>JANAVB010006400.1:2603816-2805572 GCA_029216955.1 Iris pallida
TTTTTTGTCAAGATGGAGAGTTTGTCCAGTAACCCAAACCAAACCGAGATCGGTTGTAAGAAAGACATAAGGAAAGAGGTACATGAGATCCTTTTCCATGGTTCAGACCATGTCACGCCCCAGAACCAGAATACTGGAGAGCGGGGGCAGACATAGCCAGCTACGTATAATGAAATAAAATCCATCTCACCATACGGTCACGGCTGTCTAGATATATGAGGGTTTATCTACAAGCCAACAGTCTCTTAAGGTCAAGAACAAGCCTAGTGTCTCAATCACAAACAAGTAAGTAAATGTTACAAGATGTAAGATCACCAAATATACAATAGTAAGGCGTCCCAAACATTACATATTCAGCTGATCATGAAGCTAGTCGTTACAAAATGTGAGGACTAGCAAGAGTTTGGTCATACATGATCAACCCTAGGTTGCCAACCATGTTACAGCCCGTAGGCAGACAGCAAGTAATGCAATACGAGCTAAACAGGTGCTCGTCGGCTAAACGCCTCAAAAGAATATTTTTACAATAAAGTGGGAGAGCCAAAAATAACCCACTCGTTGTCAGGATTCCTTCTAGTGGTCACCATATGGCAGGAAAATCGATAGATCCTCTGGAGCTGCTCCGGTATCTGGCCATACAAAACCAGCTGGGTCAGACCCCAGAAAGAGCAAGTGCCACAAAGGAGGCTTCACTTAGGAACTAAAGCCAGCAATTAGCACAAGAATAAGATTACATAATAAAAGACAGTAATTAAGGAAAAGCATGACCGGTGATATACGATGTGATAACCATGGGACTATTCAGATAACCAAGTTACAACCCGTAAACCAAACAAGGACCGGGGTTGTAACTCTTCATCTGAACGGAACTTGGTATCCCCACTATTTATCAATAAGGCCAGTGTAAATAATCACGATCTCGAAGTAAGGTAAAGCATGTCGAGCATGTCATGGGGTATAACAAGACAATAAACGAAGAGAGAACACAAAACTGCTCCGGGAGCCAGGTTACAACCCGTAAACCAAACAAGGACCGGGGTTGTAACCCTTCGCCTGAACAGAACTGGTTCCCTGATCTTTATTGTTAAAAAGCAAGCACAAGTAATCATGTCATGTAACAATCTTGTACAGGATCGAGGCAAGAATAGACAGGGTTAGACTCCATTCAATCATTCACGGCCAAACAATAAGTACGGCTTGATACTTTAACTAACTAGGGTTATCACAGGCCTAATTACTAGCAAGATGCAATGAGATATTCCACAACCACAAGCCCTGCAGACCATCCAGGTTACCCAGGTTAATACTAGGGGTTGAGTTCATGTGGGTACATCGTCTAGGAAACGTATGTACCCTTAGGTGACTTAGAGGGTGCAACACATGACAGTGTGCTGGAAATGTGCCCTACTCGACGGTAGGCTACAGATCCCAAGAGCACCTAGGTAACGGGATTGCCTGTAGCTGGGAAATCTCTTCATGACTACCGTGTTAATCTAGTTATTAGCCTTAGTCCATTTCAGTAGGTACCCCTGACCGTGGTACTCAGGGGTCCCATCCTAAGCATGATGCAAGACAAGACTGGTTTAATGCACAAGCACAATCGTCCACGATGTCCAGGTTATTCATACTTATCAAGTCATATCATGCTAGCCGTCGCAACAGCAGTTCGAGAAATATCATGTCAGGTTTATTTGTCAAGAGTGCGCCACGGCGGGCCACTATCAAGAATTACCATGTCAAGTTATCATGTCAAATTGTCAGGTCAAGTTATCATGTCAGGAGTGCACCACGGCGGGTCACTATCTGGTCATGTCATGTCCACTTGGTACTTGTCAAGAGTGTGCCTTAACAGGCCACTATCGTGTTCTATCCTTACATTATCATGAACGAGAGAAACTTGCATAAAATAACTAGGGACATATTCTTGAAGCCAAGGAAAAGACCTACAACTTTCATGTTTTGAGTTTTTCAAGATTCTGGCTACAAAACAACTTAAACAGGCAAAAACAGTGAAATAGAGCAATTCCGGCGCATGGGATTCCTGCACAAATCGGCGCATGAGATTCCTGCACAAATCGGCGCATGGGATTCCTGCACAAATCGATGCATGGGATTCCTGCACGAATCGGCGCATGGGATTCCTGCATGAATCGGCGCATGGGGTTCCTGCACAAATCGGCGCATGGGATTCCTGCACAAATCGGCGCATGGGATTCCTGCACAAATCGACGCATGGGATTCCTGCACAAATCGCGCATGGGATTTCTGCACGAATCGGCGCATGAGATTCCTGCACGAATCGGCGCATGAGATTCCTGCACGAATCGGCGCATGAGATTCCTGCACGAATCGGCGCATGGGATTCCTGCGCGAATCGGCGCATGGGAAACTCACGTTGCGTCTTCAATACATGCGCGTAAGAAACCTACGCGCATGACACGCTCGGAGTTAAGGAATGCGTTGCCGGGACTTCACGGCGCATGGCCTCCCGGCGCATGGCCTCCCGGGCGCATGGGGTTCATCGTCCCCAAACAGCAAGTTCAGCCATGAAAGTTCCGAAAACTTGTAATGGCCATAACTTACTCATCCGGAGTCAAAATCAAGCGAAACAAAAGCCAAAACTGCATGAAATCAAATTCTCTACAACATGGAACCACTAGTTTTTGGAAATACCAAGTTTTTAGAGATCAAAACCAAGAAAACTAAACAAGAAGGAATTTAAAACTTAGATCTACAAAAATATAACCATCAAAACCGAAAACTTCCAGTTCTAAAGAGGCTTAGAATCTAGTAAGGAAGAGAATGGAACAATAAAACATGAGATCCATCATGAAGCAAGTTTGCACTTGCCTAAGCTCTCTCTCTCTCTCTCTCTCCCTCCTGGTGGTTGAAGAAGTAATGGTGGAGAGTAAATGAAGAAGGAAATAATGATGAGAGAGAAAAGGAAGGGGTTATAAGTAAAGAGGGTGGTGGTAGGTAGGAGGGTTCACCCTTGGTTCATGATGAACCAAAGCAAACCAAGCCAAGCCGAACCAACCCAAGAATAAACCAATCAATGAAATGCTAGAATAAATCAAGCAGGGAGACATGCAATACGGGTCAAAATACGTACACGTATTCCAAATACGTAATACGAGATATGGACATTACAACTCTACCCACCTTAAAAGAATTCCGTCCTCGAAATTTAATTAAGAGGCTAGAGGGACAAGAACAAGCTATACTAATCTCAGGCAAGCTATACTAAGCAATCAATCATGCAATCATGTATGTAAGCAAGGAAATCGAAGGCACGAGAAAGAGGGAAGATATCCTGCTAGGAACCTCTCTGCCGGTTCTGAATCTGAGCTTGGACCTGGGCATACTGCTGGGGTCTCTGTAGCTGGAAGGCTAGGGCCTGAGGCGGTAATGGCCTCGGAGGCTGGTACTGTTGTTGCACTGGTGCTGGTGCTGGTCCCCTTACCGAGGGACTAGTCTGGGCCGATGACGAACTGGCCCTATTCGGACAAGACCCTATCTTGTGGTCCGGTGCTCCACAAGCCAAACATAATCCCTGAGCTCTGCGACACTCCGAAATAACGTGTCCTGGCTTCCCACAATGAGTGCAGCCCATTACGGAAGATTGCTTCTGCTTCTGTTGCTGAGGGGACGTGACCGACGTCACTGAGGCCGTCTGCCTCGGAGTTCCAATTGTCAAAGCCCTTGCTGCCGGGGCTGGTGCTAAAGACTGGGTCATCTGGCCGTGAGATCGCTTCCGACCTCCGGTTCTGTCCACGATCCTGTGGGAGGTATACTCATGCCTCCTGGCTGCCCTCAGTACTGCATCGAAGGTCTGATGCTCAAACTGCTCAACTGCCAATAAAATCTCGAGATGGAGCCCCTGCTGGAATCGCTGGGCTCTGTCGAACTCGGTTGCCACCAAAGTGGGAGCAAACCGACTAAGCCTGGAAAACTCGGCCGCATACCCGTCGACCGTTCTGCCTCCTTGCTTCAGGTTGGTGAACTTGGTCTGTAGATCGTACCGAGCCACCGCATCGAAGTACTTCGTCTGGAATCTCTCACGAAATACTGCCCAAGCAATGGGTGCCACTAATCCAACGGCCTGTGCTGCCCACCAGCTGCGGGCAAGATCCAATAACTGTAGACGCACCACGGCCACCTTCTCGTCTTCTGGGGTTCTGGCTGCCTCTAGAATAACTTCGGTGTCCTGAAGCCACGCGTCAGCAGCGATAGCATCTTCACTGCCATCGAAGAATGGAGGGTTCAGGCGCTTGAAACTGTTCGCTGCACTGTTCTTTGGATGACCGCCTCTGTTCAGAGCATCTTCCACTGCCTGGTGCAAGGCATCTCCTCTACGATCCTGGGAAGCTAACAATGATCTGATGAGACCCACCAAAGTGCCATCATCAGGCTCTGCAGGCTGGACTGGCTGAACTGGCGGCTCTCCTCCAGTAGGCACGACTCGGGAGGCTGCTCCTGAGTGCTGGGCCTGATCTTCTGGTTGCTGCTGGTCCACGGGAGGTGATCCGCCTTGCTGATCGGCAGGTCCAGGAACAATCCCGCTGAAGAAGACGACATGGGAACAATAAGGAAGGACCAGGACAGATCAACGATTACAAGCATGTGATCAGGTCAAGATTTTCAGGGATCAAGAGGATACGAGTAGAGATCAAGGGCGAGTACTGATTGAGACATCTATTCGGTAAACCCTCACATATCTTGATTTACAAGACCTTGTATGGGCCACCACTTAAACCATGTCACGCCCCAGAACCAGAATACTGGAGAGCGGGGGCAGACATAGCCAGCTACGTATAATGAAATAAAATCCATCTCACCATACGGTCACGGCTGTCTAGATATATGAGGGTTTATCTACAAGCCAACAGTCTCTTAAGGTCAAGAACAAGCCTAGTGTCTCAATCACAAACAAGTAAGTAAATGTTACAAGATGTAAGATCACCAAATATACAATAGTAAGGCGTCCCAAACATTACATATTCAGCTGATCATGAAGCTAGTCGTTACAAAATGTGAGGACTAGCAAGAGTTTGGTCATACATGATCAACCCTAGGTTGCCAACCATGTTACAGCCCGTAGGCAGACAGCAAGTAATGCAATACGAGCTAAACAGGTGCTCGTCGGCTAAACGCCTCAAAAGAATATTTTTACAATAAAGTGAGAGAGCCAAAAATAACCCACTCGTTGCCAGGATTCCTTCTAGTGGTCACCATCTGGCAGGAAAATCGGTAGATCCTCTGGAGCTGCTCCGGTATCTGGCCATACAAAACCAGCTGGGTCAGACCCCAGAAAGAGCAAGTGCCACAAAGGAGGCTTCACTTAGGAACTAAAACCAGCAATTAGCACAAGAATAAGATTACATAATAAAAGACAGTAATTAAGGAAAAGCATGACCGGTGATATACGATGTGATAACCATGGGACTATTCAGATAACCAAGTTACAACCCGTAAACCAAACAAGGACCGGGGTTGTAACTCTTCATCTGAACAGAACTTGGTATCCCCACCATTTATCAATAAGGCCAGTATAAATAATCACGATCTCGAAGTAAGGTAAAGCATGTCGAGCATGTCATGGGGTATAACAAGACAATAAACGAAGAGAGAACACAGAACTGCTCCGGGAGCCAGGTTACAACCCGTAAACCAAACAAGGACCGGGGTTGTAACCCTTCGCCTAAACAGAACTGGTTCCCTGATCTTTATTGTTAAAAAGCAAGCACAAGTAATCATGTCATGTAACAATCTTGTACAGGATCGAGGCAAGAATAGACAGGGTTAGACTCCATTCAATCATTCACGGCCAAACAATAAGTACGGCTTGATACTTTAACTAACTAGGGTTATCACAGGCCTAATTACTAGCAAGATGCAATGAGATATTCCACAACCACAAGCCCTGCAGACCATCCAGGTTACCCAGGTTAATACTAGGGGTTGAGTTCATGTGGGTACATCGTCTAGGAAACGCATGTACCCTTAGGTGACTTAGAGGGTGCAACACATGACAGTGTGCTGGAAATGTGCCCTACTCGACGGTAGGCTACAGATCCCAAGAGCACCTAGGTAACGGGATTGCCTGTAGCTGGGAAATCTCTTCATGACTACCGTGTTAATCTAGTTATTAGTCTTAGTCCATTTCAGTAGGTACCCCTGACCGTGGTACTCAGGGGTCCCATCCTAAGCATGATGTAAGACAAGACTGGTTTAATGCACAAGCACAATCGTCCACGGTGTCCAGGTTATTCATACTTATCAAGTCATATCATGCTAGCCGTCGCAACAGCAGTTCGAGAAATATCATGTCAGGTTTATTTGTCAAGAGTGCGCCACGGCGTGCCACTATCAAGAATTACCATGTCAAGTTATCATGTCAAATTGTCAGGTCAAGTTATCATGTCAGGAGTGCACCACGGCGGGTCACTATCTGGTCATGTCATGTCCACTTGGTACTTGTCAAGAGTGCGCCTTAACAGGCCACTATCGTGTTATATCCTTACATTATCATGAACGAGAGAAACTTGCATAAAATAACTAGGGACATATTCTTGAAGCCAAGGAAAAGACCTACAACTTTCATGTTTTGAGTTTTTCAAGATTCTGGCTACAAAACAACTTAAACAGGCAAAAACAGTAAAATAGAGCAATTCTGGCACATGGGATTCCTGCACAAATTGGCGCATGAGATTCCTGCACAAATCGACGCATGGGATTCCTGCACAAATCGGCGCATGGGATTCCTGCACAAATCGGCGCATGGGATTCCTGCACGAATCGGCACATGGGATTCCTGCACGAATCGGCGTATGGGATTTCTGCACAAATCGGCGCATGGAATTCCTGCACAAATCGGCGCATGGGATTCCTGCACAAATCGGCGCATGGGATTTCTGCACAAATCGGCGCATGGGATTCCTGTACGAATCGGCGCATGAGATTCCTGCACGAATCAGCGCATGAGATTCCTGCACGAATCGGCGCATGAGATTCCTGCACGAATCGGCACATGGGATTCCTGCGCGAATCGGCGCATGGGAAACTCACGTTGCGTCTTCAATACATGCGCGTAAGAAACCTACGCGCATGACACGCTCGGAGTTAAGGAATGCGTTGCCGGGACTTCACGGCGCATGGCCTCCCGGCGCATGGCCTCCCGGGCGCATGGGGTTTATCGTCCCCAAACAGCAAGTTCAGCCATGAAAGTTTCGAAAACTTGTAATGGCCATAACTTACTCATCCGGAGTCGAAATCAAGCGAAACAAAAGCCAAAACTGCATGAAATCAAATTCTCTACAACATGGAACCACTAGTTTTTGGAAATACCAAGTTTTTAGAGATCAAAACCAAGAAAACTAAATAAGAAGGAATTTAAAACTTAGATCTATAAAAATATAACCATCAAAACCGAAAACTTACAGTTCTAAAGAGGCTTAGAATCTAGTAAGGAAGAGAATGGAACAATAAAACATGAGATCCATCATGAAGTAAGTTTGCACTTGCCTAAGCTCTCTCTCTCTCTCTCCCTCCTGGTGGTTGAAGAAGTAATGGTGGAGAGTAAATGAAGAAGGAAATAATGATGAGAGAGAAAAGGAAGGGGTTATAAGTAAAGAGGGTGGTGGTAGGTAGGAGGGTTCACCCTTGGTTCATGATGAACCAAAGCAAACCAAGCCAAGCCGAACCAACCCAAGAATAAACCAATCAATGAAATGCTAGAATAAATCAAGCAGGGAGACATGCAATACGGGTCAAAATACGTACACGTATTCCAAATACGTAATACGAGATATGGGCATTACAAACCAGAAGCCTTTTGTAGATCATATCCTATTTTCGTCATTAATTTACGAGATTGTGAACTATACAGATGGAAAGCTGGTTGGTATTTGGCTTCTGATTTTGACAATGGTGTCTCATCAGGGGAAGAAGATGAAGGATTATCTGCTGCCGAAATGAAGGTAGCAGTTAGAGGTGGGAGATAATATTCACCAAATGAAATCATATGACGTGATTTATTTTTGGTGGCCTTCTTAGACTTGATGTAAGAAGATGGTGTTTCAAAGTCCACCACTAAATCTGGATAGATCCATATAATCTTCCCTCTATCAGTAGACAGAGGGACAAGACCCTCAGTTCGTGCAGGTGGAAGATTAACAATCTCCAGAGTAGTTCTTGGGATGGGGATGACACCGTCCTGCATAAGTTAAGTTGAAAAATCTTCAAACTGTAAAGAGACGACATTAGTCGTTACAGTTTTCTTGTCTTGTTGGAGAGTGATTACACCGAAATTGACCATCTCCTGAATTTTACCCTTGGGCACATAGCACGCTCGAGTTGGATGCCAAATAAACCTGTGATAAACATAATATTTAGGATGATCAGTCTTACAAACATCATCTGGCCGTTTAGGTTCTGGCAGTTGGAGTTTATTGTTTTTGATGAGACAATCAAAGATACTCATAATATCATCTTCATCAAAAGAGTATTCTTCTTTTGGGCGTGGTGCCCGTTGTGGTGGTGCTGTTAGGGTAGATGTTGGCTGATTTACATTGATGGCTATGGCTTCTTTGCCTTTGAGGTTAATGGCCAAAGTCTCTTTGCTCTTGCGATTATTCTGACGGCCACTATTATTTGGTGTAGCGCGTTCATCTTTGTCAAGATTAGGCATTTGAATGCCTAATTGCTTGAACTTGTCGGCGCTCTCTTCTGCTGCTTTGGCGTTCATTATGAAGGAAGGCCAATCCTGGAATTGTGTTGATCCTGTCCACATGCTAATTATAGGCAACAAGTTTGATTTGCAAGTGTCTATAGTCAAAGCATCTAGGATTCCGAGAGGCACTTTTGAGTGCTTCACGGCAGAATCGTTCAATGGAACGTTTGGTAGTTTCATTATGTCGTTGTTTGATTTTGATGAGAGCAGACATAGTCATGTTGTTGGTTCCCTTATAAAATCGTTCCAAGAACATTTGTTTGAAGCCAGCGAAAGAGGTTATACAACCATCTATTAAACTACGATACCAGTCATATGCTGCACCAGCTAAACAGTCGACAAATACTCTAGTAAGAAGAGCATCATTTGGTTGAAGTTGATTAGTCATTACTTCAAAGTGATTGAGGTATTGACTTGGAGATGTGCTGCCATCAAACAACATAATAGTAGGGGTTTTTATTTAGAAGAAAATTGGACCTCTTTCCATTCTATGGGATAGGGCTGTTTGATCCCAAGCTTCTGCAGGTCATCCTTCTGTTTGAAGGTTTCAAATTGAGTAAGTAAAAGTTTTACGGCCTCATTGGTATCTTCCGTTGATTGTGGAGGAGTGGATTGATTTGATATGTTAGGAGAGGGTACCGCATGATAAGTACCACCCCCGGCACCAGATTGACTTGGAATAGCCTGCGCAGGAATGGAAGCGGTGTGAGGAGATTGTACACCCAGATCAACATTGATGGGAGCTGATGTTGTTACAGGTTCCTGAGTAGGAATCAGATTCATGACTGGTGGAACTCTATGTTGTGCCATAATCACAACATGCATGCTTGTCATCATCTCATCCATGTTCTTCAAACTAGCCTCCAAAGCAGCAATTCTTTGCTCTTGACTGGAAGAACTGGAAGTATCTTGATCTTCTGTGACGGCATAAGCAGACACTTCTCTAGCCCTCGAAGATGAGCTAGTGGAAAGAATAGTCCTTTCAGAACTTTCACTGTCAGCATCAAAGTCACATAAAGAACTACCCCCAGAATAAGTGATAGGAAAATCTTTTTGACTGAAGGAATCTTGGTTGGAATCAAGAAGACTCCTTTGACCGATTGTGTCTTGGTCGGAAAGAAGATTCCTTTGATTAATTATTTCTCGGCTTCTTGATCTAGTATATTGGTATACTCCTTCATCGGATTCATGAATCCGATCTAAGTACTGTTGGCTGGGATTGCGGGATGCATTACGTCTTGGACGTTTTCCATACCCAGTGCTTCGAGATGCCATGTTGACAGAAGCATAGAGTAGTTCATCTTCGTCCATTATGATAGGTTCAGGAGTCTGAACATAGTTCAAACGGTCAAAGACAGACCGCTTGGCCGACTGACAACAGTATTTGATGACAACTTCATGGTGGTGATTGCAATGATGTTCTTGTTGTTGGACCACCGCTGGGCGGAGTGGATTTGCAACCTTCCGCTTATGTATTAATAGTTCACGAAGATCACTAACAGGACGAGAAAAAGTTACAGGAACGTAGTCCTTGATGATATTCGGGACATGGTTCCTGTTCTTGAGGTATCCTGTACCTTGAGTGTACAAGGACGTGCTAAGCTGGTTAGCATAAGTCACAGGATCTTTCACCTCAGCATTCTTCCTCTAGTGCAAGTTAGCAACTGGTGCAGGTTGCCCTTGATACATTTTGTGTTTTCCCGAAATTGACCCTGATTGGCACCTGTTGATATAGGTGCGTAAGTCTGACAGGGAAGCTACTTGTGCATCTATTTGAGATACTAGTAGTTTGCCTTGTCGGGATCTTGAGATACATAGGATTGGTAGATCCTGCCCTGACCTCTTTGGAGTAGGCATAATACCCTTTTACGTGGAAAGTTTATTCTGAATAGAATTCATTTTTGTGCTGAGAGGCGCAAAAGCGCAACCAACAATACTTTCCACCCAGTCAACGACTCTAGCAGAATACGGAAAAGCTAAAGAGCGTTTTCCTAGATTTAGTGATTTCTCACTAAACTTCTGGTTTGGTGGCAAAGAGGGAGCCACTAAACAGTGTTTCTCTTTACGTTGCGCTAGTGCAGGAGTATGTACAGGTTGCGCCAAAGCATGGATAGGCATAGATTGTGCCAGAACAGGAACATGTGCAAATTGAGCAGGAACATGCGCAGGTTGTGCCAGAAAAGAAAAGGCCAAAGGGCACTTTCCTTTGTTTTGTCCAACAATGTGTCGAGACGAAGCCTCCTTCGATTTCAGAATCGAAAAAATGGAGGAATTAGCCAAAAGACTGTTTCCCTTAGGTTGCGCCAAAGCAATGACGGGCGCAAGTTGTGCAGAAGCAAGAACAGGTGCAGGTTGTGCCAGGAAAGAAAAGGCCAAAGGACGTTTTCCCTTGTTCTGGACAGCAGTGTGTCGAGACAAAGTCTCCTTCGATTTTAGAATCGGAGAAGTGGAGGGATTAGCCAAAAAACTGTCTCCTTTAGATTACGCCAAGGCAGTGATGGGCGCAAGTTGCACAGAGGCAGCAGGTTGTGCCATCGAGGACTTAGGAGTCTAGACAGAGCGCGTCTTACTCTTAACAGCGGCAGTAGTGCACTTGGTATCCCCAGCATTGATCATGGCCTCGTAGGCTGTCTGGTCGACTTGAACGACCAGGGTCCTCTGTGTCTTGTCGATTGACGCGGTATCACATTGATTTGTCACTTTCTCGTCCGAGGAGAAAGTCGTCCCCAGCATAGTCGTCATTTTGTTTGCAAAAACAAAAGTATTTTATTACAAACTAAAAAAAGAGTACAAGAGTGCAATTAATTTTTGGAGAAGTACAACTATAGGAATCTGATCAGAAGATGATCACTTTATCCCTTGGACGATGTGATATCGAAGACACAAGTCTCTGGAGGATGCAACAGCACTTTAGCAGGAGATTATGATCTTTCTTGATGCTTTGTGAATGATTTGAAACTCTATTTATAGGGTTCTTGAAATAACTGTTTAGCAGTTATTCTGGGTTGCGCGTATTTCAGGTTGCGCGCCTCCTGTTCACTCGTGCGAATGGTTGCACTAATTGTTATGGACACGTGGCATCGTTTGATTGAGATGCGCTTGGTCGTGAGCAGTGTAGTGGGCACGTTCTGTGAAGTTAGTAGCTTACGCGCCACGTCACTCTGTTCTGAATACTGTTTGATTACCCTGCACGAGCTTTATCAGGTTGCACATGGGTGCAATGTAGCAACTTGCGCGAGCGGTTACACCAACTGCTGTAGACGTGTGACATCGTTTGATTGAGATGCGCATGGTCGTGGGCAGTGTAGTGAGCATACTCTGCAAAGTTGGTGGCTTGCGTGCCACGTCATCCTGTTTAAAAATAAGAATTGATCAAGTGGCACCAACTTTTCAGACTGCGCATGGGCGCAACTGAATAACTGGCGCCTTTGACTAGGTCTTTTATGCTGTACTGATTAATTCTCGCGCCATACAATAACTTGCGCGAACTAGCTGTCAGCATTAATTACATGCTGACAAAATTTTTTCGAGCGTCGCGTTGCGCGAGATTCGAATGGATTTTCCTTAATCTCCGTGCTGTCAGTTTGTCAGGTAATGATGATGTCGTTACAGCTTCTCGAGGAAGTGCGCCACGTGACGCTCGCGCAACCTATATCCTGCGCAACCTGATGTTGGCACAATATGATGCTGTGCAACTTGATGATCCGGCGCAACATAATGATTTGGCGCCACCTGATGATTGCACACTTTAATGGGCGGCGCAGCTTGATTTTTAGCCTCTACAATGACAAACTTTTTGATTCCAAATTTCTCTTGACTATGCATAAAACATAGATTCCTTGGGTACCGTACCTATTTCTCAGCCTCTTCTAGGATCTGAGGTATATCATCGACCAGAGCGATACACTTTGAGAAATTAGATCTTTGGTTCATGACATTTTTCGGATCGTCATGAACTTCTCTTCGGGAGATGCTTCTGCAGGAGCTACTTCTTTAAGAACATCTAGGATGTGTTATATTACTCAGTCTCTTCTTCTGGAGAGCTGGATCTTTAGAATCTTTAGGTCTTATGCGTTCTTAATGTAGAACATATTCATTTGATGCCTTTGCTACCTTTGTTTGGTTCTTTTGGTACTTTAATTACTTCTGTTAGAAGATAGATTCTTATTTGGTATAACTATTTATACAACATAATCGAGCAATCATCTAATTTATTTGTAATAAAGTATAAAAAATAATTTCTACTAATTTTTCAAGATTAGATAAAGTGGAAGTATGTCATTGTACATTCTTTCTGGAACAATGTTTTACGACATTCTTCTGAAACGATGATTCATGTGGTTCTTCTACAACGATAATTCACGACGTTCTTCTATAATGATAATTCACGACATTCTTTTGAAATAAGGCATTTATCTTCTTCCTATCTCTCTAACGGCAAAAAAAATATGTCTTATTAATGTGACAGATAAAAAAAATTATATCTAGAAGATATAATAATCTAAGGAGATTATAATTCACAAAACATAGATGCCAATATTAAAGTTTCAAAAAAAATATAAGCCAAAAAGGTGCAATTCGAAACTGTGTTACTAGTTATTCAGATGCAATCTTCATGATTGATGGTTTAGAAATAAACTTATCCTTGAGATTAATAGTGTATACTGTAATTTGGTAAGAGATGATCACACAAAATAGTTTTCATAATTTTTATCGTCACTGCTTCGAGTGTTCATTGTTTTGGGTGTCTTGTCGATCTTGTCAAAATTTTAAAATTATGTGATCATTTGGCTTCTGGCTCACACTTGTCCCATATGATTGAGCTTCTGATTTAACGTAGCACATGACTTGACATCCCTAATGTAACTATCGTGTATCCCTAGTGAATAGTTGGATAATCTCTCTTGGACAAACTTCTGGTTCCCTATGACGAACATCTGTTTTCTCTCAAATTTATTCTATATTATCCTCGCTCATGATTTCAGTATGATACCCATTTGTCCTTATATCCTTAAACTCAATAATTTTCTTCTTGAATTATGAGAGTATAATTTTTTTTTTCTATAAGTAGGTGGGTTCCATTGGATAAAATTAAATTTGCTCTGCGGAGACATCAACAATAAGAGCATGACCAGCTATTATGTATACTACTTTCACACTAGTATTTACATTAGAGGGAAAAAAATCCTAATCATAAGGATGATGTTGGTAGTAGCACTATTAGTCATGCATAATATGTCGATCGATATCTAGTTTCTCCATAGATTGCAGTTTCTAGATATCACAATATATCTTATCAATAATTGTAAATAAAGATATTATTAATCAATAATTATAATTATAAATGTAGAACAGGTTTATGATAGTTGGTAGGACAATAATGTATCCGTAGTATCCCTACAAATAGAACAACCTAGGCACACACTCTAATTTTTTTTCTAATTTATAAGAGATTTGC
Organism: Iris pallida; assembly: GCA_029216955.1. Classification (NCBI taxonomy): domain Eukaryota; kingdom Viridiplantae; phylum Streptophyta; class Magnoliopsida; order Asparagales; family Iridaceae; genus Iris; species Iris pallida. The sequence continues at coordinate 2,618,006 of JANAVB010006400.1, forward strand.
AACTTTAAAATATATGCGACTATGAAATACCAACATTCAGGTTGGTATGTATATTACCTATGAAATACCTACTTGGTTTCCCGGGTATGCAACACAATATCTGTCATGCATGTACCCATTTGGGTGGTACGAAATTCAAGCAAGCAAATAGCTTATATTATGCAAAGATAACAATAAAAAAATATAATTTCTCTAACATAATATAGCATTTTTAGCTTATAGCACATGAAAGGCATGATAATAATGGCATAGTCCAAAAAAAAATTACTTATTGTAATAATGAAAAAGACATAATTGAATAACATGCATCTACTAAAATTGTGTAAACGACATGCGTACACTTTCACCATTACAATAAACTATTAAGTAATTTTTTCAACTACTATGGAACACGAAATCACATATTGAGGCCTTCCACAAGTACAACAGTGAAATAATTTTTTTCTTCCAATGAACAATCATCTACTGGGATAAAATTGTCAGATTACACCGCTACGTCGATCATGATCATATCTTTTGGCAAATATTTTTGGAATATTGTAGTTGCTTTTGGAATATATTGTAGGTGCAAACATGTATCACCTTACAAATAAAATCACAAAATGAAGTAATTTCTATTACTTTACTAATAACACTTGTCATATGATAATTTCTTCATTTGAAAAGGGAGGCTCACCTGGACAAGTTCCAGATAACATCTAGATACATATAAACCCAACATACATAAAATTTGAGGTGATGAACTACAAATCAATTTTGAATTTCAAATTGCCACAAAGGAGTAATTTATGGATCTCAAAAATATTAATCATACGTTATAAATATTAAATGTCAAATATTTATTGTTTCTTTCAAAGTATTATAAAGAAAATCTTTAGGCCAGACATATACACCCCTATTACATTAGCAATTATCATCTCCATTGTTGAAAGAGAACAAAATTATATAATAATAACTCTTAACTACAAGAGCAGCATCACTAACATGAGAAAATGCGCAATTCGTATGATTTATATCTTATGAGGACAAACAAATTTAGGTAGCGCAAGTATATGCAGATGACTTGTACCAGAAAATTTAGACAGAACAAATTTTAAAAAGGTTTAATTTGTTAAATCTTAGATGACTTCTAGCAGAAAATTACATATACAAGATCACTTTTCTATGAGAAAAGTTTACTAAGTTACATGTGGTCAGCATTGAATGGAAAACATATTTTACTATAACACATGTTGTGAGTGCACAAGTATAATTCAAATTGAACCACATATTTGTAGATTCATGTTATAAATTATATAGTTGTCCAATCTACTCGCAGATCTGGTAAGCATAATTAGAAAAAATTTATGTTTCAGACTCGGGTATTATTATGCTTAATCATCAAATTAATTATCATTTAGCAGTGACAAAGTGTTCTTACTATATTAAGTGGATGTGTGCTTGTGTTATATAGCATTTGTTTATATAACAACAAACAAGCATTTTTTAAATCGAATTAATTATATTATATTCTCTAATATTGAACCTTATCTAAGATAAGTAATTAACATAACTTCAATAATAAAATAAATTACAAATCAAATATCTGATCCATATCTAGATGCTTCAACTACACAATATATCCATATATAAATTAAAAATATATGAACAACTAATTAAGATGTTATTCCATTATAAAACATAATCTATCTTGTTTGCATAGTTTCAAATAGTTTTGACCTCAAAATTTAACCATGTAATAGATGCCATCACAGACATACCTCTCTCGTGTTATTCGCATCTGGAGCTCCTCGAGCAATGGTGTCCTAACTCTCCATGTTGGCGCATCTCCGGTCATCTTTCGTCGTCGCGTGTTTTTTTATATGTCTTCTTTTTAGAGCATCGTGCTGATAACATATTGTGAAAATAGAAGAGAAAGAGAAAAAAATGGTAGCAAGAAAGAACGTACGTAGCTTTTCTTATTTATAACATATATGTGAAGGGGAAAGAGAGAGAGAGGGTATTGTGGGTATGGATAAGGACATACCTTTTTGGGTTTATCAAAATCATAACACAATGTTAATTGTAATATTAATTTTAATGTTAATTGTAATGTTAATTTTAATTTTAACGATCAAAATTAAAAATAAAATAAAAATTAAATAAAATTTAAATTTAAAATTAAAATTAAAATTAAAATTAAAATTAAAATTAAAATTAAATTTTTTAAAAATTGGATGATTAATTTTTTTGGGTTAAAATTTGCCATGTCAATTGTCATGTTAGCTGCTACATAAGGCCATCTCCAATTGAGGTTTCTATCTCCCCTATTTCTATGGTAGAAACCACTTTAGGAACCTCCCAATAGTTTCTATAATAATTCATATCCTATGTGGCGGTGATGTAGGATGGAGAGTTTCTACGAGGATTTCCACATGTGGAAACTCTCATAAAATTTTTTCGTCTCTCCTACCGATTAATATGGGATTCAACGCCATTAAATTGATCATTTTATTTGTTGACACATAGGATAGATGAAGGACCATTGAAAAATAATTTTTGTGTGTGCAATTTCTATATAGAAACTCTACCAATTAAGATAGAAATTTCGATAAAGTCAAACGACAAGCCCATTTTTAGAAATCTCCATTGGAGGTTACCTAATGATATTTAATACGTCACGTCATGTCAGCTGTCAGCTGCCAAATAACGAGTAATTTGGAGGACAAATTTAGAGGTACAAATAGCATTAATACTCATTGCTTTTTGTCACAATATTCTTCTTTGGATTCCAAAGAGGAAAGGCAAACTGAATCACAAAGTGAGAAGAATAGTGACTGTACTCCTTGAGAGCTACTCCTCACTCTCCATAGCTACCGAGAAAATGAGCAAGCAATTCCCATGGCAGAGGCCCTCTTTCTTCAAAGTCATGATCGGCCCCGACTTTGCGAAAACACTAGTAAATCTCTACTCTCCTCTCTCCTCTCTCTCTAGAACCAACATTTGCTTTCTTTGTGCCAATGCAGCTAGCTAGCTAGCTAAGCTACACTTTTGTTTTGTACTCAGAGGGTCCCTCCCCAATTCAAGAAGCACTTGGGCGGGAACACGGGCGCGAGAGCCGTGCTCCGGAGGCCCGGGAACCGGCAATGGGCGGTCGCGACGAGGAACTTAGACGGCGATCTCTACTTCCAAGAAGGATGGGAGGATTTCGTCGCGGATAACCGGATATCCGCCGGAGAGTTCTTGGTGTTCTTCTACGATGGCGGCGGAGGGTTCGACGTCGCGGCTTACGGGACTAGCGGGTGTGAGAAGCAGGAGCTTGTAATGCCTCTCAGGGAAGCGAAGGTCGAGCCGGGGATCTTCGTCGAGGAGGAGAAGGTTTTGCCGCCAGTGGCCGGTAAGAGGAGGCACAGAAGGGAGAGCGAAGGAGAGGCTTCTCCGGCCTCGGTTAGGAGCAAGAAGAGGAGGAGAGTAGCTGAGTGGAAACAGAACAGTAAGTGTCGCCTACAGCTTATAATGCAGTTGTGTTTACTAATTAGAGGTAAGAGCATCTCCAACCCTCTATTGTGAGTTTAGAAAAAATTTGTTGCCACATAGGATTGACAAGTTTTCATTTAGAAAGTGCTTCTCCAATGCACATGTCAAATAAATTGTGAAGGTGACATGGCATGACATGGCAAAGATATTGTGAAGTTGGTTGTCTAGTTATAGACAATGTACTTGACAATGACTATACATTCGCATCATCAATTATGAATAAAAATATTTACAAAAAAGGAAGAAGAAAAAAGTGCTATTTTTGTCTTTTTTTTTTACAATACTTTTGCATTAGAGAAGATTTTCTACTTCATTCTTGTGTGAATATAATCTTGCCACCTAGGAAAGACATTGTTTTGCGCCTCATGCCACATAGGAATCACGTTAGGGTTGGAGATGCTCTAACACTAGTGCATCTATACTGGAGGATGCGGGTAGGGATGTACATTCAGTTTATTCGGTTTCAACGGAACCGAAATAGTCAAAATCGAGAAATTCTAAAAATCCAAAATCAAAACTGAACCAAAATTAGCCAAAACCTAAATCGAATTGAATCGATTCGGTTTGTTCGGTTGGACTATTCCTATTGTTTAATTCATCGGGCTCAAAGTTGGAATCGTGTTAAATTTTATTAAAAGTAATAATTTTTATACACATTTGGTGTATTTCAATTTTCAAAGTTGCGTCCAAAGTTGGACTAGTTGTTAATTGGACTTCAAAACACATACATATAATTATTGTTTTCAAAATATACATATACTCACAAAATCTGCATACAATTGAGGGTATTTATATAATTGTATAACTCTAATTCGGTTTTTGGTTTTGGACCGGAACCGAAACTAAAAACCGAAAAAGAAATTTTAGTATTTTCAAAACCGAAACCGAATCGAATCTCTTATTCGGTTCGGTTTGGTTCGATTTTCAATCCAAAATCGAATAATGCTCACCCCTAGATGCGGGTTTGAGTCGCGAAAACACAACCTCTTCGTATATTAAGAGTAAGGTTGTACATCTTGAACCTCTCCTCCCATCTTGCATTAACGGAAGCCTCGTGGTACTAAGATGCCTTTTAGTTATATTTTCTTATTTAGTTCGACAATGATCAGTTGCTTTATATATGTTGTGTTGTAGAATTATGTTATAAGATCATGAGAACTACGAAGCCCATGAATGATGAAGATGAAAATGTTCTCAAAGCTGCATGCACCTTCAAGACTATCTACCCTCACTTCATCGTTAGTTGCCGTGCTTTGCGTGGTACATTCATGGTGAGTGGTCTTTTTTTTTTGGTGTAGATTACAAAGAGCTCCTCTGAACAGAGTCATTTATCATCTTTAAATTTGTCGATATACATTAACCAATACGATAAGAAATCATGAGCGCATATGTGAATAGTTAGAGGAAACGGCAATTGAGAGGATAACACTAGAAAATCATTTGAGATAGTGTGACATGCGCAAACGAGACCAGTAGACCTGTAGATGCAGTGGCTAGCTAAAGGAGCCCCTAGAGTCAGGGTTAAACCTGAAAAGACTTAGAATCGAGGGTACGGCATTTGTTCATGTTATAGAAAGAGATGACCCTTAATAGAGCCGAATGAAAGATGACCCAAAAATCTACGATGAAGGATTTGTTGTCATTTTTCTTGTTGTTTAACCTCCGGAATGGAGTGTTTTTGCTTCAATAAACATTTTTTACAACTTGCGCTATATTTAGTGTGATTTATTTAGTATGTCTTTATTCACACTCCTAAAAATGTCATCTTGCACTCCTCTTTATCATTTAAATTCTAAATATGTTAATGTATTAACATTATTGGCACTCCTAAAATGTTATCCTGCACTCCTCCCTCTATGCATGCACAAATTAATGTCAAATTTAATGTAGGGGTAGATTTGGAATTTGAATGATAGAAAATTAAATAGGAGTGCATGATGACATTTTAGGAGTGTCAATAATAGCACAATTTATTTAATGTAGCCATACAGTGAAAAGATAAGATTGGATTTTACCCAATATTAGCCAGATCTAAGAAGATAAGCGTATATCCAAAGTAAATTTGAGTATACTTGTACAAAATTCGGATGTCAATCCAGACACTGAAATATAAATCCGACTTTTAAATGAGTATATCAGCATTTTCAGAAATTCCTATACAGTGATTCCCAGAATAAGGAATTTTGATGCGTGTCAAAACCTTTGGCTTTATGGCTATGTTGCACAAATACCAGCACAAATACAAATAAGAACACGATACAGATATGATGTGATATTTTTATATAGGCATAATAAGTAGTCACCTATGTAACACGAATACATATGCAATACAAACACATATACCACTTCCACATGTCCGTGCAACATAACTGTTGAAAGCGGATGCTATACTTTGAATAGAAATAGAATATCATCTAAACTTTATTAGGGCTCGTAGACAATATTTATATAAAATACAAAACATATAAAACATACAAAATTACATCATTAATCAATAAAATAATTTATTTAACACGTCAGTGCAAGCTGAATTTGGTAAAAGTAAGTCCAGCTTGGAAAAAGAGAAATTGAAGATTATTCGAAAAAAATAGGCTAAGGCTTTGTCACTGAAGAAATCCTGCAAGAAACCATTTGAAGAAGGTTAGGGCCACGCAAAAAACCATCTGAAGCAGTCTAGACGGAAAAGTCCCAAAAAGAACCAAAGAGAAAAGGGGTTTCACAAACCAAGAAATTTCGGAAGAAGTAGAATAAGAGCTCATACTTCATAAATGAAGAAATCCAGGAAGAGTACATCTTAAGTACACTAGGCTCTTAAATGATAAATTCCGAAATAAACATGTAAAGTAGCCGGTGCTATGTAAGACGAGAAATCTCCGAAGAAAATATCTAAAATTTGCACCGACTAAAAAAAAAGCAAAAAATCATGAAAGAAACATCTAAAGTAGGCGGAGTTCCGTTGGAAGAAAATATCTGAATTAGGTCCGGACTTTGAAAACTGAAGAAATCACATTAATAGACCAATAGAAGAACGTGGCTTCCTGTAGAAAATAATAGTTGGTGTAATTTTATTGATGGACTACTTCACTACTTATAGGGAGTCTAGCTCCTCTACATACTACAAATTCCGATGTGGGACTAAAAGTCCCTTATTGATTCTCAACACTCCCCCTCAAGATGGACGATAGATATTGATCATCCCCATCTTGTTACATAGCTTCGACAGACTTAATGAACTAAGACCCTTAGTCAGACAGTCTGCCACTTGTTCTTCTGAGCGGACATGGCCAATCTTCAGTATCCCTTGCTCCAGCTTCTCCTTGACAAAGAATCGATCGATTTCGAGGTGCTTCGTTCTGTCGTGCTGGACCGGATTATTCGCTATACTTATTGCGGCTTGACTATCGCTCAGAAGATGCAACGGTGTCCCCTTATCCAACTTCAACTCTGTCAGCAGTGCTTTCACCCATAGTAGTTCTGACACCCCTAGAGCCATTGCTCTGTATTCTGCTTCAGCTGTCGACCGTGCTACCACTGACTGTTTCTTGCTTCTCCATGAAACCAGGTTTCCTCCTACAAAAACACAGTACCCCGTGGTAGACCTTCTGTCGTCTATGCAGCTTGCCCAGTCTGCATCACAGTATCCCTCAATATCTGTGCATCCATTCTTCTTGAACCACAGTCCTTTTTCCGGCGTCCCTTTCAGATATCTTAGGATCTGAAATACTGCATCCATATGACCCGTTCTTGGATCATGCATATAGCGGCTTACAACGCTTACTGCAAATGAGATATCAGGGCGAGTATGCCCTAGATAAATCAGTCTGCCTACTAGCCTTTGATACCTTTCGCGATCAACAGGCTCTCCTGCTTCTGCTCCCATCTTGCACTTCTAGTCAATTGGAGTGATTGCTGCTCGGCATCCCAGCATCCCTGTCTCCTTCAGTAGATCTAGTACATATTTTCTTTGTGAGAGAACAATTCCTTGTTCACCATCACACACCTCGATACCTAAAAAGTATCTCATCTGTCCTAAGTCCTTCACCTCAAACTCCTTAGCGAGTTTCGACTTCAGCTTAGTGATCTCATCAGCATCATCACCTGTGATCACTATATTATCCACATATACAGCAAGTATAGTTATGTGGCCTCTTGCATGCTGGAGGAAGACCGTGTGATCTGCATTTGTCGGATGGTACCCCATGCCAGTGACAGCCTTTCTGAATCTGTCAAACCAGGCTCGAGGAGATTGCTTCAGCCCGTACAGCGACTTCTTCAGTTTGTACACTTTTCCATGTGACGTTCCTTCACCTGAATCTGACACAGAGTAGCACTCCGGAGGAGTCTCCATGTATACTTCTTCTTGTAGGTCTCCATGAAGAAATGCGTTCTTTACGTCTAACTAGTGTAGCTTCCACCCATAGTTTGCTGCAATGGAGATCAGCGTTCTTACGGTACTCATCTTCGCTACTGGGGCAAAAGTCTCATCATAGTCGATACCATATGTCTGGGTATAGCCTTTTGCAACCAGTCTCGCCTTGTATCGTTCAACTTTTACTTCTGGTGTCTCCTTCACTATGTAAACCCATTTGCATCCCACAGCTTTCTTCCCTTCAGGTAATGGCACCAGCTCCCATGTCTTATTTTTCTCTAGTGCCCCAAGTTCTTCCATCATTGCAGCTTTCCATCTTGGGTCCTTTGCTTCCTGCCAATTCTTAGGTAAAGAAGTGGAGTCTAACGAAGTGAGGAAGGCTTGATAAGTCGGAGAGATATTAGAATAAGAAAAGTAGTTGGCGATATCATGTTCATAATCTCGATAACGAATAGGAGCCTTTTCCGCATTAATGCGAGAAGACCTCCTTAAGGGAGCAATGGGAGGTGGGGAAAGCATACCATCCGAGTCGGAGAGACCCGCTTCCGAATTCGAGTGATCCGGTACGAGAGTAACATCTTCAGGAGTTGGGGCAGGAGTAGACGAGGGACTTGGCACATTTGGCACAGGGCACGGCACAGTACTGGACCTCTGCTGTCGTCTTCTGTACACTTGGAGCTCTTTTTCCCTTGTCTGCTTCTCCTCCTGCGTAATATATGTATCGTCTTCTTCATCCTCCGTATCTGTATTACTGATGCTTTCTCCTCTTTCCTTCCAATTTGCAACAACAGGACAAGGTACCGATCCGACGACCACGCTTGGACGTATTATCTCCCCCTCACGGCTAACACCCGCTGTGTTAGGTGTGTTTCCAAACGCGGAGCCCTCATCTGAACCATAATATGGTTCCACCTCTCTGAATGTAACGTCCATGCTTACAAACAGCTTCCGTTCCACCGGGCTCCAGCATACATACCCCTTCTGTGTCCCGGTGTACCCAACAAAGACACTTAACTGCTCTAGGATCCAGCTTACCAACTCCAGGTCTGTTATCATGGACAAAGCATACACATCCAAATACTTTCGGAGGAACGGTGTATGCAGTTGTCCCCGTGAGCATTTCCAACGACGTCTTCCAGTCCAGCAATTGAGAGGGCATCCTGTTGATGAGATAAGAGGCTGTCAAGACAGCCTGCCCCCACAAGTATTTAGGCACATTCATAGCTAGCATCATCGTCCGAGCTACTTCCAGCAGGTGCCTGTTCTTTCGTTCTGCAACACCATTTTGAGCCGGTGTATATGCACAAGAGGTTTGATGCAGTATGACATGAGAGGATAAATATGCAGCAAACCTCGTATGGGTATATTCCGTCCCATTATCCGACCGGAAACACTTAACACGAGCATTATATTGTGTCTTTACGCGTTGATGGAAGCTCTGAAATGCTTCAAAAACGTCACTTTTATTCTTCAGTAGGTAGACCCACGTTACGCGGGTAGAGCAGTCAATAAAAGTGACAAACCATCTATAACCGTTAGCACCGGTTGTAGGACAAGGACCCCACACATCTGAATGAATCATATCAAAAGCAGCAGTACATCGATGCCCAGAACTCACATAGGAGCTTCTGGTATGTTTTCCCAACTCACAAGCATCACAAACTAACAACTCTTTATTCGCTTTTTGATATAAGGATGGAAACATGCGACTAATAACAGAAAAGGAAGAATGTCCTACACGCTGATGGTGTAGGAGTAGCTCGGCTTCGACACTTCGACTTCGGACTTCTGGTTGTGTGTCTGCAACCAATGATGCCAGTGCTCTGTCCAGACCGTTCATGTCCAAGTACCATAGACCCCTATGCCATGTGCCAGTGCCCAGTCGTCTCCCCGTTCCCTTCTCCTGAAAGATTACCTTAGGAATATCAAAGGAAACAGTACAGTTTAGATCAAGGATAATGGCGCTAATGGATATAAGATTGACAGGAAAGGAAGGAGCATGTAAGACATTAGATAGAGTGATGGAAGGAGTGCAATCAATAGTGCCTTTACCCATAACAGGCCTGGAGGTACCATCAGCAGTCTGAATGCTTTCTGGCGGCGTTAGGTTAGAGTATTCCCGGAACTCACCTCGGGACCCCGTGACATGGCGGGATGCCCCAGAGTCCATAATCCAGATTGGCTGAGAGACAGATGCAAGAGCACGCGGAGGTATACCGTCACTGGTTTGGGAAAAGTAAGTGCAGTAATCTCCTGAGGTGGGCGGCACCTCAGAATTGACTTGTCGGTCACCAGAACCAATCTTTGAGCCCCGCAGTTTCTCAAGAACTTCTCTCTCAAATGGAGTTATGTCCGCTAGCTGATTGTCCCGGCCTTCATCCGCCAGATTCGCCGTGTTGCCTCCAGAGTAAGTGCCCCTTCCACCAGTGTAGCTGCCTCGACCACCTCGTCGTCCACCCCGACCACGGCCCCGACCACGCGAGGAACTCCGTGCTGGTTTTGGGCAAAAGCGGATGTAATGTCCTGTGTCACCACAGTTGTGGCAAACGCCTCCCGCAGAAGGAGGCTGGTTGAAAGTAGCAAGAGCAGATGTGGCAACTCCGACTTGCTCCCCCTGGGAGATGCCCCTGGTGGGCATCAGCTTCAACCGTGCTTCTTCTTGTGCCATGGCAATTATGGCATCCTCTAAGGTCGGCAGCTTCGGTTGCGCAAGAAGTACATTCCTCCGTTGCTCAAATGCAGGGTTGAGCCCCTTCAAAAACTTCATCATCCGTTGCCGCGAGATATAATCCAGAAATTTCTGAAAATATTTTGCGAAGGACGGTTCAACCTGAGCATCCTCCATTCCAAGAGGATCATAATGGTCAAGATCAGACCAGTACTTCTTCAACAAGGCGGCGTACTCAGATATGGTACGATCGTCTTGGACTACCCGCTCGAGTTCATCCTGCAGTTGGAAGACTCGCATTGGGTTACCTGAACCGGAGTACATATCTTTCAATGTTCTCCATATATCAGCAGCTCCCTCCATTGCTTCAACATTATCCGACACTTGATCGGTTAAAGAGGCTGTCAACCAACCAGCCACGACATTGTTGACAATCTCCCATACAGCAAACTCCTTTGAGGAGTGATCGACCGGGGCCTTGGTGTGGCCATGTACATAGCCAACCAAGCCACGTCCCTTCAGCGTCCGCATCGCCTGCCGCGACCATTTTAAGTAGTTGGTCGTGCCTTCCAGCTTCGTCTCCAGTTTGTCCAACTTCCCCATTCTATACGGTGACGGATCCACATCAGTATGGGTCACGCGTGAGGTTGCCTCCGGTAATCTCTTGGTCAGGAGATCCTGTCGTCAGCACAGCTAGCCAAGTCAGAATCACAATAGCCCTCGATGCTCACATGATTATTTCTTCTGAAAAACAGTCCCTTTCCGGGGGCTCCCTTCAAGTACCTCAGAATCTGGTACACTGCGTCCATATGACCCTTCCGGGAGTCATGCATATAGCGGCTCACTACACTGATCGCAAAGCTGATATCAGGTCGAGTGTGGCTCAAGTAGATCAACTTGTCCACCAATCTCTGATATCTATCCCGGTCAACTGGTTCTCCAGCTTCAGCATCCAGTTTGAACTTCTGGTCTATCAGTGTCGTAGCTGGTTTGCATCCCATCATCCATGTTTTCATAAGCAGGTCCAGTGCGTACTTCCTCTGAGAAATAACAATTTTCTCTGTATCTCGAGCAATCTCAATTCCGAGGAAGTATCGAAGAGGGCCAAGATCCTTCACTTCGAACTCCTTGCCAAGCTTCCCTTTGAGTTGGACGATCTCCTGCTCATCATCGCCTGTAATAATCATATCATCTACATACACCGCAAGCATGGTGATGTGGCCTCCACTTCGTTTGAAGAAGACATTATGATCAACATTGATCTGCTGATATCCCATCCCTATCATTGCTCTCCTGAACCTGTCAAACCATGCTCGAGGAGATTGCTTCAATCCATAGAGAGACTTCTTCAGTCTGCAGACCTTGCCTTCTGTCTGATTGGTGCCGAATCCTGATGGTATCTCCATGTACACCTCCTCCACTAGATCTCCATGAAGAAATGCATTCTTCACATCCAGTTGGTGTAGCTTCCATCATCCATTGGCTGCCAGAGAGATCAAGATCCTGACAGTGCTCATCTTTGACACTGGTGCAAAGGTCTCGTCATAGTCAATGCCTTACGTCTGACTGTATCCTTTTGCCACCAGTCGAGCTTTGTAGCGCTCAACCTGTCCATCTGGGTTCTGCTTCACCGTGAAAATCCATTTACATCCGACTGCTCTCTTGCCTTCTGGCAGTCTCACCAGTTCCCAAGTGTGGTTCTTCTCAAGAGCTCCAAACTCCTCGTGCATCGCCGCTTTCCACTTTGGATTGTTCTTGGCAACCTGCCAATTGTTAGGTACAGTAATACTGTCCAAAGATTCTATAAATGCTCCATGAGAAGAAGAGATATGGTCATAAGAAACAAACTTAGCAATATCTCAACCATATCTGTCCGGAGGATTTCTCGCATTACTGCGAGTAGTCCTTCGTGTAGATAATGGTATGGAAAATGTAGGAGGAATGATATCACCTGAGGAGGATGGTGGTGTAGATGAGGAGGATGGCGGTGTAGGTGTCTCAGGAGTTGGACAGACGCAGGCGGGAGACTTAGCACTGGCACTGTAGGTACTGGTCCTGCAGTTTGCTTCTCCCTTCTGCTATAGGTAAGTAACTCCTCCTGAGCCGTAGGCCTAACACTTCTCATCTCCTCTCCCTGTTCCGCTTCACCTTCATGTTTCTCCTCAACCGTGCCTCTGTGCCAAACTTCTAAATCGGTTACCACCAAGTTCTCCATCTCCCCCTCTCGTCTTATACTGGTAGTATTAGGCGTGTTGTGTGAAGTTTCCTCCTGGCGATAATATGGCTCATGCTCCCGGAAGTGAACATCCATACTAACAAACTTCTTCTTCTTTACTGGACTCCAGCACACATACCCTTTTTGAGTTGTTGAGTAGCCCACAAAGATGCACTTGACCGCTCTAGGGTCAAGTTTTCCAACTGATGGTCTGTTGTCTTTCACAAAACACACACATCCGAACACCTTCAGTGGAAGTATCCTACTATTATTGCCTCGTAATACTTCACATGGGACTTCCATCGCAGGATTTTTGAAGGCATCCTGTCGATAAGTTGAGCTGCTGTCAACATTGCATGCCTCCAAAGATTTTCTGGGACATTCATGTTGATCATCATACTTCTTGCGGTCTCCAGAAGGTGTCGGTTCTTCCTTTCTGTTACTCCATTTTGTGCTGGTGTGTATGCACAAGTGGTCTGATGCTGTATTTCGTGTGCTGACAAGTACTCTGCAAGCGTCTTGTTAGTATACTCCGTTCCATTGTCAGATCTCAGTACCTTCACCACTGCATTGTACTGAGTCTGGACATGCTTATGAAAATCCCAAAAACAGACAGATACATCACTCTTATTTTTTATCAGATACAGCCAGGTGACACGAGATGCACAATCAATAAAGGAAACAAAGTACTTATACCCATTCATAGTGTTAGTAGCACATAGATCCCAAACATCAGAATTTACTACCTCAAAAGCAAAAGAGCTCTTATGACCAGTACCAACATATGAGCTTCTAGTAAGTTTTCCTAACTCGCATGCATCACATACTAATTTCTGTTTATTTGTTTTTGCATAAATTTCTGGATATAACTTACTTAGAGTATCAAAGGAAGAATGTCCCATCCTTCTATGATGAAGTATCAAAGTATCTTCAGTCCTCTGCTGCAACTCTCCCATTCCAGCCTTCTCTACCATAGATACCAATGCTGAGTTCAGTCCTTCTCGATCTAGGTACCACAGTCCCTCATGCTAAGTGCCAGTCCCAAGTTTTCGTCCCGTTCCTTTCTCCTGGAAGATCATCTTAGGAATATCAAAAGAAACAATGCATTTAAGTTAAAAAATTATAGAACTAATAGACAGAAGACTGACTGGAAAGGATGGAACATGTAAAACATTGGATAATCTTACTGAACTTGTACAATTAACAGTACCCTTACCGACCACTGGCTGGAAAGTGCCGTCTGCAGTCTGAATGGTGTCTTCTGATGGGTGGGCATACATAGCGGCGCTGCCTCCAACGAAGAATGGGGTGGATGCCTCCTCTGTTCCACTCCTCCTGTCTCCCTCGGCTGACGCTCTATACTCTCTCCAGCATGTCCAGCAGTGCCTGATCCTCCTCAGTAAAGGTGCCAGCAGCTCCTCCATTCCTTTCTGCTACTAGCAGGTTTACCCGATACCCTCCTCGGCCGTCTCGTCGACCCCCTCGACCACGACCACGTCCAATATATCCTCGTCCTCGTCCACCACCTGAGTTTCCCTCCTTAGGTGGTTTGGTACAAGCATACCGATGATGGCCCATCTCCCGCAGTTATAGCACTGCCGATTGTGTTGCCAAAGCTCTCCCTTGAATCCTGTGTCGTCCGAGCTAGTAACCGCGAGTGCTGACTTTGCTTCGGGGGGACCACCTGTCCCCGCCTGTAGTCTGATTCACGTCTCCTCCTGGATCATGGCTGAGATAGCCTCCTCGAGACTAGGAATCTCTGGTTGGGTGAGGAGTAAGGCTGTCCTTTGTGCGAATGTTGTAGTCAGCCCCTTGAGGAATTTCATCGTCCTCTCCTGCAGACACACATGTCTCTCCTTGCACTTTGGGTTTCCGTAGCTTGCCCGTTTTGAGAAGTGATCATAATCCAGCCAGAGATGCTTCAACTCTGTGGCGTACTCCTGCACCGTCTTCTCTTCCTGTACGGTGTCGTCGATCTTCCCTTTTATATGGAAGATCCGTAAGTTGTTCCCCACACCATCATAGGTTCTCCTCAAGTTTTCCCACACGTCTTTCACCATCTCAATACCATCTACTATGGAGGCAATAGACTGGACTAAGGAATTGAGAAGCCAGATGTAAATCACCATATGAGTGGATTTCTACTCGTCGCGTCCTGTCGAGCCCTCGTCCGGCTCTGTCTTCTCGTCCGTCAAGAATCTCTCCAGGTTCTTTCCTGCAAGGATTTTTCTCACCCGCCGTGACCAACTCAGATAGGTGGCTGGTCCGTCCAGCTTCATATCGATGGAGGAAAGTTCTAACTTTGGCGACGTCCGTGTCGTGCTCTTACCAGCCGACATCTTCATCAACTTCATCAACGTCGCAACATCTGTAGCATCCAGCTTCTTGAGGATCGCCTCCATCGATGCTTCTTCTCCGATCACGTTACGCTTGCTCCACGACTCACGCTCGTTCTCGTCGTCCTCTCCTAGATCCAAACATGTCTGATTTCATCAGATCTAGGCATCGACGTCTCCTTCGTCCTCGTCGTCCTCTCCTACGTGCGGGGAGAGGGGGGTGGCGCGCACAGCAGCAACCACGGCAGCAGCAGCGACAGTAGTAGCCGCAGCAGCAGCAGCGGCAGCAGTAGCTACAGCGGCGCAGCAGTAGCCGCAGCGGCAGCGGGGAGGGAGAGGGGGGAAGGTTAGGTTAGAATTTTGGTGGCGGCTAGGGTTAGGGTTTGTGGAAAGGTGGCTCTGATACCATGTTGAGATTGATTGATGATTTTCATTGATAATCTCATAGACTTTATATAGCATTTACATGATAGAATATCCAATGGAATATCCTGTGGCATATTCTGGCATCCCAAATATGTCCTCAGGATATCCCATACTAAATATAACATATTCCAGGATATTCCCATACTAAATATAACATATTCTCATACTAAATATATCAACAAGCAATTATATTAATATATAAAATTTAAATACTTCCTTAGTTATCATTATTTTTAACATGAGCACACCACTCGTCGTCATGAAGAAAAATTATTGCATTGATTCTTTTCCTATTTCTCGTCCTTGTATCCTATCGCCATAATGTTCCAAGTTCTTGATGTTACCATCATTCTTTTATGATGTTTACCAAGTTGCAAGTTGTTGTATATTAATCTACATTGCCGATATGATATGTTTTATGTTGTTTTGGATGTCAGCCGATTCCTGCTGAATTGGATAGGTTATATAACCTTGGTGAAAAGAGTTTAGTAATCTTACAAGATGAGCATGGGAGAATGTGGCCATTAAAAATATCTAGCTCGCGTGATGGGCGTCGATGCTTGGCTTCTGGTTGGTCGCTTGTGTACAAAAAGAATTGCTTAAAGGAAGAAGATGCTTGTCTCTTGGAGTTTGTTCAAGAAGGCAATGTAATAAATCTTCATATTTTTCGAGCTAAAAAATATAAGTCAGCTTCAGGTAATGGACTTTCCCAGTCTTAATTTTCATTTTTAAAAGAGCCAGGAGAGGCATCTGATTAAGTGCCATAGATTGGAAAGCGACCTCTAATTGAAATCTAAGACAATCCACAATTTTCAAATAATAAACCCTTCCCCATATGATATTGTTTGATTAATTTGCAGCGTTTTGCTTTTGCTTTCATTGACGGTGGGTGTGAGCTGGTTATTTCTGTCCTATGCATAGATTGTTGTTGAATAATGTGCTCATACTTGTGATTTAATTGCCCAAACTGTGTCTAGAAGGAAATAGTTACAGAATTTAACATAATAGGATCCAACCTACACAGCAAAATGAGAAACTAGGCATCCTAACTCCTAATATTATTTATTGCAGATAGTACATACCCTACACATCAAACAATATTTTTGTAGGAACAACATTTAACATCTGATACAAAGACAAAATTACCTCCTTCGTGTTCCTCCAGATGAAGTTAACCTAACTCGATAAATTGAACACAATAGAAAGCATGACTTCTTTCAGTAGATAGATTGCTTTATAACACTGGAAATAGAAGCTGCAGTTTTCATGACCCTGTCCACATGTTGGAAAAAGAAAATGTAGAAAAGACAATGCAAGGCGACAGGAATGCACAATATCTTCGAAGAGAAATTAAGTATAGTAACCACATACTTAAGAAACCATTTTTAAATTGCACATAGCTATATGGTAAACGAGCATTCAGTCCCGGGGATATAGGTACAACCATAATTTGACTTGCCGTAGCTCAAAGATCAAGGAGCCATGTCATGGTGATGCAGGATGCGACCCAAGAGACCCAATGGAAAAGAGAATGGTCTATTTATATTACAAATTTAGGGATTTTATGGACTTTTAAAAAATTATGAAATCCGCAGAACTTTTAGGATTGGTGAAAAGTTATCATAGATTATCACAAACTAATTATAATGTTCGAAAAAATTCACAATTGAAAGGAAAGATTGGTAGGAAATTATCAATCAAAAAATGGCTTTAATAATTATTGAAACATTTATTAGAACTAGCCAGATCTTGTAGATAATCATGTACTACTTGTGACATGCAGGATGAAGAATCATTTTGTAAAGTTCACTCTGATACAGAGGCACGCCATTATAGTTCTAATATTCCTGTCAAACCAGTAGCATCTGACTTTGTTGTGAAGAGTTCCCTGTTTTTCAAAGAGGAAATCTAGTTCGTACCCCATAAGAAATTTTTATGTGCCAACCTTTCTTGAAGATTACCACCTAAGTATGTATTTTGTTGTCCTTTGACATGCTATCCCTTGATCTGGTATTCAAGTAAATCTGAGATCGGAAGAGAAGCATACTGATGATCATGAGGAAGAATAGGACTTTTTGAATGGCAAGGACTAGGTTAACCCTCATCAAAATTGATCAGGAGCCGCTCGTCATTGTTCAGATCCTAATCCTAGTTAACAACCCTTATAAAATTTCACTCTAGTAATCATATGTAAGTCGATAAGTGCAGTGACATCATCCTATTCCTCTCTAGTGAAACCCAATGCTTCTTGAGGCCCATACATTCCAAGCTATGACAAATGAACTCTCTGTTCACTGTGTTTTATGCTTTCCTTAGGTCCACCTTGACACAAAATTTCCTCAAGTTTGTCATCACCTATTATAAATTAAGTTTGTCATCGCCTTATAATTGAAGTTGCAACAGGATAGGAGTCTGAATTCATGGACCCTCCTAGCTTTCTCTATCTTTGGCATTAGAGTAATAAAAGTATGATTCATTTGTCTTATAGTCTGGTGATTTCTCAGATACTCTGTCAATGTGTAGATGGTATCCCCTTTCAGTTTGAATAAGAGGGCAGTAAAGCCACATGGCCCATGAGACTTGTTATTATCAGAACTCTGTGATCATCTCTCCTCTTTAGTTAGCTCTCTCATGAATCTAGCATTTCCTGTTCCTTTGAGTTAACAATGATAACTAGGATATGCCACATGATTATCTGACTGGTTGTGTAAGTCCTGATAATTTAACATAGTTTCTGAAACAGTCAAATTGTTAGTCATCAGCAAAGTTCCATCTGCAGCTATCAATTCTTTATCTTATTGGTGGTGCATCTTGACTGGATCTCTGATAAAAGAACTTGGAGAATTGGTCCTCATCCACCAACCAATCAACATTAGCTCTCTGAGTAAGATGTATCAAGATGAATCACTTAAGTGGAATATAGCACTCCCAATCTCCAGTTGTGACCCTTTTTCTTCTTTTGCTAAGGGGCCATCCAGGGGGTTCAGTTGTAATTGAGAGTGAATTAATGTCAGATTGTCCTTTAGATCCTTGATTGTCAATTGTAGAGCATGAATCAGTTTGCAAGATAGTCCACGAAATTATTTATGAAGTTTCTATGACATGTTTTCTACCTAGTATAAACCTCCGTAAGCTGGTATCAAATTCCTAAGTATTAGATTCCTAAGAGATGAAGCAATATTTTTGGCCGCAGATGAAGACCATATATTTATTAGCAATAATTATCATGTTATACTTGCTACTTCCGGATTTTATGCACGATAAAGACCACATAAAGATATAATGTTTATGTATTACAGACACCAGAATGTTTACAATGAAAAAACATAAAAGTTAGAAATTTCAACCTGTACATAATTGTCTAGTTACATCTCTGGGTTCTAATAAGGAATATTGACGATTATATGAGTTCCTGGAGTGGTGCAAGTTCCTTCCTCATGTAATTGTTGTATGATAGAAATGTAAATATAAATTACTTCTCTTAATAATAGGACATACTGATAAGTTCAATTTACAATTAGAATAATGTTAAATTGATGTTATCTTTGGTCTTAGATATGAAGCTATCTAGTATATGATTGGTCGGTCTAACATGAAATTATTTTTTTAATGTGTATGCTGAATGATGTTGGTTATGATTCATAAATAAATACGGTCAACGCTTGAGGTTGATTGTATGTCTAGGTTTGTATATCTTTTCTTGCTTTTATATACCATTGATTAGTATTGTCTTGCTTATAAATGTTTATTTCAATATTTGTAGAACCATGATCAGAGAATGGATATATATAATCTAAACAGATTCACGGTTGAATATTTGAGCAGAGTTGCATCATTTTTGGATGTTGCAAAGAAGCATCTTAATGATAAGGGCCTTACTAAGTGCCCATGTCATAAATGTATAACTGATATTCAGTAAGTAGCGGAAGTCGGAAAACACTTGTGTATTCATGGGATGTCCCTAGACTACAATGTATGAATTTATCATGGGGAACAAAGAGGAGAAAGTAGTACTACTAATCCGAGTTCTCATATAACTATTCTTAGTGGAAGCAGTGATGTGGATGAAATTATTGTAGATGCCTTCCCTCATGCATCTTTCAATTTTTATGATGATGATGCCAGTGGTGATCATGTAATGGGAGATAACGACAATCATGCTAATAGGCAGCAGTCAATTGAGTTTGAGAGATTGTTGGAAGAATCTCAACGCGAATTATATCTTGGTTGTATTGAGTTCTCTGTATTATCATTCACGATGAAGTTGATGCAATGCAAGTTTAATAATTTGTGGTCAAATAAGTCACCCAATGATGTGTTAGGGTTAACGAAGCGGTTGATACCCAGATATGATCATCACATACCAGAATTACATTATGCTGCAAGTAAGATTCTAAAGGACCTTGGCTTAGGATACGAATAAATCCACACATGCAAGAATGATTGTGTTTCGTTTTACAAAGAGCATGTAGGAAAGGATAAATGCCCAGTTTGTAATGAGCCTCGATATGTGACCAGTGAGCATGATCCGAAAAGAAAAATTCTTAACAAAATTTTGAGTTATTTTTCGCTGACACCTAGGTTACAGAGGTTGTACATGTCTAGGCATACTGCATGAGATATGTTATAGCATAAAATTGGAAACGAAAATAATGAATCAGTAATGAAACATCCTGCCGATGGTGTTGCTTGGAAAGAATTTGACAAGATGTATTCTGATTTTGCGGCAGAGCTACCGAATATCAGATTAAGGCTTGCAACCGATGGTTTTAATCCATTTGGTAATATGAACCAATCTTACAACATGTGGCCAGTGGTAGTGGTTCCTTATAACTTGCCACCATAGAAGTGCATAAAGAAAGAATATACCATGATGTCTTTGTTAATATCGGGTCGATCAACACCTAGTAGGAAAATTGATGTTTACCTAAGACCGTTGATTGATGAGCTTAAGTTGATATGGGAGAAAGGCGTGCCAACTTATGGAGAAGCAACAAATTCTGTATTTAATCTCCGCCTAGCACTTTTGTGGATGATTAATGACTTTTCGGCATATAGAAACTTATTCGGTTGGGTCA
Source organism: Iris pallida (assembly GCA_029216955.1). Classification (NCBI taxonomy): domain Eukaryota; kingdom Viridiplantae; phylum Streptophyta; class Magnoliopsida; order Asparagales; family Iridaceae; genus Iris; species Iris pallida. The sequence continues at coordinate 2,638,614 of JANAVB010006400.1, forward strand.
CTCATGGTTATAAGGCATGCCCGGTATCTAACATGGATATAATATATGAGCCCTTAAAACATAAGATTTTTTTCATGGAAGCTCGTCGAGGCTTGCCAAGAAACCATGTGCGGAAAGTCCAAAAGAGTTTAATGGGAAAGAGGAAAGGCGACCAAAACCAAGCGACTTCTTAGGTGATGACTTGTTGGCTCAATTGGATAATATTACTTTTGAGCCAATGGGTAAACATCCCAATAAGAAAAAGAGAAAGCTGAAAATGATGAATTAAATTGGAGTAAGAAAAGTATATTTTTTGAATTGGAATACTGGTCAAAATTGAAAATTAGGCATAACTTAGATGTCATACATATAGAGCAGAACATATGTAATAATATTTTGGGGACCCCTTTGGATTTGGATAATAAATCCAAGGACACATTGAAGGCTCGTTTAGATCTACAAAAAATGGATATAAGGGAGAAACTATGGTTAAAGCCAAAAGGAGATAAATATGAGAAGTCTCTAGAAGAATTGTAACGCCACAGAACCAGAATACTGGAGAGCGGGGGCGTACATAGCCAGCTACGTATAACGGAATGGAATCCACGCCGCTATACGGTCACGGCTGTCTAGATATGTGAGGGTTTCACTACAATCCATCAGTCTCTTAAGGTCATAAAATAGCCTATTGTCTCAATCTCAACCAACTAATAACAGTTACAAGATGTCAGACCACCAAATACACAATAGTAAGGCGTCCCATACATTACATATTCGGAATGATCATGAAGCTAGTCGTTACAAAATGTGAGGACTAGCAAGAGTTCAGTCATACATGATCAACCCCCGGGGTTTGTCAATCATGTTACAGCCCGTAGGCAGACAATAAGTTAAAGCTGCAATCGAGCTAACACTTGCTCGTCGGCTAAACGTCTCAAAAGAATAATTTACAATATTACAGTGGGAGAACAAAAAGAAACCCACTCGATGCCCTGGTTACGCCTGGTGATCACCATCGGGCTGGAAAGCAGGGAGATCCTTTGGTGCTGCTCCGGTATCTGGCCATACAAAACCAGCTGGGTCAGACCCCAGAAAGAGCAAGTGCCACAAAGGAGGCTTCACTTAAGGACTAAAACCAACAAATCATTAGCATTCAACATGTAAGAACACAATAAGTAACACAGATTGAGGTTGTGCAATACCAATGCACTTGTCCCAATCAGAGAAAATAATTAAGTGAAGCCTCATTGACATAAGATAACTGGAGAATCATGCTAAATAAAATATAGCTGGGCAGTATATGAAGAGAAGACGAAGGTACTATTCCGGAAGCCAGGTTACAATCCTTAAACCAAACAAGGACCGAGATTGTAACCCTTCGCCTGAACAGAACTTAGTCTCTGATCATTTATTGCTAAAGGTGACAATTATTAAGGTGAAAATGAGAGAGTACAATGATAAAAGTGACAATGAAGAGTACAATACGCTAGAGTGACAATAGAGTACAATCATTATAGTAACAATCTGGAGTGACAATCATCCAATCATTCTGGCACAATCTTTCAATCAATCACTTCTAGACAATACTATACTGGACTAGACCCCATCCAATCAATCACGGCCAATCATTGCCTACGGCTTTCTACATTAACTAATTAGGGTTATCACAATCCTAGTTACTAGCAAGATGCAATGAGATGCTCCAAATAGTCACAGGCCCTGCAGCTATCCAGGTTATCCAGGCGAACATTATAGTGACAATTTAGAGAGTTCAATCATTAAAGTGGCAATCAGAGAGAGAACAATACACTGGAGTGACAATAGAGTTCAATCATTAAAGTGACAATGGAGAGTGCCCCACATGACAGTGGGCTGGAAATGTGCCCTACTCGTCGGCAGGCTACAAGTCCAAACATTTGCTGCCGGAATAACGGGATCGCCTGTAACTGGGGAACATCTTTTCATGACTACTGAATTATTCTAGTTATTAGCCTTAGTTAATTCTAGTAGGTACCCCTGACCGTGGTACTCAGGGGTCCCTGCCCTAGACATGATGCAAGACACACTGGTTCATTTATCAATACAATCACAAGTCACCCACGGTGTCCAGGTCAATATTACATTATCATGTCAATAGAGCCGTCGCAACGGCGCTCAATAAACTATGCCATTCACTTATCTGGAGTGCACCACCATGGGTCACTATCAAGTTGCGCACAGAATTCAATACATCAACCAGGCTATGCTCACATTATGCTCATATCAATGCCGTGTCAAAAAGGCGTAAGGATATAAACAGGAAATACCATGCACTAAGAGAAGATGAAATAAAACATAATGCAAATAGGTGCCAAGACTAGACTGCGTTGGGCAGCCAGGGTCAGGTTGCGCCAGCACGAGGAGTGCCAAGTTGCGCTGGAACACCAGGGAGCAAGGGGCGCCAAGGTCAAGGGGCGCAGGCCATTAGGTGGCGCCAGGCTGGGTAGCGCTGGGAGGGGGCAAGATGGACTGCGCCAAGCTGGGTTGCGCTAGGACGAACTGCGCTGGGAGGAGGCAAGATGGACTGCGCCAAGCTGGGTTGCGCTAGGGCGAATTGCGCTGGGAGGGGGCAAGATGGACTGCGCCAAGCTGGGTTGCGCTAGGGCGAATTGCGCCAGCACCAAGAGGCGCTGGGCTGGGCAGCGCCAGCGCTAAAGAGCGCTGGGCTAGACTGGGTGAGTGGCGCCAGCGCTAAAGAGCGCTGGGCTAGCTGGATTGCGCCCGGGACAGGGGGTCTTCTTCCCCAAAGCTGAGAGCAAATGGCCATGGAACTCAAAACTTCAAAAGACCATAACTAGGTCAAATCTTAATGAAAATCCACTTTGCAAAGGTCTAAGTTGTGTAAAATTAAATTCTCTACAACATGGAACAATCAAAACATGAAAATGAACAAGTTTTATAGATCAAAACCACCAAAATCCGAAAATACTTCAATCCTAGATCTACAAAATTCCAAGCTCCAAATCGAGAAAACCCAAGTTCTAATGTTGCTTAAAATGAGCTAATAAAGCTATTAGACAAATAAAATGTAGCCTTCAAGTGATAACAAGATGCAACTTGCCTAGGTTGGTGGTGTGTTAATGGTGGAGAGGAAAGAGTAATGAGGAAGAAGATGAAGAAAATAAATGAGGAGAGAGAGGAAATTTGATATTTATAGTAGGGTGGTGGTTCTCCATGTCAAACCCAAAATAAACCGCCTCACTAATCCAAAAACAAACCAATGAACTATTAGAACCAATTGAACTATCCATGCCAATAAAACCAAGCCAATGCAAAATAAACCAAGATAACTAATCATGACTAAATAAAATATGGGTCCAAAACACGTATACGTACACTAAATACGTATCACGAATTTGGGACATTACAAGAATATACACTAATACCGAAATGACAGAAGATAATTTTAAAGTTTTTCAGATGGTTACGCGTCCAACATTGCAAGAAAAGTGAACATTGACACATGAAAGATATCAGGCTTGAAGTCATGATCTTCATATCTTGCTTCAACAAATCATTCAAGCTGATATTCAGAGATACCTAAAAAAGAATGTCTACACTCCAATTATTAAACTTTCAAAGTTTTTCAACAGTTATGTGCGAGAACACTGAATGTGGCGGACTTAGATAGGATGGAAGATGAGATTTTTCTGCATACTATGTAGACTTGAGAGGATCTTCCCGCCAGTATTTTTCGATATTATGGTGCATTTAACTGATCACTTACCAACGGAGGCAAAGCTTGATGGCCTGTTAGTTATCGTTGGATGTACCCCATAGAAGGTATATCATTGTTTTCAAGAATTTGTTTCTCTTTCCGGATTGCTAGATGGTCTACTCATATTAGTCATGCTGGTATTGGTTTGTTGTATGTTGAATTTCAGCAGAGTATTGCTTAAAACATTAATCCTTTTTAAATAAAAATAATGTAATTAATTATTGTTTTTTTGATGTGCTGAAATTTACCAGAAGATTATGTAGAAACATAACTTTGTCATACAGGAATCCCAAAATTTATTTTTGTTTCTGCTTTATTGTTGTTGAGAAGTTGAAGATTCGTTTACTGACTAGCATGTTGAAGCACAGAATTATCAAGGGCGAGTTGCCGCCTACATTGTTACTTCTTCTATTTCTTATTCATGAACATCTTAGTTTGGAACTAGCTCATGAATCTGAGTTTTTTTTTTTTTTTTTTTTTTTTGAATACAATATGACCCTTTTTGGCATAAGTAGATATATAGTCTTTAAAAAGTAGACTATTTCCATTCATATCATCATGCTTATCCTTGTTGGACATAAGACTGCTAGGGGAGGTTTGGTATACGGAATACTATATAGCCGAGAATTCTATATTCCCGGAAATCAAATACCGGTTAATAAAATCCCCTGGAAAATTATATTCCCATGTTTAGTGAACATATAAATATTCCTGGGAAGAAGAATGTAAACAAATTTTTTTTAAAATGATAAAAACTGAGAAAAAATAAAATAAATCTTTAAAAATGAAAAAAAGATAATTCTTATAAAAATGAAAAAGATACAAAAACTGAAAAAAAAACAAAAAACAAAAACAAAAACAAAAAACCATTCTTAAAATTATAAAAAAGATAAAAAAAATGATAAAATATCTTACGATTCAAATTGTTTTTTTTTTAAAAATCTGATTTCTCTCTAGTTTAACTAGATTACTTGAAACTTATTTTTATTAATATCTTTTGGACCTTTGATTTCTACTTTCTAGGTACTGTTGGTTTTCTTTGTGGAGCTTGATATTCCTAATTATTGGTTATTATTAATTTTACAGGATCATATTATTACTGTTATATTAATTGCAGTATTGTATTATCCACTTTTCCATTTTGTGCGCTTCTCTCAATTTAGTCATCTTGTCTTACTTGGTCTAAACTTGTTTTTAACTGACAGGCTTCTATACTCCTAGGCCATATCGTCGCCGAAGTAAAAAAGGTTGCACCAACTTCCGGTGGAGCCCCAAAATGACTCGCTTTTTGCTCCCATTCCTTATAGATCAAGCAAATATGGGTATGATGGGTAGGACTTTCAAGAGGGATGCATTTCAAGCTGCCGCTGAGGCCGTCACAGAGAAATTCAGGCTGCACTGCACTGTTGGGAATGTGGAAAATCATCTGCGAACCATCAAGATCCGGTTTCGACAGATAAGGGAACTGCAGAAGTTTAGCAATACGACTTGGGATGAAAAGGAAAGAACTATTACAATGGACGGAAAGGACTACACTAAGTACATCGCGGTATGACCCTACTTTAAGCACATTTTGGGCATAATACAATCCAATGATTCCTGCTTTTGTTGTCGTCTATCTTCGTATGTAGGCTAATCCAAGAGACGAGCCCTTCTTGAACAAGCGCATTGAAATGTATGACGAGATGTTATTCTTATGTGGCGATGATCAGACATTTGGTAGTATTGCCAGTGGGGGGTATGCCAAGGAGAACCACTCGGGGGGTTTCTCCACCCGTGAAATCAGTGAGGAAGACCATGAGATGATAGCCGGTGAGGATGTGAACGTAGTGATGGATGGCGAAGATCTGGAAATTGGGGAGGCAACTGCAGTAACACCCGCGTCCTCCTTCAAAGTCCCCACCCCCACCAGATTGTAGGTCACCAACCCCCATCTTCCAAGTCACCTCAAGGCTTCACATCCCCTAGGCTCATCAGGAAGAACCAGACAGTGGTAAAAAGAGGAAGAGCCACCATCTAGGAGTAGGAGACGAGCTAGATTATCCGGCGAACATCAAGCATATGCTGGAGTTTTCTACTTTATGGCATGCCATTTTTTTTTTTTTTTTTGTAACATAGTACAAACTCCATTTCTGCATTTAACGTTTACATGTTGACAAGCAGTTCTTTGAGTTGCAAGACGATACTTCTCTGTCTCGAGTAGTCTTAACACCCTGAATATACAGTTGCAGAATTTGAAAAGTAACTTGAAGAATGATATTGGTTGCTTATGTTTAAAATTGGTGAATTCCAATCACAGGGCTGGCGTGTCGATTATTTGGCAGCTGCAGATGAAGGAAGATCATGATTTTGCGGGAACCTCCAGTTGAACAATAGCGAAAGAGCAGATTATCCAACAAAGATTCACACATTGTGACCTGCAGGAGATGGACATTCAGCATTTCTTTGCCATGTTACTTCCGTTCACCTTTGTCTGGTATGAAGAATGCTGAGTGCCATTGTACAGTATCCACTGTGTTTTCTGTGATGAAAATACTGCACAAGTTGATCCAAGTCGTTTGATCTTGTTAATTTTAGGGTTTTTTTAGTTTTAGGTTTAGTATAATATTCAAAATTTGTGTTTAGGACTTGAGAGGGTCTGGGTCTGACGGTTGACTTGTGTGGACGGTCCAAAATGGAGAAATACATATTTTAAGCTTCGATCTCGAAGGGGGTAGACAGTGATGGCTTCTTGTGATGTTGAAGAAGAAGATCAATGTAGAGATAGGTACTAGTATGGAGAAGAAGATTGTTGAGAATAAGTTATTTATTTTTCAAATATAAAAAAAAGTCCAATCTTATTTCTTAATTCAAACTCTCCACCAAAACAGAGGTTTATCCAACTCTAAACTAAGGGGTGTTTGTTTTTGCCACTTATAAGTAGCAACCACTTGTAAGCGTCTCAAATTTTAGAAGTGACATTTTGTCACTTCAAAAACGATAAGTATTATAAAGCGTAAAAAGTTGTGACATCCCACTTCTAAAATACGGAGAACATGAACATAACTTGGCTAACTACATATTACGAAGTACACCTGCATCCCACGATATGGTCACAGTTGCATCCCACGATATGGTAAAGTTGTAAAGACGAGGGGGTTAGCTACAATCCAACGGCCTCCTATGGCCCACATAATCCTATTCTCAATCCATCACGAACCATAAGCAGTAATAACTATCACAACTACGAATAACAATAAGGCCTTCCAAAGGCTAAAAGTACAAGAGAGATGCATGCGGCCCAAGAGAATAGACACAAAAACTACCAGATAGTATACATAGTTGCAGTTGCAGTCTATATACATCATTCGGTCCGTGTAGGTGGGGACAACCTTCCAAAACTCAGGCTAACACATGACTGTGGCTAAATGCCCAAAAGAATAGACACACATGTACAAGCGGGTAAAAAAAAGTCCAATCATGCTCCTGGCACATTGTCCTCCGGGTGATCACCATCGAGAGTGAGATATGGTCAATGCAATGCAAAACCAGAGGGTCAAAATCCCAAATAACAAGTACCTCAAGGAAAGCTCTATGGTAGACTAAAACCAAACAATAAAATCATACAACAAAAATGCAATAAAACAACTACATTACACAAATCGAGTATAGACCAGCCTGTTGATGGAACAATGACCTATCCCTATATCAAACAAAAATAAGTGATAGGAAGCTATCCCTCGACAATCTACGTCTCTATACGTAACTCTAATATAATGACAAGACAAGGATCTTAGTCTTTCGATAAAGTAATAACTAACCCTTCCAATCAAAACAAAAACAAATGGTTGGAGATTACTCCTCGACAAAATTGTCTCTAAGTCGAAAAAATAAACATATAATTATGTTTGTACTTGTAACTGATGAAAAATAACTTATACATGTATATACAACAAGTGAAAACATCATGTCAATTCCGCTAGGAAGATACAATACAATTGTACATCTCGATAACATGATAAAATGAACAAGCAGATTAAAATGGCTCGAAATTCGACAAAGATCCGTAGTCTCTCTATAGAGCATTAATCGACTCTTCCCATCAAACAAGAACAAAGGGTTTGAAAATACTCCTCGGCAAACTTCATATCTAAGCATATCCCGAAACTAAACAATAATCAATACAATAATTAAATAAATCAACAGTCCATATCACGGTCAAAACTTGTCCTACAACTTTCTACAACTTTCTATATTAACTAGCTAAGGTTATCACAGCTCAAATTACTAAGAAAATGCAAGGGGTGAGGAATTCGTGGCGCTATGCAGCTGTAGGCAACCATGGATGATCATCATAACAATAACTCGGTAAGTCAAATTTCTCAGTAAAATTAAATAACTAGAATTAAATACAATATATAAATACATATAAATATAAAAGGTTGGCAAATGACCCACAATGTGAATCTACTAACATGGATATAGACCTGTAGATTGACTGTCATAGGATACTAATTGTCTCCTACATCAAACAAGAATAATGAGGCATAAACTATCCCCAAGACAACATTATGTCTCTATACTTGCTACATTGTTGCACATCCACACATACTGTGTCTGCATAACAAGATATATCATCTTTTGCGCTAAATATATAAGATAGCAACAAAAATAATGTTGTGATATCAAGGAGTCTCAACATACTAACATACGGCGACAAGTATTAACATCGATACAAAACATGTAGGGATCTTGGTCCACACCCAATGGAGATACCAAGTACGAATCCCTAGTCAATGTGGTTGTGTGAAGCCTTAGATTCCTCCCCACCTAGTGCTTATAATATTCAATTATCTAGTCATTAATGATTCATTTCGTTCAAGGCTTACGCGACATGGCCTCTCGTAAGTCTACCTTATATATATAGCATATTGAAGAAGGATGGCACCTACTAGAGTCGAAATCATGACGAACCTTCACTGGAACGAATCTCACTAACCAATCTATCTATTTGATGAATGACAATGTAATCAACTCGGGTTTAACATATACACACAACCACGATGTGCATCTATTTACTAGTGCTTGGTACATGAACTAGTACATGAGCGAGTATAGGAGTCCCTCTGGACTATACACTGACATCATCATACACTGGGCACTTACACGACACGTACACAGCTGTGAAGTGACTCCAGCTCGAACACCATCTCGTATATATATCATATATGCATGGTAAACAATAATTAGATTGAAATCTGTCACGCCCCAGTACCGAAATACGGAGACGGACTAGGCCAGCTACACCATATGAGGTACGTAACGTCATACGACGATCGTGGCTGTCGAGAGACTAGGGTGTACATGCTACAATCAAGTCTCCTATGGTCCCACAGAGTTCTATGTCTCAATCAATCAAATCACATCAGCAAATAGATGAACATTAAAGATAAAGCAGTAAGGCGTCCCCGACGCTTCATCAAAATGATCATGAGAGACTAGCTTCATAATTTAGCTATCTCGGAGAGTCAGGAGTACAAAATTATATACAGCTGCAGTCTGTTTAATTACAATTATGTACTGACACAAAATATCAAGTAATCCGGCTAACAGGTGCCGGTGGCTAAACACCGCAAAAGTATAAGCAGGAGTGGTGGAGAAGAAACCCACTCGAGTCCCCGAACTGCCATGCTCCTAGTATGCACCATGGATGTCAGGGAGGAAGATCGTATCCTCTGGCTCTGCTACGGGATCTGGTCAAACAAAACCAGCGGGGTCAGCCCCGAATAGCAAGTACCGCCAAAGAGACACAAGAGATAAGACTAAAAACCCAGTTAATAGAATGATTGATAATAGTAATACTTATGCTACAATTATAGGGTAGCGTAACATCTTCGAACCCATATGGCACCCTTACAACCAAACAAGGACAAAAGGTGCCGCATGGAGTCGGAACGTGTCGTACTCTATAACATTCACATAAGTTAAAAGGTATAAGCAATAAAATCTCCTGATCGTGACTTCGGTCGATAGCCTATCATAGCACAATAACCAATCCAACAATCAAACAAGAACATGGGTTGGATCATGTACTATGATAGACCATGTTCCTCAGTCATTCACAGAAGTAGCACTTCACAACCAGAATAAGTCTTCCGTTCATAACTTCGGTCCACAGCCTGTCATAGTGCGATAACCAACCCAACAATCAAACAAGAACATGGGTTGGATCACGTACCATGATAGTCCGCTTCCCTCAGTTATTCACGGAAGGTAATAGGATACAAGCAAGTCGTTTTTACGGCCAATCAAGTCTACGAGTTTCTAGTGGGATGAGGTTATCCTCGCATCATGTTATTAGAAAATCCTCAGATCGTATCCTTCCAGCAAGGCTAGCCAACCCAGGGGTTCGCGTAGACAGGTATGATTGAGCACAGGTCCCTCGCAAGGCCACCTTGCTAAAATATATAATATATAGCAGGAATTAATCGGATACAGTCATCCACTCGTTGCAGATGATACAGTATCCGTGGAGACCAGCCGGCGCGTCAAGACAGTATCTCAAGGCGGCTGGTGTAACACGATCTCGGGATTTTGCCCTCCCCATGCATCTAGTATATTTAGTTGCCTAATTTAACCCTAGGTGAAATCTTGGACCTTCATGCTGTGGCCTGCATGATTATCCCCCTAAAGTCGTACTTTAGTACGAGTACCCCAAAGAGGATTCATGTCAATCGGTATGTCAACATGTTCTACCCTCCTTGGTGTAATACATCATTGCAAATACGCCACGTGGAGTTACGAGTCTTTTGTCGAGCATGAACAAGAACTGGGACATTCAGGTACATATATCAGGTAGGAGCACTTTGTTCTCCGGGGTCACATTAGTGCTCATATCATACTCGGGACAAAAGGCGTAAGGATATAAAATGGGCATATAATATATATATATAATAATAACAATAATAACAAGGTAACAATATAGGGCACAAAAGTCCATGCGGCTCAAAGGGAGTGAGTCCATGCGGCTGGGTCACTACAGGTTCATGCGGCTGGGACTACACGCTCATGCGGCTGGGACTACACGCTCATGCGGCTGGGACTACACGCTCATGCGGCTCAGAGAGCCCCAAGGCGCATGCGGCTGGAAAGACGGGTTCATGCGGACGAAGGGGTGTCAGCGTATGCGGCTGCGATTAGATGAAGTCCTATGCGACTGAGCATGGGTGATACATATGCGGCTGGATGATGGATGAGCTTTATGCGGCCCAAAACAGTGGCGCATATGCGGCCGGGTGTAAAGGAACTCATGCGGCTGCGAAGGCTAGCCGCATGAAGTCCATGCGACAGGGGCTCATGCGGCTGAGTCTGAACAAGGCTATGCGGCTCAATTACTTGCCGCATGAAGATTCATGCGGTCAAGTACTCAAGTAAGTCTTATGCGGCTAGGAAAGACTTTCCATGCGGCTGAGCTCGAACGAGTCTCATACGGCTGGAAAAGGCCATGCGGCCAGAGACTTGCCGCATGAAGATTCATGCGGTCAAGTACTGCTCTTCTTCTCCACCTGTCCGAGAAGAGGAGCCAAGCAACCATGGCTTCCAAGCTACACAAAACCTTCATTCGGAGCCCAAATCGGAACTTCCTTAGGTCAAAATGGGGTAGAATAAAATTCTCTACAACATGGAACCATCAAAACTTAAAAATAATGAAGTTTGCTAGATCAAAACCAAGAAAATCCGAAAATAGTTAAAACCTAGATCTACAAAGATTAAAGCTTCAAAATGGAAAACTTCAAGTTCTAAACTAGTATAGAATAAGGAGAAGAACATATTTTGACAAATAATTTGTAAGAAAACATCAACAACATTTATGGATCCATCTCTTGAGCAAGTTGGTACGTGCCTTGGTTGGTGGAGGAAAGTAAATGAGAGAAAAAATAAATGAGAGGAGAGAGAATGAGTTGAGTTATTATATAGAATCTTGAACCCATGGGTTCATGATGAACCAAGGTGAACCAAGAATAGGTTACCCTAATGAGCCAAAACTGTAGACCCAAATGCAGAAAATAAATTAGAAAATAATATTTTGTCTAATATTTTTGGGAAATGCATGAAGAAATACAGCATAATAAATATAGTAAAAATACAAGGAAAATACAATTTACCGGTTTACGTATTAAAATACGTATTCCAGGATCGGGGAGTGACATCTCTACCCTTCTTAGAAAAATTCCGTCCTCGAAATTCCAGCCAAGACAGGATAGTGAAATCAGGGCAAGCAAGGCCCAATCATATATAAGTTAACTATCATAGCAGTTATTATTATACATCACAAAGTGCAAAACAAGCAGGTGCAGATAAGCATAGAATCGTGTCAATAAGGTGCAAAATATACCTTATCAGTCAAACAAATGCGGATACCGAGATCTGATCTCGTCCTCGCGCTCCCAGGTTGACTCTCCCGGAGAGTGACGGTTCCAAGAAACACGGACAAGGCTTATCGTCCGATTCTTGAGTACCTTCTCTCGCCGATCTAAAATAGATACGGGTTGTTCCTCGTAAGTTAAGTCGGTACCAACGACTAACTCAGAATGATCGAGGACATGACTCGGATCCGGGACATACCCACGTAACTGGGACACATGAAACACATTATGTATGCCAGTTAACGAAGGCGGAAGGGCAAGTCGATAAGCCACATCGCCTACCCGAGCGAGAATCTTAAAAGGACCAACGTATCTTGGACTAAGCTTTCCTCGGGTTCCAAATCTGATGATACCCCGAGTAGGTGAAATCCGCAGAAACACTTGGTCGCCGACTCTGAACTCTAGAGGCCTACGATGCTGATCTGCCCAATGACGATGTCGGTCCTGTACAACTCGAAGGCGCTCTCTGACCAACTTAACTATCTCCACAGTCTGCGTGATCATCTCTGGTCCCAACAACTTCCGTTCTCCGACGTCGTCCCATGCCAAAGGGGACCTGCACTTCCTTCCGTACAATGCTTCGAACGGGGCCATCTGAATGCTAGTCTGATAGCTGTTGTTATAGGAGAACTCCACTAGATGAAGGTGATCCTCCCAAGATCCGCCAAAGTCCAAGGTACACGCCCGTAGCATATCTTCTAACGTCTGAATGGTTCTTTCTGATTGCCCGTCGGTTTGTGGATGATAAGCAGTACTGAATCTTAACTTGGTTCCCAAACTTTGGTGTAAGCTCCGCCAAAAATGGGAAGTAAACCGCGTATCCCGATCTGATACTATACTAACTGGAATACCGTGCTGCCTTACTATCTGCTTCATGTATATTTCTGCTAGCTGCTCAGTAGTCTGTCCAACTCGGAAGGGAAGGAAATGAGCGACCTTCGTGAGTCGATCTACTATTACCCAGACTGCATTCTTGCCAACCGGGGATCTAGGTAAACCGGTCACAAAGTCCATCATGATGTGCTCCCATTTCCATTCTGGGATAGGAAGCGGCTGGAGCAATCCTGCTGGTCTCTGCTGCTCGGCTTTCACCTGCTGACATACCAGACACTTGGATACAAATCTTGCTATCTCTCTTTTCATGCCATTCCACCAAAAGAACTGCCTGATATCTCGATACATCTTCGTTCCTCCTGGATGAATGGAGTAAATAGAACTATGAGCTTCGGACATAACTTCTTGCCGAAGGTCTCCACTCGGTACACAGAGTCTGTTTCCAAACCTGAGCGTACCATCTTTATGAATCACTAACTCCTTCCTACGGCCTGATTCACACTCCGACCGCAACTTCTGAATCTGTGGATCTCCGGCTTGTGCTGCCCTTATCCTCTCTACTAAGGTTGACTGAATCTGCATACTGGTCATTCTTCCTATATCCCTTGGCAAAACTACTTCGATTCCCATACTCTGAAGGTCTTCTAAAATATGCTTCTGCGAGGTCAAGATAAAGGCACTGTTTCTTCTACTCAGTGCATCTGCGACGATATTCGCCTTGTCTGGATGATACTGAAGATCTAAATCAAAATCCTTCAGCAGTTCTAACCATCTTCTTTGCCTCATGTTCAAATCTCGCTGCGTGAACACGTATTTCAAACTCTTATGATCAGTATAGATCTCTACCCGATCCCCGTACAAATAATGCCTCCACAACTTGAGTGAAAGCACCACAGCTGCTAACTCCAAATCGTGAGTCGGATAATTCTTCTCATGGTCTCGAAGCTGCCGAGACGGATATGCTATCACCTTTCCATGCTGCATCAATACACATCCAAGACCCTTCCCAGATGCGTCACAATATACTGTAAAGCCTCCCGCTCCTACCGGAAGCGTCAAGATCGGGGCTGAGATCAACCTCTTCTTCAATTCTTCAAATGATGCCTGACAGCTAGCTGACCAAACAAACTCCACGTCCTTGTGCGTCAAACGCATTAAGGGCACAGAGATCTTGGCAAAGTCTGCCACGAACCTTCTGTAGTAACCAGCTAATCCCAAGAAACTTCGTACTTCTACAACCGTTCTCGGGACTGGCCAATGCTCTACGGCCTCAATCTTCTTCGGATCCACTGACACTCCGGCCCCAGAAATTACATGCCCCAGGAACGAAATATGATCTAACCAGAATTCATACTTGTCGAGCTTCGCATAAAGTTGATGCTCCCTCAATGTCTGCAAGACAGTCCTAAGATGTTTCTCATGCTCCTCTTCACTGCTGGAATAGACAAGAATGTCATCTATGAACACCACCACAAATTTATCCAAATACGGCAGAAAGATGCGGTTCATTAAATCCATGAATACTGCGGGGGCGTTGGTTAGTCCAAAGGGCATTACTAAAAACTCATAATGCCCATATCTAGATCTGAATGCTGTCTTCGGTATGTCTTGCTCCCGGACTCTTACTTGATAGTATCCCGACCGAAGATCGATCTTAGAAAAGACACTGGCCTTGCTCAACTGGTCAAACAGGTCATCAATCCTTGGTAGCGGGTACTTATTCTTCACTGTTACTGCATTCAGCTTGCGATAGTCGATGCACATCCTTGTCGACCCATCCTTCTTGGGAACTAGAATCACTGGCGCGGCCCAGGGCGACTTACTGTCTCGGATGAATCCCTTAGACTTCAACTCTTCTTCATGTTGATACAACTTATCCTGTTCTGACGACGACATTCTGTAAACTCTGTCTGCAATAGGCCTCGTTCCCGGGTTCAACTCAATGCTGAATTCTACCTCTCTGACTGGGGGTATCCCTGGGAGCTCATTAGGGAAGACGTCAAGAAAATCTTCGACCACTCTCGGAATCTGTCCTGGCTCTGATACTGCTACTGAGATGACGCCTCCGGCCTGATTCTTCAAGGTTCGAGTAAAGATGAACTGCTCCATCCCAGGAATGCTGAATATGACCCTACCTCCTCTACAATCAATTGTCGCATGACTGTCTCTCAACCAGTCCATGCCAAGAACAACATCAAAATTTTCCATAGAGAATTCAATCAATGATGCGGGCAATAAATGCCCACACACCACTACCGGACATGAAAAGCGCACTCTGCTCACTTCTACGAGCCCATTGCCGGTGAGTATATCCATCCTCTCCGGCAATGCCTCAAACACTAGTCCAATCCGTGTAGCATATTGTGCAGAGATAAATGAATGAGTAGCGCCTGAATCAAATAATGCTACAGCGGGAAATGAGGTGACGAGAATTTTACCTGCCACCACGTCACTAGACGCTAGAGCCTCTCCCAAGGTCAATGTGAGTGCCTGGCCCCGCGGAGCCCCTTGTTGCGGCCTTCCTCGACCATGCTGTTGCTGCCTCTGAGGGCCTCCGGCTTCCTGTGCCTGGCGGAACATCTGAGCCTGCGTTGGTAAACGCTGGGCTAGGGGCCTTACTGCTAATACTGGTCCTCCACTCGGGGTTACCACCGGAGCTGGCAATGCTGGAAACTGCTGAGCTGGCCCTCCTGGCCTCTGCATCATAGGACAAGTAGAAATACGGTGGTCTGAACTACCACACCTCAAGCATAAGCCATTCGCTGACCGGCACACCTCCCTCGTGTGCCCTGCCTTCCCACAGAATGTACAGCCCTGGGGTGCTCCCTGACGCTGTTGCTGGTTCCTCGGCTGCTGATGCCGAACTGGCGCTGTATTAGTTGACACGGTCGTCCTCCGCGGCGCTCCTGTATCATGAATACGTACACCGGGTGCTGGTGCCGATGTTCGCTGTATTGCTCCTCCTCCAACCTGGGAATGAGATCTCTTCTGACCTCCTGCCCTCGATGCCAACCTCTGCTGGGTAAGCTCGTGCCTCCGAGCTGCCGTCAAGACAGCGTCAAACGTCTGGTAGTCGTGTCCTTCCACAAGCTGCAATAATTCCAAATGAAGTCCCTGCTGGAACCTCATAGCTTTCTCTGGCTCCGTTGCCACCATTGATGGTGCAAAACGGCACAATCTGTAGAACTCTGCTGTATACCCATCTACGGTCTTGCCTGCTTGCTTGAGATTGATGAACTTCTGCTGGAGCTCATATCGAGCTACTACGCCAAAATACTTGGCCTTGAATCTGTCACTGAAGGTGGTCCAACGAACAGGGCGTCTTGTACCAACTTCTTCTGATGTCCACCAGTCGCGGGCAAGATCCTGAAGTACCAGTTTGACCTGATCAACCTTCTCATCATCTGGAACCTTGGCTGCCATAAGAATGGCTTCGATGTCTTGAATCCATGCATCCGCAGTGATGGCATCCTCCGTGCCATCAAAATACCTCGGGTTCAAGCGACGAAACCTTTCTGATGCTCCCGAGTCAACCCCGGCACTCCTCTCAAGAGCTAACTGAATCCCTTGGTTCAGCAACACGTTCTGCTCCTGCTGCCGAGTCTGTTGCTGTTGGTTAGTGACAAGAAACCCCCGGATGATCTCCAGGAGTGCTACGGTGTCTGGTACTGTCGTCGCTGCTGGTGCTGCAGGTATTTCAATAACCTACGGCTGCACTGCCTCTGGTTCCCTTTCTGCTCGTGCCTGCACTGGAGAAGGTTCTCTCCCTTGTTGCTGCCCAGTCGAGCCATGCTCTTGCTGCTCTTCCTCATGGGCCTCACCCGCTACTGAGAATGAAGCACCCCTATAGAGAAGAATATAAGATTATCAAGTCCGAACGAGGAAGATTTCGAGGATGCAAGTCAGGTTAGAGATCAAGGCAAGGACAGAGAATTCGAAACGGAATTTCAAGGGGAACAAGTTTTGATTGAGACTCCTAATAATTCGCAATACCCCACAAGTCTGAAAAATCAGACCTGCATGGGCCACCACTAAAACCTTGTAACACCCCAGTACCGAAATACGGAGACGGACTAGGCCAGCTACACCATATGAGGTACGTAACGTCATACGACGATCGTGGCTGTCGAGAGACTAGGGGGTACATGCTACAATCAAGTCTCCTATGGTCCCACAGAGTTCTATGTCTCAATCAATCAAATCACATCAGCAAATAGATGAACATTAAAGATAAAGCAGTAAGGCGTCCCCGACGCTTCATCAAAATGATCATGAGAGACTAGCTTCATAATTTAGCTATCTCGAAGAGTCAGGAGTACAAAATTATATACAGCTGCAGTCTGTTTAATTACAATTATGTACTGACACAAAATATCAAGTAATCCGGCTAACAGGTGCCGGTGGCTAAACGCTGCAAAAGTATAAGCAGGAGTGGTGGAGAAGAAACCCACTCGAGTCCCCGAACTGCCATGCTCCTAGTATACACCATGGATGTCAGGGAGGAAGATCGTATCCTCTGGCTCTGCTACGGGATCTGGCCAAACAAAACCAGCGGGGTCAGCCCCGAATAGCAAGTACCGCCAAAGAGGCACAAGAGATAAGACTAAAAACCCAGTTAATAGAATGATTGATAATAGTAATACTTATGCTACGATTATAGGGTAGCGCAACATCTTCGAACCCATATGGCACCCTTACAACCAAACAAGGACAAAAGGTGCCGCATGGAGTCGGGACGTGTCGTACTCTATAACATTCACATAAGTTAAAAGGTATAAGCAATAAAATCTCCTGATCGTGACTTCGGTCGATAGCCTATCATAGCACAATAACCAACCCAACAATCAAACAAGAACATGAGTTGGATCATGTACTATGATAGACCATGTTCCTCAGTCATTCACAGAAGTAGCACTTCACAACCAGAATAAGTCTTCCGTTCATAACTTCGGTCCACAGCCTGTCATAGTGCGATAACCAACCCAACAATCAAACAAGAACATGGGTTGGATCACGTACCATGATAGTCCGCTTCCCTCAGTTACTCACGGAAGGTAATAGGATACAAGCAAGTCGTTTTCACGGCCAATCAAGTCTACGAGTTTCTAGTGGGACGAGGTTATCCTCGCATCATGTTATTAGAAAATCCTCAGATCGTATCCTTCCAGCAAGGCTAGCCAACCCAGGGGTTCGCGTAGACAGGTATGATTGAGCACAGGTCCCTCGCAAGACCACCTTGCTAAAACATATAATATATAGCAGGAATTAATCGGATACAGTCATCCACTCGTTGCAGATGACACAGTATCCGTGGAGACCAGCCGGCGCGTCAAGACAGTATCTCAAGGCGGCTGGTGTAACACAATCTCGGGATTTTGCCCTCCCCATGCATCTAGTATATTTAGTTGCCTAATTTAACCCTAGGTGAAATCTTGGACCTTCATGCTGTGGCCTGCATGATTATCCTCCTAAAGTCGTACTTTAGTACGAGTACCCCAAAGAGGATTCATGTCAATCGGTATGTCAACATGTTCTACCCTCTTTGGTGTAATGCATCATTGCAAATACGCCACGTGGAGTTACGAGTCTTTTGTCGAGCATGAACAAGAACTGGGACATTCAGGTATATATATCAGGTAGGAGCACTTTGTTCTTCGGGGTCACATTAGTGCTCATATCATGCTCGGAACAAAAGGCATAAGGATATAAAATGGGCATATAATATATATATATAATAATAACAATAATAACAAGGTAACAATATAGGGCACAAAAGTCCATGCGGCTCAAAGGGAGTGAGTCCATGTGGCTGGGTCACTACAGGTTCATGCGGCTGGGACTACACGCTCATGCGGCTGGGACTACACGCTCATGCGGCTGGGACTACACGCTCATGCGGCTCAGAGAGCCCCAAGGCGCATGCGGCTGGAAAGGCGGGTTCATGCGGACGAAGGGGTGTCAGCATATGCGGCTGCGATTAGATGAAGTCCTATGCGGCTGAGCATGGGTGATACATATGCGGCTGAATGATGGATGAGCTTTATGCGGCCCAAAACAGTGGCGCATATGCGGCCGGGTGCAAAGGAACTCATGCGGCTGCGAAGGCTAGCCGCATGAAGTCCATGCGACAGGGGCTCATGCGGCTGAGTCTGAACAAGGCTATGCGGCTCAATTACTTGCCGCATGAAGATTCATGCGGTCAAGTACTCAAGTAAGTCTTATGCGGCTAGGAAAGACTTTCCATGCGGCTGAGCTCGAACGAGTCTCATGCGGCTGGAAAAGGCCATGCGGCCAGAGACTTGCCGCATGAAGATTCATGCGGTCAAGTACTGCTCTTCTTCTCCACCTGTCCGAGAAGAGGAGCCAAGCAACCATGGCTTCCAAGCTACACAAAACCTTCATTCGGAGCCCAAATCGGAACTTCCTTAGGTCAAAATGGGGTAGAATAAAATTCTCTACAACATGGAACCATCAAAACTTAAAAATAATAAAGTTTGCTAGATCAAAACCAAGAAAATCCGAAAATGGTTAAAACCTAGATCTACAAAGATTAAAGCTTCAAAATGGAAAACTTCAAGTTCTAAACTAGTATAGAATAAGGAGAAGAACATATTTTGACAAATAATTTATAAGGAAACATCAACAACATTTATGGATCCATCTCTTGAGCAAGTTGGTACTTGCCTTGGTTGGTGGAGGAAAGTAAATGAGAGGAAAAATAAATGAGAGGAGAGAGAATGAGTTGAGTTATTATATAGAATCTTGAACCCATGGGTTCATGATGAACCAAGGTGAACCAAGAATAGGTTACCCTAATGAGCCAAAACTGTAGACCCAAATGCAGGAAATAAATTAGGAAATAATATTTTGTCGAATATTTTTGGGAAATGCATGAAGAAATACAACATAATAAATATAGTAAAAATACAAAGAAAATACAATTTACCGGTTTACGTATTAAAATACGTATTCCAGGATCGGGGAGTGACAAAATCTACAACTAAACAAACTAAGCTATCAAATCGAAAACTGTAAATAACTTAAAAATGCGTATTTATCCTTATTCGGATACAGATAAATACAGGACAATCTGGAAATCCAATTCCCAAAAAACTCAATAAACATATATAAACTATCTAAATATACAATATTAAAATACTTTAAATAGACTCGTATCGATCGAGATCATAACAAAGTTGCACGCACATCGGAACCAAAATAAGGGTTGTCCTGGCTCAAAAACTGCATGTCGTATACTAACGATATACTAGTATACTACTACCACTTCAGAAGTATGACATGCAGTACAATGCATGCCTTGTCTGCATGCCCAGGACAGAGTAGGACAGTATACCAACGGTATAACTTCGGTATATTGTGTGCTTATTTTCCAGTAAAAAATTTGTCCATCACAATCCTTATTTTATTTTATTTTCATTTTGTGTGAAACTTGTCGTATCTCCACGTACGCTAAGCCAAAACAAAATTTGATCGTTGGTTAACACTCCTAGTTACTAGTGCTTCGTATGAGGGTACTAGCTCCTATGTCGATCATTTAGGTTTTAGAACTTGTGTCAATTTTTTGATATTTACATATTTTCACTTTATCTCATCTCGTCTAAATCAGGAGAATTGACCCTTATAATTCATTGCAAATAATTAATCGATGCCTTTAATAATGTTACATAAGTAATTAGGTCACATATACCAACTATGAATGCACTTCTAGAATAGAAATAAATATAAAATGTGTAAGACCTAAAGGTTCTAAAGATTCAGCTCTCTAGAAAAAAAAGACAAAATAATATAACACACCCTAATGCTCTTGAAGAAGCAGCTCCTAGAGAGATAGTTCATGACGATCTGGAAGATGCCATGAACCAAAGATCTAATTTCTCAATAACCAAGCATATCGTTACAGTCGTGAATCCTACAAGAGACCGAGAAAGAGGTACCGATCGATACCCAAAATCTATATTGTATACATATTCAAGAAAAATTTGAAATCAAAAATAATTTGTCATAGATGATGTTAGCAAATGAGAATAAAGAGGATGACAAAAATAAAGGACAACACTGAACCACGAATAATCCTTGAATGTTAAAAAGGATAACAATGGCCAAAAATAAAAGATGTGATACAAGCAAAACTAGATTCTCTTGCAAAACGTGAAGTGTTTGGTCCTATAGTACAAAACTCAAAAGGAATAAATCTGATATGTTTAAATGGTTGTTAGTCGCTCAAGGATTCTTGAAATGACCATGAATATAGAAAAAAAATATACTCCCCGACCATGATATCCTAGATTATAAGATATACATAAAATTTTCGAATGATTTAAAGTGCCAGGTATATTCTTGAAGGATTTAAAATTACCAGGATATCTCCGAAGGATTTGCAAAATGATCCATAAATGGACTAAAACCATCCGAAAGAATATGATATTCTCAATGAGTATCTGTCTAGGAAAGGATACGATGATGATCATAAAATGTCAGTATATTCATGAAGAAAATCCCTGAATGGATTCGTCAAAATGGTCGTATATATGCACGACAATATCTCCTGAAGGAATTAAAAATACCTCCCGAAGAGATAATCTCCTGAAAAGATTTCCCGAAGAGAAGATCTCTTGAATTTTTTTTAATATGAGCAGCTATCATTCACTCACTACACCTAGAGTGGTCA
This sequence comes from Iris pallida, assembly GCA_029216955.1. Classification (NCBI taxonomy): domain Eukaryota; kingdom Viridiplantae; phylum Streptophyta; class Magnoliopsida; order Asparagales; family Iridaceae; genus Iris; species Iris pallida. The sequence goes on from JANAVB010006400.1 coordinate 2,660,278, forward strand.
GGTCAATGGGACCTATTTCGGTCTAAAGAAGAAAAGAACATGTTCTGGGTCATGAACCCCATTTAAATAAGATAATTGTCATCCACTCAGCACAATATCTTTATGTGAACCTGCTGGTATGTACCTATACTAGAATGACATAAATTACATTTTTGGATATATTAGAGGAATCATTCTTGATGTAAATTCAAATTAATGTGTTGTTGTATGGGATATACAGACGCACATTATTTATATGATCCCCTTAAGGAGAGATCACAAATATTTTCTAAAAAATGTTGCAGGTATTTTAGAGATCAGTCAAACTAATCACTATAATAAGCTCGTGTAATGACCATTGTTCGTATTTCGTATTTTGGTGTACGTGTACGTATTTAGACCCGTATTGCATGTCTCATTTTTTTTTGGTTCGGCCCGACTTGACTTGGTTCGGCTTGGTTTTGCATGGTTCGATTTTGCTTAATTTTATGTGAACCAAACCACTCCCACCTACCACCACCTTCATTAAATATCCCACCACACAATTCTCTCTCCTCGTTAACTCTTCTTCATCCCCACCATTACTTCTCCACCAACCTGAGAGAGTGGAAGGTTTAGGCAAGTGCACCTTGCTTCATGGAGGAAGTCCATTTTTATTGTTCCATTGTCTTCCTCATGTGTTTCTAACCCACTTTAGAACTTGGCATTTTTCATTTCCATGGTTAAATTCTTGTAAATCTAGCTTTGTGGTATTTTCGGTTTCCAGGTGTTTTGATCTATCAAACTTGCATATTTTTGCTAGTTGATGGCCCCATGTTGCAGAGAATTTCGTTTGGTCCAAATTTGACCTACGGGAAATTGCTGAGCCGCATGGGCATTTTCAGCACTTGGCCACATGCAACTGCCAAGTGAGCCGTATATGCATTATTTAATGCATGTGCTGGCGAGCTTGCTTGTATGCTAATTATTAAGGCATGTGTTCTCTAAATGCATTATTTAATGCATGGGTTAGCAAACTTTGCTTGCATGCACATGTACAGTAGCTAGCCGCATGCCACTTTAATGCATATCTTGATGCACACATTAATTAATGAATATTCTATTGCATGCCTCTTTAATGCATAATTCAATGCATGTATTAATTTAATATATTTGCTAAAGAATGCATTAACACATGCAAGCAGGCAAATGCACTAGCCTGTGCATTTTTTTGCTTGGAATACCAAGCCAGCCGCATATGGCTTGGTAATGCATTACTTTAATGCATTGTTGTCACATTCTTAATGCATTGTTAATGCATTTGTCATTACATGCTTTAATGTATTGATTAATGCATTTTGGAATAGCCAGCCGCATAGCTCCTTAAGGCTTTAATATTTAATGCCTTCCTAATGCATTACTTAAATACTTTAATGCATTTAAGGCTTTAATATTTTAATATTTAATGCTTTAAGGCATTTCTTTGGCACCAGCCGCATAGCCTTTCCCTAATGCATTTAATGCATATTAATGCATTTCCTTAATGCATTTATTACTGCATTCTTTTGGCACCAGCCGCATAGGGCTTAAGAATCATTGCTGGCCGCATGCTAAATAGTGAGCCGCATATGGGGAACGAAATCAGCCGCATGCATGCTAGCATACATTTAATATATATTAATACATTATATAGTATATATTAATATAATGTATATTAATATATTTTGTATATTAATATATATTAATATAATATATTTAATGTATTTAATATATTTAATGTAAATTGCCTACAAGCATGCATGCTTATATTTAACATGCTTATATATTTTGCTCAACCGCATATGGCCAAGTGACTGCTGGCCGCATGGAAATTTTCCGAGCCGCATGAGTCCCCCACAGTCCTTGCCTCTTCTAATATTTAATTACTAAATATGTACGTATGCTAAATTAATTGTTCTCTGACACGAGGGTGACCCGTTGTGCTGTACTTTTGACATGACATGATAGTGGCCCGACGCGGCACACTCATGACAGTGAACATGACATGACAAGATTGGATGGCCTGGACACCGTGGATGATTGTGTTTGTACCATTGAATCTCGGGAGGTATAACTCCGTATTTCTCCTCCTTTCAAATTTGTGTATATTTACTTTATTTGCACAATACCTAAGGGATTCAACCCCTTTAAGAGGAAGAAGACGACCAATCCTAGTGAGGAAGGATCATATTCAAATCCACACACGGATTCCCTCTTTTCGCCAGTTCGATCGAGCGATGGCGTGTTCGATGGGTTTTATTTTCAAACCCTAGATCAAGCCCTTCTGTGGTATGGAGACTTCTCTATGAGATCCATATGCACAGGCGCTCCTATCAAATGGACTGTGTTTCCAGATCACTGCCCTTATTTTGAGGCATTAGGGTTACAACACTTTGCTAAACTTTGTTTTCCGGTAGCTACTAATGCCATTAGACTTTTCTATTGCAATATCGTACTAAATACGTTTGACGTAAGTACTCGTGTTGGCGGACTAGATATCGAGTTCAATGATGTCCTCTTAGCAAAAATCCTTGGTATTTCTAACGAAGGTGCACCGCTTGATGATATCACTGAATTTGATTTCCCCGACGGCACGACACTTGCTAGTTTCAAAGCTGAACTCTGTGTCCCTGATCGAGTTCGCTCTGGAAAGTTCAAGGCCAATAACTTGAACTTGTTTAGTTATGAATTGCATCACATCATCTACTCCACTCTCCTTCCGAAGTCTACTTCAAAGGATGATGTCACATCACTTGAGTTGTCTGCTATGTATCATATTCTTAAGGGGATTCCTTTTTCTGCCCCTAAGACTATTATCCAGATGATGGGACGTTGTCGTACAAGAGATAGAAATCTTTCTTATGCGATGATTCTCCCACGCATCTTCCAGCGTTTTGATATTGATCTGTCAACTTGTACTCAAGACCCTGAGCCCAAGTTTCTTAAGCTATCTCGTCGTAGTATGATTGCTGCTGCTCTTCCTACTGCTCCACCTCCTCCACCTACTCAGCAGTATGCCATGACCTTTGATGGCATACACCAGCATCTTTCTGATTTGTACGTCTCGATGACGGATATGGCCCGCGAACGTGAGTTCCGCGATGTCACTCGTTATCAGGCGATAGCAAATTCTCTAGCTGATCTCCGATTTGCTCAGACTGGACATTCTGCCAATTCTATTCCTAGAGATCCAGCCTTTTCTGGTTACCGCTGTGAGGATGAGGCTGTTTATGCCTACTTTTATCCCGGTAATGCTTATGATTGGTATCGCAGTTCTGGCGCCCCTCCTCACCCTTCTGGAGCTGGCACTTCTGGAGCTGGTCCTTCTGGACATGCCGGTCATGCTGCTGATGATGATGATGAGGATGATGAGGAGATGTGATGATGATGTATTAGCTGATTTTGAGACTTAGTTATTGTCTACTGTACACTTGGAAATGCTCCGACATTCCAAGTTTCTTTCTTTTAGCGTTTATTATCAGTTTTTTTTCCAGGACTTGTACTGGATATTTTTTGATGTCTCTTGAACATCATTTTATTTTTATGGGATGCGTAGTTTATCTTTCATATCAGTTTATTTATTCTTTATAGCATCTTTATCTGCTTCTATATTATAAACTGTCTGTGAAATACTTCTCTGTTATGTCTTGTATATTCTCACTGCATGAGATATTATTTTCTTGTGTTTCTTTACTGTTGTAGCTTATGCATTAATTACGGGGGAGCCTATTTCTTCGTAATTATTTTGCTAAGTGACATCGGGGGAGAAAAAGGATCTAACATTTTGTTTTGAGAATAATACAGGGATTGAACAATTTTGAACAATTTTTGTGGTATCTTATCTCAAAAGATGTTATATCATTCATAGTTTGTCAATTATCAAAATGGGGGAGAATGTTGGCCCATTGGTCATATGGTCAAATTGATTTTAATAATTGATCAAACTCTGTCTCGATATATTAAGCTAGTCAGGATATCTCGGACTCTTGGACATGATCAAGAACGGCTATCTACTCAGTTCAAGACCGAAGCGTTGTTTGTCTGTTCGAGTCTGTATTTCTTTGAGCAATATAATCTGTTATTTTATTGAGTCTAGAAATACATTGTACACCGAGTCGTACTGACAAATAGGCTATTCCAAAATGATTTCAAAATGTTTTTAAAAATGTCCTTAGTTTTGAAAAATATTCGTATTTACAAAAGCTCCAAAAAGGTTTTCAAAATTCTCCAAAATCTATTTTGACAAACCCTAACCAAATCCTGACAGAACTCGGCCAGAGTTCGGCCAGAGTTCGGTTAGTGGCCGTTTTAATTTTTGAATTCCTTGGAACTTGGTCCTCCTGCAGTTGCGGATTTGATCGAGATTTGCTCATCGAGTTCTGTCCGAATTCTGCCAGAATTCTGTCTTTGGAACTCCTATAAATAGAGAAAGATTTCGATCATTTTAACTCACTCATTCACTTTCAATCTTTTCTTTATTTAAAGCCTACTGTCTTCCAAAGAGTTTTTCTCGAGCTTTAATTTTCAGATCCCAAGCCAGTTACAATCCTCTAGTCGATTTGCTAGTACGGTACGGTCTAGAAGTTTCTGAGTGATTGTAATCAGAAGGCTTGACAGAAGAATACCTCTTCACAATTGAAGTTGGACGAGTTCTTCGTATCTAAGCTCGCATTGTAGAAGTTGCAAGGACTTCGTAAGAAAACTTGTGGTTTTGCCAATAGTGGATTCAACTGGTAGCAAGAGTTCTACCGACTGGACTAGTCCTCAACAGAGGGAAACCATTATACATCGCTGTCTTTGTGTTTGCTTTCTTATCTCTGCCTTTACATTATTTAGTTGTGATTATTATTCTGTGATCTTGCTGTTAATAATTTTTAATTAGCATTATTCCGCTGCCAACTCTATTCACCCCCCCTCTAGAGTATTGCGCTTTACGATTTCGTTCCTACAATTGGTATCAGAGCGGGTGTTACAGGTAAAGCAAGGTAACATTACAATTATTTATTTATTTAATTAATTGTTATATAGATCACAGTACAACACATGGCAACTGTGAAATTCACAAGTGAAGGCCAGGCCACAAATAGACCTCCACTGTTTGATGGTACAAATTATACCTATTGGAAAACACGGATGAGTTTTTTCTTGAAATCTTTTGATTTTGATTTATGGTCTATTGTTATTGATGGCTATCAAAAGCCACCTCGTATAAATCTCGACGCAGACCCAAACTTTTCAGCATCAAAGGCCTCAACAGTTTGCCCAGGCACAAGTCCAGAATAGGCAGAGAGGATTCCAGCAGAGAGGGTCGGCACCCAGAGGGCATGGTCAAGTGCTGGCTTTGACCATGGAAGAAGAAGGAGTAGCGCCAGGTGAGGTAGTGGCAAGTATTATTCTCGTCCACACTTTTCCGGCTTAAGTGTTATTTGACTCTGGTGCATCGCATTCATTTATGTCTGCACGATTCGCGACACGGATAGGACTGAAGCCCGAGTCCTTATCAATAAGGCTTAATATACTTACTGGTAACGGTCTTGTGGGAGTAGATAGAGTGTTTTCCTCATGTCGGATCGTGGTTAGCGGTAGAGAGTTTCTCGCTAGGCTGATAGAATTCCTGATGGCCGATTATGATGTGGTCTTAGGGATGGATTGGTTGAGAGACCAGTATGCTAGGATAGACTGCCATATTGGCAGAGTTGTTTTTAGCATTCCAGACGAGCCGGAGTTTTCCTTTTCTCGAGGCGAAGTGGAACCTTCTCCTCCAGTATTGCGGATGGCCGTAGCAGCAGCGCAATTACCCCGGATAGTCGAGGAATTTCCAGATGTTTTTTCTAAAGAGCTTCCAAGGATGCCGCCAGAACGGGAGATCGAGTTTACTATCGACTTGATTCCCGGGACAGCACCAGTGTCAGAGAGAGTCTACCGGATGGCGCCGTCAGAATTGGAGATATTGTACAAGATGATTGAAGAACTCCAGACCAAGGGATTCATTCGTACAAGTGGATCGCCTTAGGGAGCCCCGATACTTCTTGTGAAAAAGAAGGATGGTACGTCCAGATTATGTGTTGACTATCGTACCTTGAACTCAGTAACAATCAAGAACAGATATCCTCTCCCCAGGATAGATGACTTGTTTGATCAACTCAGAGGAGCGGCAGTATTCTCGAAGATTGATTTGCGGTCAGGGTACCACCAGATCAGAGTCAGAGAGCAGGACATCCCGAAGATAGCCTTCCGATCTAGATATGGACATTGGGAGTTCCTTGTTATGCCCTTTGGAGTGACCAATGTGCCGGCTGTATTCATGGACCTCATGAATCGTATCTTCATGCCTTATTTGGATCAGTTCGTGATCGTGTTCATAGACGATATCCTGGTCTACAGCAAGAGTGAAGCGGAGCATGAGCAGCATTTTAGAATTGTCCTCCAGATTCTCCGAGAGCACCAGTTGTATGCCAAGTTCAGTAAATGCGAGTTCTGGCTCGATCGCATTTCATACTTGGGTTATATCATCACCAGGAGTGGAGTGGAAGTGGATCCCCAGAAGATAGTGGCTATCAAAACCTGGCCAGTGCCCCGCACAGTTGCAGAAGTTCACAGTTTTCTTGGATTAGCCGGCTATTACCGAAGATTTGTTTCGAACTTTGCTCGGATATCAGCGCCATTGACACAGTTGATCCGCAAGGATGTGCAGTTTGCTTGGACAACAGAATGTCAGGATTCTTTTGAGAAGCTGAAGCGAGGTTTGATGACGGTACCCGTTCTCACACTTCCAGATGGGACCGGAGGATTTTCAGTGTACTATGACGCTTCAGGCAAAGGTTTAGGATGTATTTTGATGCAGCATGGGAAGGTAATAGCTTATGCGTCACGTCAACTTCGTGATCATGAGAAGAATTATCCAATCCATGACTTAGAGCTGACAGCTGTAGTGTTTGCACTTAAGTTGTGGAGACACTACCTGTATAGAGATAGGGTGGAGATTTTCACCGACCACAAGAGCCAGAAGTATGTCTTCACCCAGAAGGACCTTAACATGCGTCAGAGAAGATGGTTAGAACTACTTGTGGATTATGATGTCAACCTGCAATATCATCCTGGGAAGGCCAACGTTGTTGTAGATGCATTGAGCAGGAGAGCCGGAGTTTATTTTCTGACAGCGCAACCAGAGTTGTTGGCAGATCTTCAGAAGATGGGTATAGAAGTTGTCCTTCCTACCAATGTGGCATTGATAGCCAGCATGCAAGTACAGTCCAGTATAGTTGAGAGGATCAAGATAGCTCAGTCCTCCGATTCTAAGCTTCAGCGGCTTAGAGCAGAATGTGAAGCAGGACGACGACCAGAATTATGCATTCATGAAGATGGTACACTTCAACATGGTAAGCGTCTTTATGTACCCAGTGGAGATATCAGACAGGAGATCATGGCAGAGGCTCACAGTTCGCAGTATTCTATTCATCCCGGTGGTACGAAGATGTACCATAATATACGAAGATAGCCCGATTTGTCTCTCGTTGTTTAGTCTGCCAACAAGTTAAGGCTGAACATCAGAGACCAGCTGGACTACTTCAACCATTGCCAATTCTAGAGTGGAAATGGGAGCATATAACCATGGATTTCGTGACTAGATTACCTAGATCCCCAGCTAGTCGAGATGCTATTTGGGTTATAGTTGACAGGCTCACGAAGGTGGCTCATTTTCTCCCGTTCAGAGTTGGTCAGTCGACAGCTCAGCTAGCAGAGATATATCTCCGGCAGATTGTCAGATTCCACGGTGTACCAGTCAGTATCACCTCGGACCGGGATTCAAGATTTACGTCGCACTTTTGGCATAGCTTACAAGAGAGTTTGGGAACTCATCTCCAGTTCAGCTCAGCTTATCATCCGCAGACAGATAGTCAGTCGGAATGCACGATCCAGACTCTAGAGGATATGTTGAGATCTTGTACACTCGACTTCGGTGGTTCGTGGAAAGATCACCTGCACCTGGTGGAGTTCTCGTACAACAACAGTTTCTAAGCTAGTATCCAGATGGCACCGTTCGAGGCACTGTATGGAAGGAAGTGCAGATCCCCACTAGCCTGGGACGATGTGGGAGAGAGGCAAATGCTTGGTCCAGAGATGATAGCTCAGACAGTTGAGGTGGTCAGGAGAGTTAGAGATCATCTTCGCGTTGCACAAGATCGTCAGCGCCATTGGACCGACTCTCATCGGCGCCCCCTTGAATTTTCTGTCGGCGACCATGTATTCCTGAGGATCTCGCATAACTGTGGCATCATTCGTTTTGGCGTACGGGAAAAGTTTAGTCCTAGGTATATAGGGCCGTTCGATATTCTGGAGCGAGTAGGGGATGTGTCCTATCGTCTTGCTCTTCTGCCGTCTCTGAGTGAGGTGCATGACGTGTTCCATGTATCCCAACTACGACGGTATATCCCGGACCCGAGTCATATCCTAGATCATTCGAAATTGGTTGTTGGTACCAACCTTTCGTATGAGGAGAGACCCGTATCCATATTGGACCAAAGAGAGAAGATACTCAAGAACAAGACTATCAAGTTAGTCCGTGTTGCTTGGGGTCATCACTCTTTGGGAGAGTCAACGTGGGAGCGTGATGATGATATCCGATCGTGATATCCCGACCTGTTTGACTCGTGAGGTATAATATCTTTTCTATGCCTCATGTCTTCCATTCCTTGCTTGTACGAATAATTGCTTGATTGCTTAACTAGTATAGCTTGTCCTTGCATATCTAGCCACTTGATTAAATTCTGAGAACGGAATTCTTTTAAGGTGGATAGAGATATAATGACCATTGTTCGTATTTCGTATTTTGGTGTACGTGTACGTATTTAGACCCGTATTGCATGTCTCAATTTTTTTGGTTCGGCCCGACTTGACTTGGTTCGGCTTGGTTTTGTATGGTTCGATTTTGCTTGATTTTATGTGAACCAAACCACTCCCACCTACCACCACCTTCATTAAATATCCCACCACACAATTCTCTCTCCTCATTAACTCTTCTTTTTCCCCACCATTACTTCTCTACCAACCTGAGAGAGTGGAAGATTTAGGCAAGTGCACCTTGCTTCATGGAGGAAGTCTATTTTTATTATTCCATTGTCTTCCTCATGTGTTTCTAACCCAGTTTAGAACTTGGCATTTTTTATTTCCATGGTTAAATTCTTGTAAATCTAGCTTTGTGGTATTTTCGATTTCTAGGTGTTTTGATCTATCAAACTTGCATATTTTTGCTAGTTGATGGCCCCATGTTGCAGAGAATTTCGTTGGTCCAAATTTGACCTACGGAAAATTGTTGAGCCGCATGGGCATTTTCAGCACTTGGCCGCATGCAACTGCCAAGTGAGCCGCATATGCATTATTTAATGCATGTGCTGGCGAGCTTGCTTGCATGCTAATTATTAAGGCATGTGTTCTCTAAATGTATTATTTAATGCATGGGTTAGCAAACTTTGCTTGCATGCACATGTACAGTAGCTAGCCGCATGCCACTTTAATGCATATCCTGATGTACGCTTTAATTAATGAATATTCTATTGTATGCCTCTTTAATGCATAATCCAATGCATGCATTAATTTAATATATTTGCTAAAGAATGCATTAACACATGTAAGCTGGCAAATGCACTAGCCTATGCATTTTTTTGCTTGGAATACCAAGCCAGCCGCATATGGCTTGGTAATGCATTACTTTAATGCATTGTTGTCACATTCTTAATGCATTGTTAATGCATTTGTCATTATATGCTTTAATGCATTTTGGAATAGCCAGCCGCATAGCTCCTTTAGGCTTTAATATTTAATGCCTTCCTAATGCATTACTTAAATGCTTTAATGCATTTAAGGCTTTAATATTTTAATATTTAATGCTTTAAGGTCTTTCTTTGGCACCAGCCGCATAGCCTTCCCTAATGCATTTAATGCATATTAATGCATTTCCTTAGTGTATTTCCTTAATGCATTTATTACTGCATTCTTTTGGCACCAGCCGCATAGGGCTTAAGAATCATTGCTGGCCGCATGCTAAATAGTGAGCCGCATATACGAAATCAGCCGCATGCATGCTAGCATACATTTAATATATATTAATATATTATATAGTATATATTAATATAATGTATATTAATATATTTTGTATATTAATATATATTAATATAATGTATTTAATGTATTTAATATATTTAATGTAAATTGCCTGCAAGCATGCATGCTTATATTTACCTTGCTTATATATTTTGCTCAACCGCATATGGCCAAGTGACTGCTGGTCGCATGAAAAATTTTCGAGCCGCATGAGTACCCCACAGCCCTTGTCTCTTCTAATATTTAATTACTAAATATGTACTTGTGCTAAATTAAATGTTTTCTGACACGAGGGTGACCCGTTGTGGTGCACTTTTGACATGACATGATAGTGGCCTGACGCGGCGTACTCCTGACAGTGAACATGACATGACAAGATTGGATGGCCTGGACACCGTGGATGATTGTGTTTGTACCATTGAACCGGTAATGTTTGCATCATGTCTAGGACAGGGATCCCTGAGTACCACGGTCAGGGGTACCTACTGCAATGGCTAAGGCTAATAACTAGAATAATTCAGTAGTCGTGAGAGATTTCCCCAGCTACAGGCGATCCCGTTATCCCGGCCACCAATGTGGGACTTGCAGCCTGCCGACGAGTATGGCACAAGTCTAAATTACTGATATATGGAAAAGAACGATGTACTGCTTAATGAACCCAAGTCGCCTGGATAACCTGGATTAGCTGCAGGGCTTGTGGCTGGAGGAACATCTCACTGCATGTTGTGATAACCCTAGTTAGCTAATGTAGAAAGCCGTAGTCACTGATTGGCCGGGAGCGATTGTATGGTATGGTTTTCAGTGCTCGATTATTGCAGGCTTGATCGCATGATTGTCACTTTTAACAATAAAGATCAGGGGCTAAGTTCTGCTCAGGCGTAGGGTTACAACCTCGGTCCTTGTTTGGTTTAAGGGTTGTAACCTGGCTCCCGGAGCAGTTCTAAGTCCTCTCTTCGCTTATTGTCTTATTGCACCCCACGTCATGCTTATAATGTCTTACCTTACCAACAAGATTTGGAGACGGAGTTCTATTCAGGTGAAGGGTTACAACCCCGATCCTTATTTGGTTTAAGGGTTGTGACCTGGCTACTTGAATGTTTTCTCGTACTCCATTATGATTGTTGTTATTCTTTTACTTTATGTTCTTTTAACTGCTTTAATATATTTCCTGATGTGCTAGTTTTAGTTCTTAAGTGAAGCCTCTTTTGTGGCACTTGCTCTTTCTGGGATCTGACCCAGCTGGTTTTGTGTGGCCAGATTTCGGAGCAGCCTCAGAGGATCTACCGACCTTCCAGCCCGATGGTGACCACCAGGCGTAACCAGGACAACGAGTGGGTTTATTTTTGCTCTCCCACTCTATTGTAAAAATTTTATTTTGAGGCGTTTAGCCGGCGAGCACTTGTTAGCTCGTATTGCATACCTTATTATCGTCTACCTACGGGCTGTAACATGATTGACAGATCCTAGTGTTGATCATGTATGACTAAACTCTTGCTAGTCCTCACATTTTGTAACGACTAGCTTCATGATCAGCTGGATATGTAATGTTTGGGACGCCTTACTATTGTATATTTGGCGATCTTACATCTTGTAACTTTACTTGCTTGTTTGAGATTGAGACAATTAGGCTTGTTATCGACTATAGGAGACTGATGGATTGTAGTTAAACCCTCATATATCTAGACAGCCGTGACCGTATAGTGGGATGGATTCCATTTCATTATACGTAGCTGGCTATGTATGCCCCCGCTCTCCAGTATTCTGGTTCTGGGGCGTTACAGCTCGTCCAATCATTCTTGCACTTAATGAAGTAAACAGAGGATGCGTGCGACTAAGGTTTTACTAATTCAACATAACAGGAAGAGTTGTCAGCTTCCAGGAATCATAAATATGCCTACGACTCTTCATGAGGATATGAGGATAATGCATAGAAATATATAGACAAATAAACTATTGGGATGAGATATGATATTCAAATGTATTCGGGAGTTGATTTTTCATTTGAATTGATGTAAGAACTAATGTAACATTATTTTTGAGGAGGAGCATCCAGTAGATGCAAGCATCTTGAAGATGCTAATGGAGACATCTTGAAAAATGTCTTTGCGTATTGTATTCTTTTCCTTAGATGAATTTATTTTCCATTGGATTTTCTTTCGAAAGATTTTTAAGGAGATAATGTAAGTCGCACCCACTTGAATTTATGAAGAATATTATGGTACTCTTTTCTTTTACTATGAATTTTTTTCAAAGAGTTTTTTCTTAGAATTTTTTTTTAAATGAGGCAACGGAACGTGTTGTGATTTATAAATAAATTCAAATATGGATGTCATTATCCCTTTCTACAACCACCCTTATCCTATTCCTTCCTTATATACAATCTTAATAAAGAGAAGCCTGAGATCCGATTATAAATTTTTTATTTCTCTTCTAATTTTATAATACATTGCAAATTGTATTCTTTTTTTTTTTGTCTACAATATTTATTTCAAGTGAAATAGGAGAATGCTCATGAGCTTAAATAAAAGATAACTGCAAGTGAAAATGATCGTTCAAATTTTACTGTTTACAACATGAATATCTCATAACATAATTTTTTTGCTTGTTTTCCTTCAGAAAATATGTCGGAATTTGGTCAAGGTGTTTATTGGGCCGGGCAGTCTGGGCCCAACACGGTCAAACCCCGACAGGGCCGGTATGGACCGGTCAACGAGTCGACCAGACCTGGCCCACAAGGAAAACAGATTCGGGCTGGGTTTACTGTGCTGATCCGAAGGTTCGACCCGGTCACTGACCCGCTCAGGCCCGGTCCAAGCTCGGTTAGACCCGGAAAACCCCCTCCCCAGGCCCACTGTTTTGGGAGTATTTAACAAAAATACCCCCTTATTATCATTATATAAACGTTGGCAGCGTTATTTTGGTAAAAAAAAAAACCTCCCAATGGCAATTTTATTAATTGGGGGCATACTTTTACCAAAACATTCCCAACTCCTAGTCATTTTTGAAGGATACCATTTTGCTAAAAATGACCTCTTATAACAACTATATTTTAAGAGTATCGATGGTCGTTTGTCATCCGAAACTTCCTATAAATAAGACTTAATTCATCCAAATTTATCACAACAATTATTCTTTCTCTTTTCTAATACTTTCAAGCAATCTGGTGTTATATAATTTACTGAAGCGATTACATTTTTGCTGCCATAGAAAATGAACAACGTACCACAGCAACAACTGCAATCCGCACCACAACCTTAGAGAGTACAAGGGCCTCTCAGGGGGTACAAGGACCTCAATCCGTAAAACCTCAGTGGGCACTAGGTTATGAAAAAGGAATGAATCATGTGGATGATATCAGAAATTTGGCACCACTTTAGCGGAGTTTATAATGTCTGTGACACCAAAAGAATAATCTCGCGTGTAATTCTTGTTGAATGCTTGCATTATGGAAAACGAATTCAATGGAAACCTAACCGTGATATAGAGAATCTATGTAGGTATCTAAACAAGTGTATCTAGTATCTTGCATTTTTTGAAAAAAAAAATGTATCATTTTTTAGTGTGTTATTTTTGTTAGATAGATATATTTTTTATGCGACTAATTATGCTTGAGTTTCTGCTTTCAATCTCTCTACAAGCTTCCTTTGTGGTATCATAGAGGCAGTTTGAAGAGCGATTGAAAATAGGAACTCAAACATAAGTTGTATTAACAAACACCGACTTATATAACAAGAATAATATATATTGAAATTTTATTAATTAATTAAAAAATTTTCTTACCACTTATATACATATAAATAATGATAGACTCGAAGTCCATAACCCCCTCCAAAAGTCCAAAGTCGTAATTTATATTTTATTTATGTTATTTTTTTAAAGTCCAAAAAAAAAAAAAAAACTATTGACCAATTTCGAAAATTTCCTAAAGGCCAACCAAATGACATTTCATAAAGGCAAAAGTTCATTTAAAAAAAAATGTTAAAAAATAAATATGTGTTTGGCCCATTTAAAAAATATGTGTTATTTATTTTCACTATTTTAAAGCCCAACCCAATGGGCCGATGGCATTTTCTAAAGGCTAAAAATTCTTCTTCTTTTTTCTCAACTTGCCAACCCACAACCGGTTCGGAACCGGTCCAGACCTAGCTCGGTGAAATCCGGTCCGTATTTTCTGAGTTTGGACGGAACTGAATTTGAATTTTTGGTTTACTAGGCTCGGCCGGACACGGTCCGTTCTCCGCCTCAGACTGATCCGACCCATGATCTGTCAAATTCGGTCGAAACTAGGTCTGGTCCGACCTGACCCGGACGGCCCGGACTAGAGAGCTTGAAATTTTGGTGTTTGGGAGAGCAACAAGGGCACCAAGGAGTGAGTATGTACTACTACATCATGTCATCTTTCCACTCAATTCATCGTTTTGAGAGAAAGCTGTTAACCGTCACTTGGCTTTTAATTAATTAATGGTGTGCCTCTTAAATGAAATCAGTTCCTGCAGACTGCAGAGAGGAGGGACCAGTGAGCATTACTGTCTTCTTCAAATTACACTGATGACCAGCTGCTCTTCTTCTTCTTCTTCTTCTTCTTCTTCTTTGAGCAGAGTTTTCTAGCTTGATGGGTACTTCACTTCTCGAAAGAGCATCTTTCTTCAAGGTCATGCTTGGTGATTTCAAGAGGAGCCTGGTTGGTAAAATATATCTTCAGTTTCTTAAACTTCTGCTGCTTACTGTTTTGTACTACTTTTAGAGAATCACCAGTAAGCTCCATCCCAATTTCTACATTCTACATTCAGATTGTAGAAGCTCATTCAAGAGAATAACAAGTCCCATGTTTGGTTCCAATTTCTACATTCTCGGGCCCAACCCACCCACAGGTGCTATAGGTTGGGCCCGGGAATTTCTAGATTCAGAATGTAGCAAATCATTTTGCAGAATAGTAAGCTACAATTTGGAGCCCAAAATTTTAAATCCTAGATTTTATTATTTTTTGGCCACTTTTATTTTACACAGTTGGACAGTTAGGCCTGAAACATAAGTATTACTGTTCTTATGCAGTCACAACCCATTCCACAATTAACTTTTTAGTAATATTTTGGGCCTCAGATTGCATTTTTCAGCCCCAACTACTAATGATGCTCTTATGTGCACTCTGCTGTCATAAACTTAACCTCTCTGTCACACTTGACTGTCACGTCGCACCTAAATGTGGTTAGGGCTACAATCGAGCCGAGCCGAGCTGAGCATGTCCATGATCGGCTCGTTTAAGGTTGATCCTTGGTTCCTTACCATCTTCATTAATAGTAGTATTCCCATTTGCATTTTAGTTCTCAACCGATTGAGGATTAAAAGTTGTGCTATGTGGTAATTTCTGACAGCTTCACATCCAAATCTAGAAAATTGGAAAATGCTAATTTGCTCGCCGCCCCGGGCCCACCACGGGCCAGGGAGGCAATGGCGGCGCGGCACGTGGCCGTGGGTCGGCGCTGTTACACCCCCCCCCCCCCCCCACCCCCCCACCCCCCACCCCCCCACACCACACACCCAGCGGCGGGCAAAATAGCAGCTGGTCTAAGGCCATCTCCAATGGAGATTTATAAAATTGAGTTTCTATCCTCGTCATTGACCTTTAAGGAAATTTCTATCCTTGTTGGTAGAGCTTCCATATATAAATTGCCCAAGTCAAGCCCAGTACTTGTCGAGCTTGTTCACGAGCTGAGCTTCCTATGTTCAAAAGCTTGGCTTGATTTTCTTGTTCAAACTCGGCTCATTGATGGAACCAATGTGAGTTGATTCCAGTCCAGTGGAACTTAAGAGCTGCTTTGTTCATTTGTAATCCTATATGTCATGTACAAACATGGGACTAGTGTGGATTTATTGCCTCAAACAAAATAATGTAACAAGAATTCAAATGTGTGAAAGATTTGAAGGTATTATTGTGCAAATTAGCTTTTTTTGTATTATTCTCATACCCACATTTTCCTTGCAATAACCTATACTTGTGCTGTTTGGTTCAGCAAATTCCTACTGATTTCAAAAGGTACACTGGTGAAAATCTGTGTGGTAAATCTATCCTCAGGAGCTGCAGAGGCAGGCAATGGTATGTCAAGCTTGACAATTTTGGTGGTAGTTTTTTCTTCCAAGATGGATGGGAGACTTTTGTCGCAGATAATGGTGTCTCCTTGGAAGATTTCTTGGTTTTCTTTTACGACGGCGAGTCGGGTTTCGATGTGAAGATATATGGGGTTAGTGGGTGTCAGAAAGAAGAAAGACTCCCCAAGGTGGAAGTGAAGGAAGAACCAGGGACTGCTAGTGAGAACGTGTCTAAAAGCCTTCCCATGTGTCCCAGTAAGGGTCTACCAACAGACAGTAAGAAGAGAAAAGCTGATTCTGTTGGATCTAAGAACAGTGAGTATATGTATCTTTGGGTCGTCCGACAAGTGGTATGCTATATTTACAATCACTGAGATTGATTATAACTAGGAATACTATAAATGTTTAACCCTGAACCGTCATCGCAACTCTATAGACTTGGTGCACTTAAGGGAGTCTAACATGCTATAAGAGCTTCCCAGGTTCAAAGTTTCAAATCTCGGTTAACAGATCTTTTCAAGCAGATTCAAAAAAAATATTAACAACCCTCAACGGTCTCACAACTATAGTGCTTTTTTGTAGTGTCAGTGAGTAACAGTAGTTAATGAGCTTTTTCTTTTTGTAGATCTATGCTTTAAGGTGATGAAATGTATGAAGCCTACGAAGAATGAAAAGGTTCTCAGAGCTGCATGTTCCATGGAAACTAGCCACCCTCATTTTGTTGCTCTTTGCAGTAAGACACGCAGCACACAAGTGGTGAGCATAGGGTTCTTTTATTCATTTGTTTATATATCATCTTGTGAATGAAAAGATGGGTTGAATCTGTCTAATTCCACAGATCACTTGTTAGTCGTAGTATAAATGGAGTCAGAGGTACTGCTTCCGATTGAGCTCCCTCTTCTTTGTTTGATGAAGCTAAAAAGTGAGAATATATTTCCCTCTTCGTTCCATCAATAATGATTTATAGCATAGGAAACAAAAATAATTACGGGTAAAACGACATTCTGCCAGTGACTCATTCCGATAGTATTAACTCATTTCGTAGGATATAAGCCTACTTTTTAAACATCATATAAGGTAGTCTAGGTAGCATATTTTTCTCCAATTGTCTTAACTTCACAGGATATAGCCTTTGTCCGGTACCTTGAATCAAGGTTCGCATATTGGTTTTAGTCTATTCTAATCCGAAAGGACCGAAACTAACCCTACCATACAGGTCGATGCTAGGTGACACCGACAATGGGGCCCTGTTTCCCAGTCGAATCATCAAAGAAAAAGAGAGAAGTATGGGGAAAACAATGTCGGTATAGTGATTTGGTCTCGTCGAAAGCATGGTAATTTGGTCTCGCGAAAATCAACATGCAATATGTCGATAATACACATTACAACAATTACCAGTTTTCAAAGTTTTGTTCCCTTCAAAGCTATCTATTCCAAATATACTTTATCTAAAAGCAAAGAGACGATATTGGGTATTGCGAGTGAAAGATTCATCAATGTTGAATATTTTTCCATTCAAAGCTAACGAGAAATAATACATAATTTATGCATAAACATATGATGTATCAAATATATTTACAGTTTTTTTCCTTTCAATCTGTTATTATTATTTTGTTTTCTGAAAGAATTCCGAAACCCCCATCTTAAACCGCGGAAACTATTGAAACCGTTGATATCAATACTCATAAGAAGGGTCCAAAACTACCGATACTCATAAGAAGGGTCCAAAACGGATTATGACAGTGATACTACAAACCTTGCCTTAAATATGGGGTAGCAACTTCAAGACAACCATAACACTGAACCAATAATGGCTTATAGTAATAACGAAGTAGTGAACAACCCTTAAAGCTTTTAAACTGTCAAGTAATGGGAGTTTCAATGTCTCTCCTGGTCTTTCCAAACTAAAAGAAAGAAGAATTTTTTTTTTATGGGTCTGTAAGAGATTTACTTGGTTCTCACAATGAGCAGAAAGTGTCATACCTAAATCTTGGTACATAGTACCAGAAGCTGCCAGGTTTGCAACGGATATAAAGCTGCTTTATGTGCTAGTTAGATAGAGTCAGCCAACATTTTGATGTCAACTTGACTGTAGAAAATAATGGATTGATTATTTTATTGATGGACTACTTCACTACTTATAGGGAGTCTAGCTCCTCTACATATAACATATTCCGATGTGGGACTAAAAGTCCCTTATTGATTCTCAACACTCCCCCTCAAGATGGGCGATAGATATTGATCATCCCCATCTTGTTACATAGCTTTGACAGACTTAATGAACTAAGACCCTTAGTCAGACAGTCTGCAACTTGTTCTTCTGAGCAGACATGGTCAATCTTCAGTATCCCTTGTTCCAGCTTCTCCTTGATGAAGAATCGATCAATCTCGATGTGCTTCGTTCTGTCGTGCTGAACTGGATTGTTAGCTATACCTATTGCAGCTTGACTATCGCTCAGAAGACGCAATGGTGCTCCCTTATCCAGCTGCAACTCTGTCAGCAATGCTTTCACCCACAGCAACTCTGACACTCCCAGAGCCATTGCTCTGTATTCTGCTTCAGCTGTCGACCGTGCTACCACTGACTGTTTCTTGCTTCTCCATGAGACCAGATTTCCTCCTACAAAAACACAGTATCCCGTGGTAGACCTTCTGTCGTCTATGCAGCTCGCCCAGTCTGCATCACAGTATCCCTCAACTTCTATGCGTCCATTCTTCTTGAACCATAGTCCCTTTCCCGGCGTTCCTTTCAGATATCTCAAGATCTGAAATACTGCTTCCATATGACCTTTTCTTGGATCATGCATGTAGCGACTCACTACACTTACCGCAAATGAGATATCAGGGCGAGTGTGTCCCAGATAAATCAATCTCCCTACAAGTCGTTGATATCTTTCACGATCAACTGGCTCTCTTGCTTCTGCTCCCAACTTGCACTTCTGGTCAATTGGAGTGACTGCTGCTTTGCATCCCAGCATCCCTGTCTCCTTCAGCAGATCTAGTGTGTATTTTTTCTGTGAGAGAACAATTCCTTGTTCGCCTTCACACACCTCGATACCTAGAAAGTACTTCATCGCTCCTAAATCCTTCACTTCAAACTCCTTCGCGAGTTTTGACTTCAGCTTAGTGATCTCGACTTCATCATCACCTGTGATCACTATATCATCCACATATACAGCAAGTATAGTGATGTGGCCTCTTGCACGCTGGAGGAAGACCGTATGATCTGCATTTGTTTGACGGTATCCCATGCCTGTAACAGCCTTTCTGAATCTGTCAAACCAGGCTCGAGGAGATTGCTTGAGCCCGTATAGCGACTTCTTCAGTTTACACACCTTTCCTTGCGACGTCCCTCCGTTTGATTCCGTCGCGTAGCACCCTGGCGGGAGCTCCATGTATACTTCTTCTTGCAGGTCCCCATGAAGAAAGGCATTCTTCACATCCAGCTGGTACAGCTTCCACCCATAGTTCGCTGCAATGGAGACCAGAGTTCTCACGGTGCTCATTTTTGCTACTGGGGCAAACGTTTCATCATAGTCTATTCCATATGACCGTGTGAATCCTTTTGCAACCAACCTCGCCTTGTATCGCTCTACTTTTCCTTCTGGCGTCTCTTTCACTGTGTACACCCATTTGCATCCCACAGCTTTCTTTCCTTTGGGTAATGGAACCAGCTTCCATGTCTTATTTTTCTCCAGTGCCCCAAGTTCTTCCATCATTGCAGCTTTCCACCTTGGATCTTTCTTTGCTTCCTGCCAACACTTGGGCAACGAAGTAGAATCTAACGATGCAATGAAGGCTCGATAATTCGAAGAAATGTTAGAATAAGACAAGAAGTTGGCAATGTCATGTTCGTAATCATCAAAACGAGCAGGAGCCTTACCCGCATTGATGCGAGAAGATCTCCTTAAGGGAGCAATAGGTGGTGGAGAGATCATACCATCCGAGTCGGAGAGATCCGCATCAGAATCCGAGTGATTCAGTGCGGGGGTAACATCTTCAGGAGTTGGAGCAGGAGTAGACGAGGGACTTGGTACAGTAGGCACAGGGCACGGCATAGACACAGTACTGGACTTCTGTTGTCTCCTTCTGTAGACTTGGAGCTCCTTTTCCCTTGTCTGCTGCTCCCCTGTGTAACATATGTATCGTCTTCTTCATTCTCTGTATCTGAGTCACTGTGCTCTCCCCCTTTCGTCCAGTTTTCTACAACCGGACACGGAACCGATCCGACGACCACATTTGGGCTTATTATCTCCCCCTCACATCGAACACCATCTGTGTTAGGTGTGTCACCAAATGCTGAACCTTCATCCGAACCATAGTATGGTTCGAGTTCTCTGAATGTAACGTTCATGTTGACAAACATCTT
The DNA here is from genome assembly GCA_029216955.1 of Iris pallida. Taxonomy (NCBI): domain Eukaryota; kingdom Viridiplantae; phylum Streptophyta; class Magnoliopsida; order Asparagales; family Iridaceae; genus Iris; species Iris pallida. The sequence continues at coordinate 2,680,832 of JANAVB010006400.1, forward strand.
CCGCTCGACTGGATTCCAACAGGCATATCCCTTCTGAGTCGCCGTGTAACCGACAAAGACACATTTAACTGCCCTAGGATCCAGTTTGCCAACGCCTGGCCTATTATCTTGGACAAAGCACACACATCCAAAAACTTTCGGTGGAACAGTGTATGTAGTTGCCCCAGTAAGCATCTCCAACGGTGTCTTCCAGTCCAATACTTGAGATGGCATTCTGTTGATAAGATAAGAGGCCGTAAATATAGCCTGCCCCCATAAGTGTTTCGGGACATTCATAGCCAGCATCATCGTCCGTGCGACTTCTAGCAGGTGTCTGTTCTTTTGTTCAGCCACACCATTTTGTGCCGGAGTATAAGCATATGAAGTTTGATGTAGTATTCCATGAGTGGAAAAATACTCAGCAACCCGCTTATTAGTATACTCCGTCCCATTGTCAGACCGAAAACACTTAATTTTAGCGCCATATTGTGTTTCTACCCGTCGATAAAAGTCCCGAAAGGCCTCAAGGACGTCACTTTTATTCTTCATAAGGTAGACCCATGTCACGCGTGTATAACAGTCAATAAAGGTGACGAACCATCGAAAGCCGCTAATTCCGGTTGTAGGACAAGGGCCCCATACGTCCGAATGTATCATGTCAAAAGCAGCTGAACTCCTATTCCCCGAGCTCACATACGAGCTTCTGGTATGTTTTTCCAACTCATAAGCATCACAAAATAACTTCTCTTTATCAACCCTTTGATATAAGGACAGATACATTCGACTAATAACTTGAAAAGAGGAATGACCGACACGCTGGTAGTGGAGTAGCAAGTCGGCTTCAACACTGCGACAGGAAGCTTCTGGTGGTGCGGCTGCGACCAAGGATGCCAATGCGTTGTCCAGTCCAGTCATGTCTAAATACCACAGCCCCTTATACCATGTGCCAGTCCCAAGTCGTCGTCCTGTCCCCTTCTCCTGAAAAGTCACCATAGGAATGTCAAAGGAAACAGTACAGTTAAGATCAAGTATAATGGCACTAATGGATAGAAGATTGACAGGAAAAGATGGAGCATGTAAGACATTGGTTAGAGTGATGGAAGGGGTCCATGCGACAGTGCCTTTACCCACTACAGGGCTAGATGTACCATCAGCGGTCTGAATACTCTCCGGCAATGGTAGGTGAGAATAGTCCTGAAACGCACCACGGGATCCCGTGACATGGCGAGATGCCCCAGAGTCCATTATCCATCCTGGCTGATGGACTGATGCAAGAGCACGGACAGGATTACCGGTGCTGGTTTGGGCAAAGCAACTCCTGAGATCCCCCGAGGTAGAAGACGCCTCAGGACTGTCGGCCGAACCCAGCTTTGTGCCTCGCTAACTTCTCAAGGAACTCCCGCTCAAGCGGGGTTATTTCAGCCAGTTGATTCTCTCCCCCTTCCTCCACCAGATTCGCTTTGTGTCCTCCCCGTCTACCAGCATATCCTCCTCTACTACCACGTCGGCCTCAACGACCCCGTCCTCGATCAGTAGACTGATTTCGCAAGGATTTTGGACAAAATCGGATGTAATGTCCGGAGTCACCACAATTGTGGCAAATACCACCAACAGATGGAGGTTGATTGAAGGCAACAAGGGCAGACTTTTCAACCTCGGCTCGCTCCCCCTGGTAGGAGCCCTTGTTGGGCATCAACTTCAGTCGAGCTTCTTCCTGTGTCATGACGGCTATAGCTTCTTCCAAGGTCGGAAGCGTGGGTTGGGATAGGAGGATATTCCGTCTCTGCTCAAACACAGGGTGTAGTCCCTTCAGGAATTTCATTATACGCTGCCGCGAAATATAAGCCAGGAACGTCTGAAAGTACTTAGCGAACGCCGGTTCGACTTGTGCATCTTCCATTCCAAGAGGATCATAATGATCCAGATCAGACCAGTACTTCTTCAACAGGGCTGCGTACTCAGAGATGGTACGTTCGTCTTGGGTCACCCTATCGAGTTCATCTTGTAGTTGAAAGACCCGCATAGGGTTGCCCGAGCCGGAGTACATATCTTTTAGAGTCCGCCATATATCCGCAGCAGCCTCCAGTGCCTCGACATTGCCCGACACCTGGTCGGTTAATGAGGCAGTCAACCACTCAGCTACTACGTTGTTGACAATCTCCCAAACAGCAAACTCCTTAGCGGAGTGATCGGCTGGCGCCTTGGCTTGGCCAGTGACATAGCCAACCAAGCCACGTCCCTTCAGCGTCCGCATCGCCTGCCGCGACCACTTCAAGTAGTTGGACGTTCCTTCCAACTTCGTCTCCAGCTTCCCCATTTTGTAAGGTGACGGATCCACATCAGTATGGATCACACGTGGGGTTGCCTCGGTTAATCTCTTTGATAAGATATCATCAACCAAGGCCTTCATCTCTTCGGCCGTCAGTTTGCCACTGATCGAATCCATGGCGTCTTCAACTGTGAACCCTATTCGTCGTCTTCTTCGTCGTCGTCGGAGTCTGCAACTGACCCAACGTCGTCGTCTTCGCCGTCTACGTCGTCTTCTTCAACGCCAGAGACTTTACTAATGCGCTACTAACTTGGCCAGCACCGGCGCGCGCATGTAAAGTGAACACGTCAGGACACCAGAGAAGACATGATCAGTCTCTGTATAGATCCCGATGTGAAGAAGGAATAACAAATAAAGCATTTGTTAGTTCCAAACGGCGTAAGCGAGGAACAGAGATTGTGCAAATAAAGCATCTGACAGCCGTCTCTATTCGAAATACGCCCGTTTTTTTTTTTTTTTTTTAAAAAAAAAAATTAGGCGGCTAGGGTTAGGGTTAGGGTGTGGATGGGGCTGCTAGGGGTAGGGTTAGGGTTTCCATGTCAAGAGAGAGAGAGGGAGGAGGGGGGGTGCTGCTGGTGGTCGGGGGGGGGGGGGTGGGGGGGACTGCTGGGGGGCGGGGGGTGGAGGGGAGGGCTGCTGGCGGTTGGGGGGACGGCTTGGGGGGGGGGGGGCGGCCTGGGAGGGGGTGGGGGGGCGGCCTGGGGGTGGGGTGGGGGGGGGGGGCCCGGCTTGGGAGTGGGGGGGGGGGGGGGGGACGACAGGAGAGGGGCTGGGATTGGGGGGGACGGCTTGGGGGGGGGGGGGGGGGCGGCCTGGGAGGGGGTGGGGGGGGGCTGGGAGAAGGGGGGAGGTTAAAAAAAAAAAATTTTGTGGAGAGAGAGAGAGAGAGAGTTATGACTCTGATACCATGTAGAAAATAATGGATTGATTATTTTATTGATGGACTACTTCACTACTTATAGGGAGTCTAGCTCCTCTACATATAACATATTCCGATGTGGGACTAAAAGTCCCTTATTGATTCTCAACATTGACAACGAATCTTACATCACCACCCATGGTTTAAGTATCGGCCGATACCGATTCGATACGGCCGATACCGATACGGTTTGGCATGTCCCGATCCGATACCGACCGATACCCGATACTGACCGATACCGACATTGGGGGTCTCTTTTCCGGTCAATTCGGCAAAGAAAATTAAACGAAAAAGACAAATCAACAAGGGTTTAAAGCATAATAAGGTTGTAAAAGCATGTAAAAGAAGAAAATCAATCTATTTTATGTAAACCAATCGGTAAGGGTGACTACTATTTCATTTAATTTCAAAACCACTAAGAATTAACACTGGAAAAAATACTTAAAATTATGCCTAAATGTATAAAATATATGTTTTTAAATGTAAATAATTTATTAATAATTATTTGTTTTCCGATACCAAAAGATCCGATACTCCGATCCGAAACCGCCGATACTACATATATCGTCGATAACAATACTTATAGGAATAGTCCGATACCGATACCGATATTGTAAACCTTGGACACCACTCATTATGTTATCAACATTGCCAATGAATGTTCTTTCTTCTTTGTCAAAAGGTTACACTGGATTACTTTTTGTTTTCTTATATATATAACTCCCACCATTAATTGGAAGGAATAATTCGATCCTCCATGGAATTGAACCCACCCAACCTCCGTTTTCCGATACCAAAAGATCCGATACTCCGATCTGAAACCGCCGATACTACAGATATCACCGATAACAATACTCATAGGAATAGTCCGATACCGATACCGATATTGTAAACCTTGGACACCACCCATTATGTTATCAACATTGCCCATGAATGTTCTTTCTTCTTTGTCAAAAGGTTACACTGGATTACTTTTTGTTTTCTTATATATATAACTCCCACCATTAATTGGAAGGAATAATTCGATCCTCCATGGGGTTGAACCCACCTAACCTCCACTAGAGCTATATTTTTTTTTATTATTTTTTTTCCACTATATATATATATATATATATATATATATATATATATATATATGGAAGGAAAAAAAATATAGGGAGGAATATTATACCAAACTTGGGATATTGTATCAATTATTGCACCAAACAATCTCAACCACACATTTATTTCAATCATGTGGTTGTAAATCATCCCATAAAGTTGTTGCCACGTCAGCATGATTTATAACCACATGATTGAAATAAATCTACGGTTGAGATTGTTTGGTACAATAATTGATGCAATAATATATATATATAGCAGATGACGTCTAGCCTAGTGGTTAAGAGAGATGCAGGCGGCCCGAGTGGTCAGGAGTTCGAATCCCGGTGGGAGCGATTCCAGAAACAATTTACCTGGTTCCATATATATATATATATATATATATATATATATATATTTTTATTATTTTTATTTTTATATATATATATATATATATATAAATATATATATATATATATTGAGAAGTCTATTGGGTTTAGTCCTACATCGGGTAGAGAATAAGGAGGCTAATCCTCTCCTTTATATATGTATTTCTTTTCTATAATGAAGCATCCAATTATCCTTAACTCTATTTCGTATCAGAGCCACTCTAACCCTAACCTCACTCGGCTTCGCCATCGCCGCTACCCTAACCCTAACCATAATTTCTCCACAGTCGCTGCCACCACTCGGGTTCGCCGCCTCCATCACCTTTGCTCGACCGTCGTCGTCGTCCACCCTCACTGCCACCTCTTTGTCGTCGTCCTCCCTCACTGCCGTCGTACTTTCCACCGGAGGAGAACAACAATCTCGGGTTGCATCCATGCACGATATATGAGCAACGGCGCTCGGGGACGTCGCTGCTGCTGAAGAAAGAACGACAGACGTGGGGAAGTCTGCAGTTGAAGCTGGAGGGCACCACTAGAACTCGTGTGTCCTAGATCTGTCACCGCCGGGCTGATGGAAGAAGAGAAGGAGCAGACGATGGACGATCTACGACAAATTGACGACCAAGGAGATGAAGTCTTTGGTGGACTCTCTTGTCCAGGAGGCTGACTGAGACTAGCGCCCGTGCTGTATAGGCGGATGTGGATTCTTCACCATACAAAATAGGAAAGTTGGAGGGTACTACCAACTACTTGAAGTGGTCGTGCCAGGTTATGCGGACCTTGAAGGCAAGAGGCCTGTGGGATACGTGAATAGCCAAACCGAGGCACCTGGGGATTGGTCCTCACGGGAGTTTGCTGTATGGGAGATCATCAACAACGTAGTAGTTGGATGGTTGACAGTCTTATTTACTGACCAAATGTCGGGCAACGTGGAGGCTATGGAGAGTGTTGGTGACATTTGGACGACGCTGAAAGACATGTACTCGGGGTCGGACAACTTGATGAAGGTCTTCCAGTTGCAGGATGAACTTGACAAGGTAGTCCAAGAGGATCGCACCATCTCCGAGTATGCGACTCTACTAAAGAAGTATTGGTCTGATCTCGACCACTATGATCCCATTGACGTGGAGGATGAACAAGTAGAGGTGGCACTTATAAAATATCATCAGAAGTTTATGGAGTATGTCTTACGACAAAGGATGATGAAGTTCCTGAAGGAGCTCAACCCAGCATTTGAGCAGAGGAGGAACGTCTTGCACAGCTCCGACTGCCATTATTGGAGGAGGTTATAGCTGCCATGACACAAGAGGAGGCACGGCTGAAGCTGATGCCAAGCACCACCAGCTCTCTGAGGATGAAAACGGCCTTAGCAATTTCTAGTTTGAACCCCTTCAGGGAGGGGGTGTGTGCCACAATTGTGGAGATCCTGGAAACGGTCACGCCCCGATTCCGTAGAATCGATAGTCGTCCCCCGGGCGTGATGCCGTGCAAGCCTAAGTTGCGCTCGCACAAGGCATAGTCATAAGGTTATCCGAAACACAACAACAAGAGAATGCGCAAAGTAAATTGAACACACATTATAGAGAAGGAAATTTAAGCTTTATTGATAATGAACATCATTTTACAGACTCGATACAAAGGCGCCGCGCGGGCTTTTTACAAACTGACTCCATTACAAAATGAACGTCGACGAGATAGCCATTCCATACATTTCATCCCTTGATTACAACCAGCATTACAAAACCACCTGGGATGACGGGAAGTCGCTCCATCTGTCTTCTTGGCCTTCGACAGCGGAGTCTTCAAAAGTTTGATCCAAGCTTCGATGCACGGACGAAGTTTCAAAACACACGAGCGTTGCCTCCCTTCACGTAATACGCTCCTCCCGATCTATCGCACCTGTAGAGAGAGCGAGGATCAGTACAATCAACATGTACTGGCGAGTGGCTAATTAATTTTCAGGCTCTCATTTGGTTCAAGAATTTAGATAAAATCATACAACTTGCTTTTAGTGGTCTTTCTAGCCATCCTAGATATTTTCATAAGAAGCATTAAGTTACACCAAGATTTCCTCCGGCAGAGCGCATCGTGCGACATAAAAACTTACCATCACTTTCCTTGTTAGTTGATAACAATTTATATCAAGTGTTTGATATGGAGGTCACTGGCATTAACTAGCCATCTTGGACATAGCCTGGCAATACGGGACCCTTGCAACGCAAGTAGCGAGCCCCGATGCAAGTCCCCGTCTTACCGATTGCCTATTACCCAGCTCGGCTATAACCTGTTTCTTCCTAGGCCGAGTCAGTCCCGTGGCCCCGGGTTGCCGCTCGAAGAAACCATTGCCCTTGTCGACAAGTTGTCCATGACCATGATAGGTTAACATGGTGTATTTAAGATATCGTTGGGGCTTGTTATGTAATCAATTCATTTACTTGTTCGTTTTGCAGGCCTAAAATAATTCTATCTCTTTTCAACACAACTCATTCTTTTTCACTTCTAACATACATGACTTGTATTCTGTAAGCAATTCATTCAATTTTTAATATCATTACCCGAGTTCTCATTTTGAAATAGAGGGTCGAGACGAAGGAGGTCAGCCACTCACCTTGAGTTTTTGCTTGAGGCGAGAGACTGGTTGGCTGCGCTAGACGTCGCCTACGCGATCACCTGAAATCGCACAAGCAACCGATTAGAACACTGTATTAGGCAAGAAATTCGATAGGAAATGCGAGTTCGAAATGTAAGCCATGAAAACCATCGAAAACATTCACGAAAACGCATTCAGAAAACCAAAGCCAAAACCAACGCAAGCGGCGTGAAAAACAGAGCAACGGGAGGTCTCTCCCGACTCAGCCGCAGAGTCAATCCTCGAGGCGCTACCCGCTGAATGTGGGACTTGGTTCCGAAGAAGCCATTCCATAACGTGGAATGGATCTTAATTCAACCGTTCCCGTTCGATCGATTCGATCGATCCCGACCTATCGGTCCCGACCGAGTCGATAGCGACGGTGTTCCTTTCTCGCGCACCCCGTGGACGGACAACGGGGCACGATGTAGGGACGGGGCACTACAGAAACTTCATCAGATTTTGTACAAAATCTATTAGAGGCCAGTCCAGTGGCTGTGGACGCAACGATGGAGGGCGTAGGGGTGGCAGAGGAGGCTATATGGGTGGCAGGGGTGATTATTCTGGGGGCACAAGGCAAACATGGCAAAAGGGGGAGATGTGAGTCATTTATTCGATGTGATCCATAGTTAGAGGGAAATGCTAGAGATGTGGAGGAGCCTGAAGCTTAAAACCAGTGACAATCGAGCCAACATTGATGGATGTCACGTTCCGATCCCAGAGGATCGAAAATTAGCCACTAGGCGTGATGTCGTACAAGTCTAGATTGTACTTGTACAAGGCAAAATTATTAGAGTTCCTGGTATTTCTCAGAAACAATGACAACGCAGCAAACCAAATAGATAAATTGAAGTCACAACACGATATAAAAAAATATCTCTCTTTATTGATAATTGCAATAGATTACAAGACTTGCCATTGAATACAGAATTTACAACAAATTACAAGACATTTGAATAGCCAATTGAAATACTTCACTTAGGCTTACAATTGAACATGTGTCGACTCGGCTTACAATAAACTTGCCAATTTGGCTTATAATCTCATTGGTATATCTGAGTTACACTGTTCAATACATTTTGTCCCGTATAGCAGAAGACATCGTCTTGAAAGAAGAGCTTCTGCGCACCCATCCGATTCATCGGTGTCAAGCACTGATCAAACGATCTCTCCCACATGCACGAGCACCTGTAAAGATACCCACAAGTGTGGGTCAGTCCATCATCTATGTACTGGCGAGCGGTGCTGGCCCAACTCACCTAAGAAGACAACACTAAGTAATCATGTTATTAAAAATGCTCTTTCTCGTTGCCTTAGGGTCGATTAACAGTTCATATCCGACAGAAGTAAAGCATATATGCTATCATAGCCAGCATAATGTAAAATAGATATGTTATCATCCTTTGATGATTCTTACCTATGGTCGTGTAGCCATCCTTGTATATTTATATTACTTACTCTGCCTGCATAAGACATTATTAGGAACAATATCATATTATCATAATTATCACAGTTCAGGTGATTCTTACCAACAACCGACATCCTTTCCTGTAATCGAGTAACAACTTACTCTGCCTGTATAAGACATAATTAGCACTGGACCTATCTATATGAAGGTCGCTGGCGACACGCCATCTTGGACCGGCTTCCTGGTATAATGGTGACCCTTGCAGTGCGTATAGCTAGTCCCACTGAAGGTCCTGTATACCGATGTCAGTACGCCGGCATCAATCCTTGTTCCCCCTAGGACGAACTGGGTCCGTAGCCGCGGAGTAACGTTCGAGGAACTATCTTGTGCACAAGTTGTCCATAACCATGCAAGTATATGCAATTTATCTATGAAGAAAATATATAATGCATGATAAGTAAAACTAAGTAAATAAGCCACCAATCTCATCCATCTAGCCACCTTTGCCCAACTGTCCAATCCAGAGACTTGTGTAATCAACATTCTACATCGACGACGGGATAATAGAATGTTGATTACTCAATCTCTTTATATATCTTGATACCATACATTCTCATAGTCATAATTCAAGCATACTCACTGTCCAATTCTTGGGACTTAGCATCTGTGTTACTATCTATTCATTGTGCTGAGGCTTGATATACTCACCGTCCAAGTATTTGAGATTTTTTCCTTCATCTGTCATGTATTCTATTGCAAAGCACGTAAGCATATAATTCATGAAATGATTTGAAGCACAATGAATAAAATGATTCGCAACAGTTTTCGGGTCGTATGATTAATTATCTTTCTGGGTTCCATGTAAGGTATCATTTAGCAACTCAACACGAAATCATAGCATACAATCCTTTTATTAAGCGTGAAGCTAAAGGATCTTCGAAGGGTTCAACACTATTCATATTTATAAGACGATTTCTGCCACGATCGCATAGCCTTCCGAGCGATTCTTTGCATAATTCCACCAACAAAGCTTCATCGAACCAACCAGCCATCATAAGGCATCTTGCGGGTCGGGGCAGTACAATAGAGCCTCAACTCCAACCACTTCCGGGGGTAACATCACCTACTATGCCCACACTAGCACATGTATATCTTTTCATGCTCTTGCATCTACCCACAAACCATGAAGTATAAATTGGATAATTGACTATGGGGTATCCCGTCATGTCACGAGCGTCCATCATGAGTTCCAGAATTATATTCACCTGACAATACCTGAAAGTATTCAGATTGCTAATGGTACTGCTCGGCCTATAGTGGGTGTAGGCATAGTTAAATGCACCCCTACCATAACTCTAACTAATGTCTTGCATGTTCCATTTTTTCATGTTAATCTATTGTCTATTAGTGCAATTGTTCTTCAACTTAATTGTGTTGTTTCCTTTGACATTTCTAAGGTAATTTTTCAGGAGAAGGAATCAGGGAGACGGTTGGAGACTGATACTTGGCATAAAGGATTATGGTACTTAGACAGGGATGGACTGGATGTAGCACTAACGTCACTGGTGGATGAGGCACAGGCGGAAGAGCCGCGAAGGACTAGAATCAGAATTGTGCTACAACATCAGCGCATGAGACACTCTTTATTTAGTCTATTGAGTCAGATTTTTCCTTCTATATATCAGAAGGCTGATAAACAAAAGTTAGTTTGTGATGCTTGTGAATTAGGAAAACATATCCGAAGCTCATATGTGAGTTTTGGAAATATAAGTTCCCTTTTGACAATGATACCCTCTGATGTGTGAGGACCTTGTCCCACAACTAATGCTAATGGTTTTAAGTGGTTTGTTACCTTTTTTGATTGCTACACTCGTGTCACCTGGGTGTACCAAATGAAGAGTAAGAGTGATGTCTGCATGTTTTTAAGATTTTTATCGCAGGATCACAACGTAGTACAATGCTAACGTGAAAATGTTGAGGTCTGACAATAGGACAAAATACACCAACAAGATTCTTGAAGAGTACTTGTCAGCACATGGGATACATCGTCAGACTTCATGCGCCTACACGCCAGCACAGAATGGTATGGCGGAGCAGAAGAACATATAACTGTTGGAAGTGGCTTGGTCCATGATGTTTACTATGAATGTCCCTAAACACTTGCGGGGGCATATCGTGTTGACAGCTGCTTATCTCATCAACATGATGTCCTCTCAGGTGTTAGGATGGAAGACAACGTTCAAGATGCTTACTGGTGAGAACAAATACAATGTTTCACCAAAGGTGTTTGGATGTATATGCTTTGTGAAGGACAATAGGCATGGTGCGAGAAAGTTGGACCCTCGAACAGTGAAGTACGTCTTTGTTAGCTACTCAGGGACCCAGAAGGGATATTCTTGCTGGAGCCTTGTGGAGCAAAGGCTCTTCATGAGCATGGATGTTACATTCAGAGAAATGGAACCATACTACTACAATGGTTCAGGTGAAGGTTCCGCATTTGATGACACACCACAGGAGGTGTTAGGAGTGAGGGAGAGAGAACGCCAAGCATGATTATCAGATCAATTTCATGTCCGACTAGAAAAGATGGTCCAATGGAACAAAGGAGAGATAGTGAGAGTGAGAAAAGCGAAAGCGATGAGGATACACACAATCAGGAGGAAAAAAGTGACGATCCAGCACAGGGGGAGGAACCAGCGCATGGGAAGGAACAGTCTTTAGAACACTCTACAACTCCAGGCCTACAAGAGGAGAAACCAGAAGCCCAATACTGTACATATTGCCCCTAGTGTGTCACGTCTCTCCCCTAATCCTGCCCCAACTCCTAAAGAAGCGTCCGTACCGGATCCCTCTGATTTGGATGCGGATCCCTTAGATTCGGATGTTATGATCCCCTCTTCTCTATCTCATATTCCCTTGATGAGATCTTCTCGCATCAGTGCGGGTGGAAAGATCCCCTAATTGTTATGGTTATGAACATGACATTGCTAATTTTTTATTATATTCTAATCTATCCTCCACTTATGGAGCATTCATTGCATTGTTAGACACCACCTCTTTGTCTAAGTGTTGGCAGGAAGCAAAGAAAAATCCGAGATGGAAAGCTGTAATATTGGAGGAACTTAGGACACTCGAAAGAAATGGAATATGAAAACTTGTTCCATTACCTAAAGGAAAGAAAACAGTTGGATGCAAATGAGTCTTCACGGTAAAGGAGACTCCAAAAGGGAAGGTGGAGCGGTGCAAGGTAAGATTGGTTGTAAAGGGATTCACACAGTCCTATGGCATCGACTATGATGAGACATTTGTTCCGGTAGCAAAGATGAGCATTGTGAGAACCTTGGTCTCCCTTGCAGCAAATTACGGGTGACAGCTGCATCAGTTGGATGTGAAGAATGCTTTTCTTCATGGGAATCTACAAGTGGAAGTATACATGAAGACTCCTCCGGGGTTTTGCACTGTGTAGTCGACGAAAAAGGTGTGCAAGCTGAAGAAATCACTGTATGGTCTCGAGCAATCTTCTCGAGCTTGGTTTGAGAGATTCAAGAAGGCTGTCACAGGCATGGGATACAGGCAGACTAATGCAGATCACACGGTCTTCTTCCGGCATGCGAGAGGCCATGTCACCATACTTGCAGTATATGTAGATGATATAGTGATCACATGTGACAACGAGTAGGAGATTGTCCAGCTGAAGTCAAAACTTGCTAAGGAGTTTGAAGTGAAGGACATGGGAATGATGAGGTATTTTCTTTGGATCGAAGTGGCTTGAGGAAGAGATGTGGTCGTCCTCTCTCAGAGAAAGTATGTACTAGACTTGTTCACAGAGACATGCATGCTGGGATGTCGATCGACACTCACTCCGATTGACCTAAGAAACAAGTTGGGTGTAGAGGCAGGAGAGTCCGTTGATCGTGAGAGAGATCAGAGACTTAGTAGGCCGACTGATTTATCTAGGCCACACTCGTCCTGGTATCTCATTCTCTGTGAGTGGTATAAGCTTCTACATGCATGATCCAAGGAAGGACCACATGGATGCAATTTTTTACATTATGAGATATCTGAAGGGAGCTCCTGGAAGAGGACTGTGGTTCAAGAATAATGGACATCTGGGTGTTGAGGATACTGCGATGCAGATTGGAAAAACTGCATGAATGACAGAAGGTCCACCTCAGGGTCAGGGTACTGTGTTTTTGTAGGGGATAATCTAGTCTCCTAAAGAAGTAAAAAATAGTATGTGGTAGCACGATCGATCGCTGAAGCAGAATATAAAGCAATGGCTCTGGGAGTGTCTTGTTGTCGGTAAAAGCTCTCCTGACAGAGTTGAAGTTGGATCGAGGAGCACCATTACGCCTTCTGAGTGATAGTCAAGCTGCACCGAGTATAGCTAACAATCCAGTTCAGCATGACAGAACGAAGCATATCGAGATCGATCGGTTCTTCGTCAAAGAGAAGCTAAAGAACGGAACATTGAAGCTTGATTATGTTTGCTCAGAAGAACAAGTCGCAGATGGTCTTACTAAGAGTCTTAGCTCCTTGAGTTTTTCTAAACTATGTTACAAGATGGGGATGATTGATATCTATCACCCATCTTGAGGGGGACTGTTGAGATGTCTATTGGGTTTAGTCCCACATCGGGTAGAGAAAAAGAAGGAGGCTAATCCTCTCCTTTATATATGTACTTCTTTTCTATAATGAAGCATCCAATTATCCCAACTATATATATATATATATATATATATATATATATATATATATATATATATATATATATATATGCAAATGACCTCTAGCCTAGTGGTTAAGAGGTGCGTGCGGCCCGAGTGATCAGGAGATCGATTCCCGGTGGGAGCGTTCGCCACAATCACCTTCTTTTATATATATATATATATATATATATATATATATATATATATATATATATTGTTGAGAATCAATAAGGGACTTTTAGTCCCACATCGAAATATGTAGTATGTAGAGGAGCTAGACTCCCTATAAGTAGTGAAGTAGTCCATCAATAAAATTATCCAACCATTATTTTCTACATGGTATCAGAGCCATAACTCTTTCTCTCTCTCTCCACAAAAAAAAAAAAAAAATTCTCTCTCTGTCTCTCGCCGACCCCCCCCCCCCTTAGCCGCTCCACCCTAGCCGAACCCCCCCCTCCCGACCCCCCCCTACCCGCCCACAGCAGCAACCCGCCCACCCTTACTCCAGCACCCGCCGTCCACCCTACTTCAGCACCCGTCGCCTCCACCACTCCTGCCGACCCCCCCTCACCCGCCGCCCACAGTAGCACCCCCCTAGCCACTCCAACCTAGCCGCACCCCCCCCCCCGAACCCCCTGCAGAAACCCCCCCCCCCCCCCCCCCCCCCGACCCTCCCCCCCCCCCGACCCCCTCTCTCCCGCAGCAGCCCCATCAACCCTAACCCTAACCCTAGCTTTTTTTTTGCCATGGAAACCCTAACCCTAGACCTAGTAGCCCCATCAAACCCTAACCCTAGCTTTTAACAAAAAAAAAAAAAGGCGTATTTCGAATAGAGACGGCTGTCAAATCTTTATTTGCACCAACTCTGTTCCTTGCTTACGCCGTTTGGAACTAACAAATGCTTTATTTGTTATTCCTTCTTCACATCGGGATCTATGCAGAGACTGATCATGTCTTCTCTGGTGTCCTGACGTGTTCATTTTACATGCGCGCGCCGGTGCTGGCCAAGTTAGTAGCGCATTAGTAAAGTCTCTGGCGTTGAAGAAGACGACGTCGACGACGAAGACGACGAAGACGATGACGTTGGGTCAGTTGCAGCCTCCGACGACGACAAAGACGACGACGAATTGGGTTCACACTTGAAGACGCCATGGATTCGATCAGTGGCAAACTGACGGCCGATGAGATGAAGGCCTTGGTTGATGATATCTTATCCAAGAGATTAATCGAGGTAACCCCACGTGTGATCCATACTGATGTGGATCCGTCGCCTTACAAAATGGGAAAACTGGAGAAACTGGAGACGAAGTTGGAAGGAACTTCCAACTACTTGAAGTGGTCGCGGCAGGCGATGCGGACACTGAAGGGACGTGGCTTGGTTGGCTATGTCACTGGCCAAGCCAAGGCGCCAGCCGATCACTCCACCAAGGAGTTTGCTGTGTGGGAGATTGTCAACAACGTCGTGGCTGGGTGGTTGACTGCCTCTTTAACCGACCAGGTGTCGGGCAATGTCGAGGCTATGGAGGCTGCTGCTGATATATGGCAGACTCTCAAAGATATGTACTCCGGCTCCGGCAACCCTATGCGAGTCTTTCAACTGCAAGATGAACTCGATAGGGTGGCCCAAGACGATTGTACCATCTCTGAGTACGCGGCCCTGTTGAAGAAGTATTGGTCTGATCTGGATCATTATGATCCTCTTGGGATGGAAGATGCACAAGTCGAACCAGCCTTCGCAAAGTACTTTCAGACGTTCCTGGCTTATATTTTCCGGCAGCGTATGATGAAATTCCTGAAGGGACTACACCCTGTATTTGAGCAGCGACGGAATATCCTCCTTTTCCAACCCACGCTCCCGACCTTGGCAGAAGCTATAGCTGTTATGACACAGGAAGAAGCTCGACTGAAGTTGATGCCCAACAAGGGCTCCTCCCAGGGGGAGCCAGCTGCGGTTGAAAAGTCTGCCCTTGCTGCCTTCAATCAACCTCCATCTATGGGTGGTGTTTGTCACAATTGTGGTGACTCCGGACATTACATCCGATTTTGTCCAAAATCCTTGCGCAATCAGTCTACTGATCGAGGACGGGGTCGTGGAGGCCGACGTGGTGGTAGAGGAGGATATGCTGGTCGAAGGGGCGGCCACAAAGCAAATCTGGCGGAAGAAGGGGGAGAGCATCACCTGGCTGAAATAACCCCGCTTGAGCGGGAGTTCCTTGGGAGGTTGCGTGGCACGAAGCTGGGTTCGGCCGACAGTCCTGGGGCGTCTTCCACCTCGTGAGATCACTTCACTTGCTTTGCCCAAACCAGCACCGATGATTCTGCACGTGCTCTTGCATCTATCCATCAGCCAGGATGGATTATGGACTCTGGGACATCTCGCCATGTCACGGGGTCCCGTGGTGCGTTTCGGGAATATACTCTCCTACCATTACCGGAGAGTATTCAGACCGCTGATGGTACATCCAACCCTGTAATGGGTAAAGGCACTGTCGCATGCACCCCTTCCATCACTCTAACCAATGTCCTTCATGCTTCATCTTTTTCTGTCAATCTTCTATCCATTAGTGCCATTATACTTGATCTTAACTGTACTGTTTCCTTTGACATTCCTCAGGTGACTTTTCAGGAGAAAGGGACAGGACGACGACTTGGGATTCTGCACATGGCATAAGGGGCTGTGGTATTTAGACAGGACTGGACAAAGCATTGGCATCCTTGGTAGCAGACGCACCACCAGAAGCTTCCTGTCGCAGTGTTGAAGCCGACTTGCTACTCCACCACCAGCGTGTCGGTCATTTCTCTTTTCCGGTTATTGGTCGAATGTATCCGTCCTTATATCAAAGGGCTAATAAAAAGAAGTTATTTTGTAATGCTTGTGCTTTGGGAAAACATACCAGAAGCTCGTATGTGAGCACAGGGAATAGGAGTTCAGCTGCTTTTGACATGATCCATTCAGACGTATGGGGCCCTTGTCCTACAACCGGGATTAACGGCTTTCGATGGTTCGTCACCTTTATTGATTGTTATACCCGTGTGACATGGGTCTACCTTCTGAAGAATAAAAGTGACGTCCTTGAGGCCTTTCAGGACTTTCATCGACGAGTGGAAACACAATATGGCGCTAAAATTAAGTGTTTCCGATCCGACAATGGGACGGAGTATACGAATAAGCGGGTTGCTGAGTATTTTTCAACTCATGGAATACTTCATCAAACTTCATGTGCTTATACTCCGGCTCAAAATGGTGTGGCGGAACGAAAGAACAGACACTTGCTGGAAGTTGCACGGACGATGATGCTGGCTATGAATGTCCCGTAGCACTTATGGGGGCAGGCTATATTGACGGCCTCTTATCTCATCAACAGAATGCCATCTCAGGTATTGGACTGGAAGACACCATTGGAGATGCTTACTGGAGCTAATACATACACTGTTCCACCAAAAGTTTTTGGATGTGTATGCTTTGTCCAGGATAATCGGCCAGGCGTTGGCAAACTGGATCCTCGGGCAGTTAAATGTGTCTTTGTCGGTTACACGGCGACTCAGAAGGGTTATGCCTGTTGGAGTCCAGTCGAGCGGAAGATGTTTGTCAGCATGGACGTTACTTTCAGAGAACTCGAACCATACTATGGTTCGGATGAAGGTTCCGCATTTGGTGACACACCTAACACAGATGGTGTTCGATGTGAAGGGGAGATAATAAGCCCAAATGTGGTCGTCGGATCGGTTCCGTGTCCGGTTGTAGAAAACTGGACGAAAGGGGGAGAGCACAGTGACTCAGATACAGAAAATGAAGATGAAGATCCATATGTTACGCAGGGGGAGCAGCAGACAAGGGAAAAGGAGCTCCAAGTCTACAAAAGAAGACAACAGAAGTCCAGTACTGTGCCTATGCCATGCCCTGTGCCTACTGTACCAAGTCCCTTGTCTACTCCTGCTCCAACTCCTGAAGATGTTGCCCCCGCACTGAATCACTCGGATTCTGATGCGGATCTCTCCGACTCAGATGGTACGATCTCTACACCACCTATTGCTCCCTTAAGGAGATCTTCTCGCATCAATGCGGGTAAGGCTCCTGCTCGTTTTGATGATTACGAACATGACATTGCCAACTTCTTGTCTTATTCTAACATTTCTTCGAATTATCGAGCCTTCATTGCATCGTTAGACTACTTCGTTGCCCAAGTGTTGGCAGGAAGCAAAGAAAGATCCAAGGTGGAAAGCTGCAATGATGGAAGAACTTGGAGCACTGGAGAAAAATAAGACATGGGAGCTGGTTCCATTACCCAAAGGGAAGAAAGCTGTGGGATGCAAATGGGTGTACACAGTGAAAGAGACGCCAGAAGGAAAAGTAGAGCGGTACAAGGCGAGGTTGGTTGCAAAAGGATTCACACAGTCATATGGAATAGACTATGATGAGACTTTTGCCCCAGTAGCAAAAATGAGCACCGTAAGAACTCTGGTCTCCATTGCAGCGAACTATGGGTGGAAGCTGTACCAGTTGGATGTGAAGAATGCCTTTCTTCATGGGGACCTGCAAGAAGAAGTATACATGGAGCTCCCGCCTGGGTGCTATGCGACGGAATCAAACGGAGGGACGTCGCAAGGAAAGGTGTGTAAACTGAAGAAGTCACTATACGGGCTCAAGCAATCACCTCGAGCCTGGTTTGACAGATTCAGAAAGGCTGTTACAGGTATAGAATACCGTCAAAAAAATGCAGATCATACGGTCTTCCTTCAGCATGCAAGAGGCCACATCACTATACTTGCTGTATATGTGGATGATATAGTGATCACAGGTGATGATGAAGTCGAGATCACTAAACTGAAGTCAAAACTCGCGAAGGAGTTTGAAGTGAAAGATTTAGGAGCGATGAGGTACTTTCTAGGTATCGAGGTGTGTGAAGACGAACAAGGAATTGTTCTCTCACAGAGAAAATACACACTAGATCTGCTGAAGGAGACAGGGATGCTGGGATGCAAAGCAGCGGTCACTCCAATTGACCAGAAGTGCAAGTTGGGAGCAGAAGCAGGAGAGCCCGTTGATCGTGAAAGATATCAACGACTTGTAGGGAGATTGATTTATCTGGGACACACTCGCCCTGATATCTCATTTGCGGTGAGTGTAGTGAGTCGCTACATGCATGATCCAAGAAAGGGTCATATGGAAGCAGTATTTCAGATCTTGAGGTATCTGAAAGGAACGCCGGGAAAGGGGCTATGGTTCAAGAAGAATGGACACATAGAAGTTGAGGGATACTGTGATGCAGACTGGACGAGCTGCATAGACGACAGAAGGTCTACCACGGGATACTGTGTTTTTGTAGGAGGAAATCTGGTCTCATGGAGAAGCAAGAAACAGTCTGTGGTAACACGGTCGACAGCTGAAGCAGAATACAGAGCAATGGCTCTGGGAGTGTCAGAGTTGCTATGGGTGAAAGCATTGCTGACAGAGTTGAAGCTGGATAAGGGAGCACCATTGCGTCTTCTGAGCGATAGTCAAGCTGCAATAAGTATAGCTAACAATCCACTTCAGCACGACAGAACGAAGCACATCGAGATTGATCGATTCTTCATCAAGGAGAAGCTGGAACAAGGGATACTGAAGATTGACCATGTCCGCTCAGAAGAACAAGTTGCAGACTGTCTGACTAAGGGTCTTAGTTCATTAAGTCTGTCGAAGCTATGTAACAAGATGGGGATGATCAATATCTATCGCCCATCTTGAGGGGGAGTGTTGAGAATCAATAAGGGACTTTTAGTCCCACATCGGAATATGTAGTATGTAGAGGAGCTAGACTCCCTATAAGTAGTGAAGTAGTCCATCAATAAAATTATCCAACCATTATTTTCTACATATATATATATATATATATATATATATATATATATATATATATATATATATTCTAATTTGTTTTAACTGAAATGTTGTTTTGTATCTGTAACAGCATAATATATTGCATGCTATTGTTTTGTATGTCAGACAATCCCTGCGGAATTGGTCAAGTATTATAACCTTGGTGCAAGGAAGTCACTGATCCTTCAAGGTCCCCATGGGAAATCATGGCGTGTAGAGTTGTCTACCCGGAACGATGGACGTGTATGCTTGTCAACTGGTTGGTCTGATTTTTACAAAGAAAGATGCTTGAAGGATGGAGATGCATGTGTTTTTGAGTTTGTTGAAAGAGGCAGTGCGTTAAATATCCACATATTCACAGTTGAAGAGTGTACTGGTAAGTGGATTCCTGAATCAGGTGACAGAATCTTCCAATCTTAAATTATTCTCCAAGAATTGATGGCATGTAGCTTAATCCAGCTATGTTTACTTTGCCCGTACACATTCACAATCTTTCACTGAATTAATCCTCATATCTCAAAGGTTCTGAAAATTCAGGATAATAAATGTTCATTTTACAAGTTGTACAACGATTTTGAGCTAGTTTAATCTTGTTGTGCATGATGGTGGTTTTTGTTTTTATTTATGATCCCACGTCAATGAGACTTTGTTGCTACAACCACAACTTTTTTTCTTCCTTTTTTTTGAGACAATTCTTCCTTCTCATGATTGCTAACCAGTTAATTAGTTTCAGTTCAATGGTACTAGCACAACTGGACACTGTAACTTAATCAGTTTAGTGAATCAGTCTGGGATCATGTTGATCCTATCCCGTTACCATAAAAAAGGAAAATAAAAATGTATACCCAATGAGATTTTCTCAGATAATATTACATGAGCTGAAGATTTGGATACCATGGGACTCACAACTAGGAACAAAGTAAACAATGGTCTCCGTGAGCATGTTGAAGCGTAAGTAATCCTGATGAAGTTAAAAGCATAAGTTTGAAAAGGCTTGTCAGAGTCAAGGCCGTATTGGCCGATACCGATGTATCGGAGTTTTGGCCTGTCCTGATCTGATACTGTCTCAAAGTATCGGGTTCAACTGATACCAAAAAGTATCAACCCAAAACCTATGGTATTGGACAAACTCGGATGATACACACGATACCGCTGCCCAATACTGCCAATCGGGCTCTATTTTCCATGTCAATCCACCAAATGGAAAAGAGATGGCTACCAGGAAAAACGACATTTACACAATGATAGGGTTCAACTGATATCAGAGTTTTTTTTTTTTTTTTTTTTTTTTTTTTTTTTTTTTTTTTTTTGTGACCAAATATAAACAATAAATACATCTCTAAGAAAAGGAGAAGTAAAAATAGAGTGATAAATACCAGGGTAACAGGTAGGAACTAAGATCTTTTTTATGAGGTACATTTTGCAATTTTTCTTTAATGGTCTATGCTGAATCAAAAAGGATAAAAAAAGGAATGGGAATTTGAGGTTTGTTTAGTAGGATATCAGAAGAGTAGATCATCTCCTGCATAACATGCATAACAATGTATGGGATGTTTTATATTTTCTGTTCCTATAGTCAGATATATATATATATTGTATCCCTATAGCTTATTGAATATAACATCTTACTACGCCTTACCAAAATTATTTGCTTTTATTAATGTGGATCCAAATAGTGAAGTATATTTTCAGTTAAAAGCGTCAAGGTTTCATTTCTATTTTTGATTAATAACAATTCTTAATGTTCACCGTTTTTGAAGTTACCTCATGGTTATGATCCTACTTGTAAGATATGGTTCTGCGTATGTTTTGTAGTATTCCGAAATGGCGATCTTTACTTGTCTTGTTGTTTCATACCTATACTGACGGTCTTTTCTCTCCTACAATGGACTTGGGAAGGTAGTCTTGCTGATGATGAAGGGTAGTTCAAGTAGTTGACGTGTGTCCGGTTACCGTCATGTTAGAGTCTATATGCTTTTTTTGTATTCTCTGTTGGAGTCTATATGCATTTTTGTAATCTTTCATCGTGTTATCCAGAGTAATATCCTTTTGTATTTGGGACTTGTTTCACTAATTATTTTTAATAAAACACGGCCATCTTGTCTCTAAACAATACTCGTTTTGGGATAGCATTGGTCACTAGAAACACTAGATGTTACTACGCCTCCAAAACTGGATACATTTAGCTTATGTTCTTTTCCCTCTTAAGTAGCGTGTAGTTTCTTGAAATAAAAGTTAGGAACTGATATTTTCCTACTGAAATCTTTTTTCTTCTTTTTGAGCAAAATGATGGGATCATTTTCCAAAAAGAAGTTGATCCCAGCCAAACTTCAGTCAGAAGATCTTACTATGTTTTTGTATTCTTTATCCTTGAGTTGCGTAAATATTTTATTTCAGTTTTTATCCATGACTTGCCTACATTTCAATGCGATGCAGGTATATCTGCACAATCACGTGTAGATCTTCTGGCCAAGGATGATAAGGAGAGGATTCTAAGAAAAGCAAACTCCTTCCAAACAAAGCATCCAAAGTTTGTTGCTCTATGGAGATTGTGTCGCTTATATTCCATGGTGCTTTAATTTTTATACTTCTTATATGGTTTATATTTACTTTATGTTTGCATACTAACTGCTAGTCCTCCAGAATAAAGAAATACAACATTATTTTAATTCCATTCCCTCTAAACTGTACTAGTTATTCTAGTACAGTACCTAGCAGAAGTATTATGGAACCTGTTAGAGAAAATTATATCATGAGAGAAAGTATGGGATGCAATTGCTTGTTGTCTATGAATACAGAGGCTAATAGAAGAAAAAAATAGTAAGTTATTGTTTGTACTGTTTTATAGATAAAAGCTTATGATTCAAAATCATTGCTTTCTTCTACTTTTATGCACATAGCTTGTGCTTTTTTTTCTTTACTTCTCCATATTATATGGTGAGTGAAGATGCTACATATAAGTCGAAACGATTAATACATGTATATGTTTTCAATTAACAAGAATAAGATAATAAATGAGTCTATCCATGGAAAGTTTGAGGTGGTGCCAATTGAGGATAAGATGAGAAAATAGTGGTTTGGAGTCTTTGGACATGTGTAAGGCGAACCAATATATCCTCCTCTTCGGACTACAGAAAGGCCTAGATGAACATAGTTTGGAGTCTTAAAGAAGGATCTAGATTTTGTTAGGATTACAGTACGTGGTCATAGCCCTTAACAGTGCAGAATGGAAACAGAACGGAAAAAGATCCAAACAACCGAACCCCAAAAATTTGGGGTAAAGATTTGTTGTTGTTGCTTCTTGAAAAGAAAACCTCTAGCACTAACCTAGAGCTGCTTTTGTGAGTTGTGCATCTAGTGCGAATGATCCTACCCCTTTATGTGTTCTATAAATCGACTTAATAAACTGCAGCGCTAGAGTTTTCTAGTTAGCAGAAAATTTTATTTTATTTCTTTATTGCGTTCTTCTATTTGTGTTTGAATGTTAACTGACAAAAACAACGCTAATCATTTTTTGTATATTTGTGGAGTTCAGCCCATTCCAAAGAAAGTGGTCAAAGAAGTCGGCATTAGGAGCAGCCGGTGTGCTACTCTATATGATCCTAGCGGGAGGGGGTGGCCAGTCGACATTACTTACCGGCCTTACGGCAAAGTGGAAATGGGGGTTGGTTGGTGCAACTTCTCGAGAGGAAACGGTCTGGCCTTGGGTGATGCATGTGTGTTCGAATTCACAGGCGGTACTGATGCAGTACAGGTGCATATTTTCCGCTTAAGAGAAGAGAGTGCAAGTGCTCCTGCTGCCACCGGAGCCGTGGAACAAAACCATAACCTTAAATTGGAGAAAGACTAAAGCTAATGGTTCTGTTTTCAAGTACAAATGTAAATATTGGCACTGTATATAAATATAATCTGTAGGCTGTTCCGCATAGCTGCAGAGTTGGAACCTTTCCCATGAGAATCTGCAAGTGTTATGAAATTATCAACTTGCTAATATATACTGGAGTGAATTTTGCAGGGTGTGAAGTAGACAAGTTCTCATGACTGATTCCTTGAAACATTTTGCTGGTTGTTCTTACTGCTAGATGAAGAAATTATGAATAGTTTGGTCACAACAGAATGCAAGAAAAGAAATAAAGGATCACTTTGCACTAATATCAGATTAGCAGGTCCAAGTTGTGATAGTTCAGTACTCTTTTGAGTTCCTACTTGACAACCTAGTCTTGATAATGGTGCCGTATATGATTCGTTATCATTATTGTTCTCATGATGATAAGTTACTTGGACCTTGGATATCGTAGTATCCCGGGAGCTGTACCCTATTGTGCGCTTTTGACAATATTGGTTTTGGAACGAAAACTACGGGTCAATTTTTTACTTTTCTTTTTCTTTTTCTTTCTTTAGCATCGTCAAAATCCAAAGGTCTCAAAATTTTAACTTTTGTATATATTATTACTAATATGAATTTTTTATTGGCTAAACTACAACTTATACTTTTGACTATTCAAGCTTTTTATTTTGATATTTTGAACTTTGATAGATATTAACTTGATACTCGAAAATTTTAGAAGGTTGAAATTATTTCCCTTCCCTCCCCTTTCACCATCCATCGATTGCACCACCTCCGACCGTGCAGTCTTGCAACACCCCTGCTCTCCCCCCCCCCCCCCCCCCCCCCCCCTCTCCGTCGTGAGCGGAGATAGAGGAGTGGCGCGAGTGGCGGCTGCAGCGTGTGTGTAGGGGGGAGGGGGGAGGGGGGAGAGCGGGGGGTGCAGCCAGTAGGGGAGAGGGGGACGAAAATATTACTCTTTTTAATTTTAAGGGTACTAAGTTGATACATATAAAAGTTCATGGTATAGTTCTCTTGTTTTTTTGATGTAAAAAAAGAAAGATTACACCGAAATAGATGGCAAGCGGACAACAAGCTGCGCCGCTAGCCCTTTTTGGATGGCAAAACCAATCCTCTTAAACACTACATTCATAGACTTGGGAGACATAACATTACTGTGCATAACTTTTTAGACTCTCTTAAGAAGCTCCACAGCGTCTGGTGCTAGAAAACCAAACGTGTCAAATGCGAACGGGATGAAAACTTGTTGATTGTCGGTGCACGCTTTCTCGTGTTTGCACTTTGGTTGAGGTCACTTTGAGAGCATCTTGTCCCACAGTAAAGCCTCCGCTTTCCAAGCCCACTAGTGGGGAAACTCCTGTTAGGTCCACACATGCATATTTTCTCCCTATCCACCCGTAAACCAGAACATCTGTCGGTCTGAGTGTCAATCTTCCCTCCTGCGGATCAGACAAGAAGTTCACACGTGTCTCTTATTTTTGCAGAAATCCCTGCACGCCTAAGTACATCAAAAAGAACATCACTGATAAGATCATGTCTATATTTTAAACCTGGAAGCTCCTTACAATGAACTGCATGCTCCCCGAAGGTGTCCAAACACACCTTACGGCACACTGGACATGGCTCATCCATTGGAAACAGAGGAATCATAAGGCAGTACCTGAGGATAGTGCGGTACTCCACTGGTGACATGTGTTGACCTAACCAGTCAATTGGGATAGCAAAGAGAAAATCCTGAGCATGCGCTGCTTATAGACATCCAAAAACCGCTTTCTGTCTAGCGGTCATATCGAACTTGACTTTCATGTCCTGAACAAGTTTACTAAAAAGGGCACTCGCCAAAGCATGTTGGGATTTAGGGGGGACGGTGTCCTTACCAGTAAACCTACTAAGGTTGAAAGCAGGAATCGTAACACGAAGGCAGTCCACGGCAGTCTCAAAATCAGAGTCCATACCACGTATTCCACTGTCTCGCAAGATATGATCTTGTAGCACCCAAGATTGGGACCTACAGGCTACAAAAGCATACAATGAAGCCTCTATATTGCTGAGTACAGCCCAAGGCCATCGACCTGAATAGGTAAAGAAGCCAGGCGCCATTGAAAATCTCCAAAGAACTGGCCTCTGCAAACCACAATGTCCTCAATCGAACCTCGCAACCTTCGGTCGAAATAAGATGTTGCCTCCTTTATGTATCTGGGTTGGCATGCCCTTAGGCCAAAAAGAAGTTTGGCAATACCCATGCAAGAGCGGAGTAAGAGGAGCTCACCCTGAGGATCACCCAACTGTGGGAGAAGATGCATCAACTCAACATGCTTGGTAGCTCTCTTTATTGCCAACCCATCGATGAATCCACTATCTCTGCTAACAGCCCCTCCAAGCAACTTCACACCAAACGGTGGCCTCACAATGTCCATAGGGAACAACCCCTTTCGAAGCTTCCTACCGTCACACGAAGCCCAAAAGAGCTCAGTTTTGTGGATGTTCAATTCAAGACCCCTTCCTGGACCGGTCTCGCGAATGATGTCAAGCGCTTTAGCCACCTCCTCTGAATCCCCAATGACTGTCCCATCATTAAGATACCATGCATGGAGAAGAATCTTGCAGTTGTCCCTGATTTTATGTACTAGTGGATGCAACACAAGAGCAAAAAGAAGCGGCCCCAGAGGGTCACCTTGTTGTACTCTAGTGTCCGATAAGATATATATGTCTCTAAGGTACAACCTCGCTGATTGACCATACAAAAACTCCACCCACAAAGAAATAGATGGGTACCTCGCCCTCACCTTCTGAAGTAGTGACGTCCTGTCTACTAAATTAAAAGCATTTGAGAAATCCACTGTAAGCATATATAGCTAGAGATCCATCGATCATGTCGCTCACTCAACATCCTGTTGACACTATACAAAATCGCCTCCGCACCACCAGATATGCCTACCCCAAACTGAAAATCGTTAAGATAATTCGCCATTTCTTTACCCACTCCTTTCATGGCGATCATGGACAACAAACGCCTCCATATAGTCCCTACTGCGATAGGACGTATTCCATTATCGGGCTTTAGTAACGGCGTAAGGGGTGCCGAAGCTAGGAACTCAGCTAAACTCAATGGACACCTCCCTCCTAGCCCTAAGTTAACCACCGGAGTGATTGCATGTAAAAGATCTGTGGCCACAGCTGTCACGCCCCGACCCGGAATCACCCGAATCATCGTCCTCGTATGGGGCATGATGCCGCACGATCCGGGAGTTGCGCTCGTGCAAGATAAGATGACAAGTTCTCAAATGGTTATCTTTGAGTTGATATTAATAATGAAAAGAAAATAGAGTATACGAAATAATTCTCTTTATTGATATTCGAACTGAGATTACAAAGGCTTTCGATAGCCCAACAATATATGCCAGATTGGCTACAACACTCAGGTTCTCTCTTGCCTACAAATGATTTTACCATTCCATACATCATGCCTTCTATATCTCGACCGCATCAATCCTGTTGCAAGTCCAAGCGTCAATGCGATCGCATGCTTCAATACGCTTCGACATTCCAAGCCTCTGCGCGATCAAGCGAAGCTTCGCCGCGAGCAATCCATTCCCTGCACCCTGCATGAAAGCTGGTGGGGGATCAGTACATTCGTCCTCGCTTGTACTGACGAAAAGACCAACTTTCTAATCCGACATTTTAGTATTCATGTTCAATCATGCAACTTAGCTTATGATCTTGCTATATTCTCCTTATGGTCGATTTTATGGCATATTCGAAAGCGGTAAAGCATGTTATCATGGCAAGCATGTTATTCAATTGAATAGGCAAGCAGGCAAACAATCTCGTGTTTGTTTCATGGTGCGACTTCTTACCAAGTCGACGCACTCGCCCTTGCACCGACGCAAGGTGAATACGCCTCATTCCTTTCCTGTCATGTTATAAGTGCTCTCTATGCAGGATCTATGTGTGCAGGACACATACATTCCTATACTTTTAACCCATCATTCCTTAACTATATGAAGGTCTTGGCATATCCGTGCCGAAATGGACTAAAGGTGTTTCTCTTTATCTTTTTCTTTCTTTTTTTTCTCTCTTTTTTTCTTTCTCGAATTTGGGTAGCCCGGCGCCTCTCGTAGTGGGTTGCTCTTCCAATTACGGAGATCTATCGCTGTATACCATCATTTGTGGCTTTTTATATCTTGCTAAGCGGTCGCTAATCGTCTTACGGAGTGCGCCTATCAAAGATTATATCCCTCCTAGGTCGAACGGTCCCGGTGCCCCGACGTAGCCCATTCGGAGGGAACATTCCGTACACGAAAGATTATCTTAATTATCCCAAGTACATTCCATTCGACCATACAACGTACTATTATTCAAACAACCAAGCATAGTCTTGAGTCTGAGACTCAGACTCAGACTTTATCTTCTTGTATTTCTTCCGTTCTATGGTCTTACATTTCATACTTCGTTTCAATGTTCAATGGAATCATGTCTCAACTCAATGTTCGTCAACCGAACGACCCGAAGGTCCTAAACACCTTTCGAGACATCATGCCACATCTGACAGTTCCGTCACATTCATGCCACAACTATATTCTTTCGCAACGAAGCCATCTTTTATGATCTTGTACATGTAGGCACGTTTCGACACATTTATCATCTTTCCTTCGCGTCGTGTATATGCTGCACGTATCGAAGCCGTATTTCTATGTTCTATTCCTTAGTGTTCAATGTTCGTGGCTTGCACACTAGGGTGCTCGCCTATTGTCTTTCAATGTGCTAGCCTTTCTAACTCGTGCGCGAAGGCACGGAATGGCTCGTGCACGAATACACTTACCGAATACAGTTATCCCATGTTCTTGTGGCTTGCGCACCGAGACGCTCGCCTTTGCAATATCTAATATCCCATAGTGACTCGTGCATTTGATGCACGTTTCATTTCAATTGTTCTAACAAGTGTTCGATACACACTAAGATTTATCTTTCGATCGAACCACGCCCGTGGCGTCGATAGGTTAACTTAGCATACAATGATATATTCTGACTTAGGCATGAAGGAGTAAAAAGAATAGTCAATCCTCCCACCTTGAGTCGATACGTCTTGTCATTTTGCCGAGCCAATGTGGCTCGATTTTATAACTTCGTTTTACGGCCAACTCTCCTGACTTAGCCATTCGAGCACTTCATGCTTCATTGAATTATACGTCCGATTTGGCTTACCGTGCCCAAGTGTCAACCCGTCGCAAGGCGACAATTTAGTTTCGTGGACCCCTTACTGAATAAGGCAGAATGCCGACCTCTAATATTTTAGCGTAAACGTATAGCCTGCACATGAAACCAACTAAAATCAATACTTGCATCGATTCAGACTTGCGCCTTGGTCGATTCGATTTCTTAGAATCTTCGAGCCGTCTCAACGCACTTATCCTTCGGGGCAATATAGCACTTTGTATTGATTCAACTCGATGCATTCTTTGGGACAAGGCAACTCTTCGTATCGACTTAGTTCGATACATTGATCAGGACAACGTAACTCTTCGCATCGACTTAGTTCGATGCATTGCTCGGGACAACGTAACTCTCGTATCGATTCGCATCGATACATTTTATTTGGTCAATACGACTCGTTGAGTCAACGTTTCAGCGTAATATGTCGTGCGGAGTGGGACATTACAGAATATACCACTCAAAATAAGGTTCGTCCTCGAACCAAAACTATCACTCCATTTAAGTATTTTATAGACCGTTTGACAATCTCGTCCCACCAATGTTGTTCAATTTCACACTATCTTCCAAGCTTTTCATTAACATTTCAAAGTCTTTCCTGCAGCTCAATTTGAATTTGTATACAACTCGATTTGGATCCGTACCTATATTCAAGGCGTCCCAAAGATATATGTATTTCGACCAGTCTAGTGGTAGCAAATTGGAACAAAGCTAACAGGTAATTTCAATCCTATGCTTGCCATCTCGTACTCTCGATCAGACTTATCTTTAGCAACTGTTCTCAAAATTTTATCGCATACGTA
Source organism: Iris pallida (assembly GCA_029216955.1). Taxonomy (NCBI): domain Eukaryota; kingdom Viridiplantae; phylum Streptophyta; class Magnoliopsida; order Asparagales; family Iridaceae; genus Iris; species Iris pallida. The sequence continues at coordinate 2,709,995 of JANAVB010006400.1, forward strand.
TATTCGATACATACGTGATTCATTCAATAAAGGTCACCGCACGCGACGTGATTCAAAATCGGATTTTTCATTTTGTATTTTCGTATGGACTATGAATCTTATACGTTGCGTCGAGCTGTCGCACATCCGATAGCAACGATCCTTCGCAACGCCTTTCGTTCAAAGTCGCTGCCCAATTATTTCTGTAGTCTGGCTATGCAACTTATCTCGATACGATTTCCTTATCAACATTCGGGACTACGCCCGCTAGGTTACTTACCTAGACACCGTGCTTAGATTCTTCCAATGCCACTTTAAATTGACATTGCTCAAAGGCCATGGACAAAGAAAAACTGGCAACGCAAAGCATGAGGGGCGTACTCACACGTCTTTTGTGGCAATTTGCTATCCGACACAATAGTTTATATCGAGACGACGGTGCTCAAGGCAACAATCGCTTTACATCAAAGTCTCTACGATGCATCTTACGTTCGATTCCTAACGAGTAGGAATTCACTAGCCTAATTCCCAACATATCCGTCTCGCAACATCGAATATAATTTTGATTCACGCAAGTTCAATTGCAAGGTGAATCCAACTCTAACGACATAACTCGTAAGTCATTCTCTAATCACTTGCGCTCGTGCATAGCACGATTCTCGCAATCGCCTATCCGAATCACCAAGTTCGTTGATGAATTTCTAGTTTGATCGTCGACCAACTTAACCATTCAAGCATTCATCCGACGAATACTCAAAATCTAGCTATATCATTCTTAATCGAAAGTTGTTCCAACAATTCTCGATCGCCTAGACTTATCATCAACATGCACCATATTTTCTTTTTTGATGCAATTTCGTATACGACATCGCATGGGTCATCTTACGGGTATGCAACATTCAATTTGATTTGGCGGTCAAGTCTTCTAGGGTCAGCTGCCCCAAAGTTGTAACGCCCCAGTCCCAAATTACGTAGGACTAGAAACGTAGACATGCCAGCCGTATAATAAATATACGTAAACTGTAAAATACAGTAGAACCATGACTAGTCTCATCCACACAAAATAAATGAATAAAAGATATCATATAATGATAAAGAATTGTCTTGATACAATATGTTGGATGGAGACACATCCACTACCAACAAAATAAAAGGAAGAGGTACATGATATACAAAAGAAATAACGAAGGTAGCAGGATAGATCTAAGACACGTCATCTTCGAATAAATAGAGAAGACCACGACCTCGGCTAGAATACCTGCGGAAGACATGAACACACACCTGGGGAGATAACCAGGTCCTCAGAGGGACGTAACAAGACACATAATATTATGCCAATATAACTGAATATAAATTGCTCAAATAAATAAGTTAATTGAATTATAACATGGTCCAATACACACCATTGAACTAGCGTACCATCCCCCCAACCAAACAAGGACATGAGATGGTAAACTAATTTACGATGACGTATCTTTCCATGCTATGAATCCAATTTGGTATCCGGACCCCAACAAGGTTCAATACCTTCTCATCGAAGTAGTAAGCCACACCTACAACCAAACGAGGACAAGGTGTGACGAACTAATCCGCGACAAGTTATTGTTTCAAGCCACGGTCAGATATAAGCACCCAAACCAAAAGTACTCATACCTAACGGATAAAGGTGCCTAACCGTTCTAAGTGAAATGTAATTAAGAATAATCCTTCCTACGCATGGGCCCTGGCTAAAATGGGATCGGTATAGTCCTCCCTTGGGGCACTAGAGGCCCAATCAATAAGAGCATAACGTTCCGCAGAACGCGAGTGGCCGTCAGTAATCATGGGTAATCTTACCCGCGTCTCCGACGGAGCTCACGGGTTACAAAAAAGGAAAGTGCATAGTAGCTCATACGCTAAGGTATTGTCCTCCCCGTCCAATGCCTACTATGTTGTATCCATAACACAAAACCTCTATTAACCGCTAAGTCAAACTAAGCATGCAACCTCTATTAGCGGTTAATCCTATCGTACGGCTTATACGTACCGGTGGCCAGCCAATCACGTATGTCAGTGTTCTACATGCCATACACAACTTCGTGGTACAACGTGTTAAGGCCAATAAATGCAACACACAAGGTGGTCCCTTAAATCTAGGTTTAATGTGTAAGAAAAATAATACATAGCAGGAATATAACTGAACAGTAAGTTCTAACAGGTTATGCCATATATCACAGTTTATTTTGTATAAAGAAAATAATGAATAATACATGAAATATGAGCTAAATAAATAAACAGCAAATGGCAATGTGTCTTGCCTGGTAGTACGCCTGGTGTGCTGCAATGATTGATGTGGCACGAACTACGACTTCGGGTAACAACTACACAAGGTGACCTCGGATGATGGCACAGACGGTTCCATTGGGTCCAGAATGGTCAAATTAGTTTGGGTGGACATAAGGGAGTACATGATTGGTAATGGAATAGGAATTGTGGGACTAGCCACGATCAAGAGGATAGTCGAAGGAAATTAGATAATTAAAATATATACGTTTTTAGAAAACTATTTATAATCCTTGTAAAACTATATTTTATTACCCCAAAGTATTTGATGAGTAGTAAAAAAATTTAGGTCAAAACTGTAACTTACCTTAGTAAAAATATTTTATATAAATACTTGAAAGTAGATATGAAAAGATCGATTTGGGCTAAAATTCTAAGGTTGTTAAGATATGAGTTTAGGTAAAAATCTATATTTTATAATTTGAAAATACTTTAGATAAATATTGAAGAAAAAAATACCAAGAATTTATTTCATAATTTGCAAACTACATTTTATGGGTCAACATATTTCTAGGTAATATTGAAAATCTAGAAAATTTATTTAGGATTTTAAAAATAACATTTAAGTCAAAGCTATTTTAGAAATACTATAATAATATATATTAGATTCACAAATCTCTAATTAAAATATGGCAAAAATAATAATAATTCTTTTCAAAGCTTAAGTCACTTATATTCCTATACCTAAACCTAAATATATGTATATGTAGAATTTATAAAATAATAATATAAAAATAGTTATCTTTATATGATATAGAAATATGCTAATAAAACAACAGAAATAATAATAATAATAATAATAACAATAATAATAATAATAATAATAATAATAATAATAATAATAATGATTTAATCAAATAAAAGGAAACACCAAAGCAAAAGCAAATAAAAAAATAAAAATAAAATAATAAAAAATAAAATATCATAAGCTGCTGCTGTTCTCTTTAGAAAAGAGGGGGAGAGAGAGAGGATGACGGGAGGAGAGATCGGAGGATCTTCCAGCGGCGGAGGGAGCACGCGCAAGCGGCATCGCTCGGATCTGGCTGATCGGCCACGGAAAGCGAGGAAGAGAGGGAGGGCAGGGGTTGCGGCGTTTGGTGGAGAGCATCGGCGGTTCAGCGGCCGGTCGGAGAAGGAGGAAGGGAGCGAGGGCTAGGCGGTGATGGCGGGAAGCAGCGGTGCGCGCGATGAGGGAGGCGGCGCACACGCGGGCAACGGGCGCACTGATTCGGTGAGGAGGAAGCGGCCGCACCACCGGGTCGGCGCTGATCTGCTACGGGTGGGGCGATAGGTCGATGGCACTGGACAAGGAGGGGCATGGCGACGCCGTCGTCGGGTAAGTAGTGTCGTTTATTTGTGGTGGTGATGGTGATGATTGGTTTTTGGAGATTTTTGGGTGGTGACGGTAAATTTTTGTGGAGGCGACGATGAAAGGTGTGGTGATGATGACGAAGATGGTGGCAGAGCTGGTCTCGGGGGTGGCCGCTCTGAGGAGGGAGATGGTTCTGCAGTTTGTCGACGGGGCTGGAAGTGGTGTTTGGGGTGGTGGCGGTCTACGGCGGTGGAAGTCATAGGCCATCGGGGAGACGGTCGGTCCGTGGGCGTTGTGGTCGGGGTGTTGATGATGATGGTGTATTGAAAGGCTGTGGTGGTTGTGATCGGGTGGTTGCGAGTAGCCGGTGGGGAAGTCATGAAGCGAAGGTCGGAGTGGTGTTTTGGTTGGGATGCTGACGGTGGTGGTGTGGTCGGATGGCTCGGCCAGGGCGTTTGGCCGAGGGTCGCAGGCGGCGGGTTCTACTGGTGGCAGGGGCACTTTGGTGGGGGTAAAAAAATAACGAGGAGAGGATGATGGTGTTCTGTCACTCCCGTTTCCCGTTATACGTATTTTTCAGGATACATATACGAATTTCTGACAATTGTCAGGTGGCCCATATTTTGACTTATCTTGCTTAGCTTAGCCTTGGTTTAAGTCGTGACTTGATTGGTTCAACTTGGTTCAACATGACTTGGCTTGGCTTGGTTTGGTTTATATTGGGTTGAGATGAGAGGGGTTGCTATATAAGTCAACTTCTTCTCTCTCCTCCATTATTTGCATTTACTTCTTCATCTTCTTCATTTACTCCTCCCACCTACCAAGCCTAGGCAAGTGCAACTTGCTTCATGATGGATTTCAAGTTTTATTGTTCCATTCTCTTCCTTACTTGATTCCAAGCCTCTTTAAAACTTGGCTTTTTTGGGTTTGATGGATAGATTCTTGTAGATCTAAGTTTGTAACTTTTCGGTTTTTCTTGGTTTTGATCTATGAAACTTGGTTATTTTCAAAATCTAATGGTTCCATGTTGTAGGAAATTCAATTCTACAAATTTTGGCTTTTGAACCGCTTGATTTCGACTTCGTATGAGAAAGTTATGCCATTTTTGAGTTCATGGATTTCCCACACCTTTTGGTGCTGTCGGGACGATGAACAGTGCTGCGCGCAGTGTCTTCGCTGCCGCGCGCCCGCGCGCCCGCTTGCGCGCAACGTGCGCCGTGGGCGATTTTGTCCGTGCGTAATGCGCAACTTGCGCACCGCGCGCCCGTGCACTTCTCTGCCGTGCGCCCGCGCGCTGCGCTTGCGCGCAACGTGGGTGGTGGGCGATTTTGCCCGCGCGCAATGTGCAACTTGCGTGCCGCGCGCCCGCGCACTTCTCTGTCGCGCGCCCGTGCGCCATGGGCGATTTTGCTCGTGCGCAATGCGCAACTTGCGCGTCGCGCGCCCGCGTGCCGTGCTTGCGCACAACGTGCGCCGTGGGCGATTTTGCCCACGTGCAATGCGCAACTTGCGCGGCCGCGCGCCCGCGCGCCGTGCTTGCGCGCAACGTGCACCGTGGGCAATTTTGCCCGTGCAACTTGCGCGCAGGTCACTCCAAATGACTGTTTTTTCTTTGAGCTGTTTTGTAGCTAAAATCTAGAAAAAACTCAAAACGTGAAAGTTGTAGATCTTTTCCTTGGCTTCAACAATATGTTATTAGTTATTTTATGCAAGTTTCTCTCAATCATGATAATGTAAGGATAGAATACGATAGTGGCCTGTTAAGACGCACTCTTAACAAGTATCAAGTAACATGATAATTCTTGATAGTGACCCGTCGTGTTGCACTCTTGACAAGTAACTTGACAAGATAAATCTTGATGGTAGTCCGTTGTGACGCACTCTTGACTTGATAAAGTAAACCTGCATGATAATCTCGATATGCCTTGCTAAGTAACTCTTGTCTTGACACCGTGGGTGTTTGTGCTTGTATAAGCTACATGCCTCGTCTTGCATCATGTGTAGGATATAAATTCCTGATTTCTACGGTCAGGGATTCATATTGAATCTGACTAGGATAATGACTAGAGTGATAAGTAGTTCATGAAGAGATTTTCCAGCTACAGGCAGTCCCGTTATCTAGGCGTTTTAATTGGACTTGTAGCCTGCCGTCGAGTAGGGCACATTTCCAGCACACTGTCATGTGTTGTACCCCCAAGTTACCTAATCCAACTCTCTCAACTTGTGACCGGATAACCTGGATTAAGACTGCAGGGCTTGTGACTGTTGGAACATCTCGATGCATCTTGTTAGTAACTAATCTTGTGATAACCCTAGTTAGTTAACGTATCAAGCCGTACTCTTTGCTTGGCCGTGAATGATGGATGGAGTCCTATCTTGTCTAGTTTTACCTAGATCCAGTACATGGCTATCTCAGGACATGCTTGTTTATGCTTACTTTATCGATAATTGGTTAGAGACTAAGTTCTTTTCAGGTGAAGGGTTACAACCCCGGTCCTTGTTTGGTTTACGGGTTGTAACTTGGTTACCGGAATAGTCCGTTAGTCATCTTATCGTTTATCACCCTGCTTTCTCTAACTCATGTCTTTCGTTGTTCATTTATGTCCTTATATGCTAATATGCTGGTTTTAGTTCTTAAGTGAAGCCTCCCTTGTGGCACTTGCTCTTTCTGGGGTCTGACCCAGCTGGTTTTGTATGGCCAGATTTTGGAGTAGCACCCGAGGATCTTCCTGTCTTCCAGCCAGATGGTGACCACTAGGCGCAACCCTGGCAACGAGTGGGTTCTTATTTTGCTCTCCCACTCCCTTGTAAAAATATTCTTTTGAGGCGTTTAGCCGTCGAGCAAGTGTTAGCTCGTTTGTAACTTTACTTACTGTCTGCCTACGGGCTGTAACATGATTGACAGATCATATGGTTGATCATGTATGACTGAAACTCTTGCTAGTCTTCACATTTTGTATGACTAGATTCAGGATCATCTGAATATGTAATGTTTGGGACGCCTTACTTTGTATGTCTGATGATCTACCATATTGTTACATTTACTTACTTGCTTGAGATTGAGACACTAGGTTTGTTCTTGACCCTAAGAGACTAATGGCTTGTAATAAACCCTCATGCATCTAGACAGCCGTGATCGTATATCGAGGTAGATTATACTTCAATGTACGTAGCTGGCTGTGTCTGTCCCCCGCTCTCCAGTATTCTGGTTCTGGGACGTGACACGGTTTAAGTGGTAGCCCATGCAGGTCTTGTAAATCAAGATGTGCGAGGGTTTCACTGAATAGATGTCTCAATCAGCACTCGCCCTTGATCTCTACTCGTGTCTTCTAATCTTTCCGAAATCTTGACCTGATCACATGTTTATATCCTCGATCTATCATGGTCCTTCCTTATTGCTACTCATGTCGTTTCTTCAGCGTATTGTTCCTGGTCCTACCGATCAGCAAGGCGGGGTACCTCCAGTGGACCAACAGCAACGTGGAGACCAAGCCCAGCACTTTGGAGCGGCCTTTCGAGTCATGCATTCCGGGGATCCAGAGCCCCCGGTTCAACCCGTCCAGCTTGCAGAGCCTGATAATAGAACCCTAGTGGGTCTCATCAGGGAATTGCTTGCATCTCAAGATCGTCGGGGTGATGCCCTGTACCAGACAGTACAAGATGCCATGGGCAGAGTTGGTTACCAAGGGAACAACGCGGCCAACAGCTTCAAGCGTCTGAATCCTCCCTTCTTTGACGGCACTGAAGATGCTATTGCTGCTGATGCATGGCTTCAGGACACAGAGGTTATCCTGGAAGCAGCTAGAATTCCTGAGAATGAGAAGGTAGCCGTTGTGCGCCTGCAGTTATTAGACTTAGCCTGCAGCTGGTGGACGATGCTAGCAGTTGGATTACCGACGCCTGTCTCATGGGCGGTATTCAGCAACAAGTTCCAGACCAAGTACTTCGATGCAGTAGCTCAGTATGATCTGCAGACGAGATTCACCAATCTTAAGCAGATGGAAAGGACAGTCGATGGATATACGATCGAGTTTTCTAGACTTAGTCGGTTTGCTCCCACCTTGGTGGCAACCGAATTGGATCGAGCCCAGCGATTCCAGCAGGGGCTCCACCTAGAGATTATCATATCAGTGGAACAGTTTGAGCACTAGACGTTTGATGTCGTCCTGCGAGCAGCGAAGAGGCATGAGTTTACTTCGCAGAGGATTATAGATAGAAGCGGAGGACGGAAGAGGTCTCATGGACAGATGTCCCAGTCTTCAGCACCCGCCCCAGCAGCTAGGGCCTTGACTATTGGAGCTCCTAGGAGGGCGACCACAGTTTTGTCGGTTCAGCACTCGACGCCGGCGTATCCTCAGCAACAGAAGCAGAAGCAGTCTTCCACAATGGGCTGCACTCATTGTGGGAAGCCAGAATACGTAGTATCAGAGTGTCGTAGAGCACAGGGATTGTGTTTGGCATGTGGGGCACCGGCTCACAAGATAGGGTCCTGTCCGAATAGAGCCAGTTCGTCATCGTCAAATCTAACCAGTCTATCGGTTAGGGGACCAGCACCAGTGCAGCAGCAGTACCGGCCTCCGAGGCCATTACCGCCTCAGGCTCAACAGTATGTCCAAGCTCAGATTCAGAATAGGCAGAGAGGTCACCAGCAGAGGGGACCAGCACCAAGAAGGCAAGGTCAGGCTATGGCTCTGACCGTGGAAGAAGAGTTAGCTTCAGGTGAGGTGGTGGCAGGTACCATTCTTGTCAACTCTTTTCCAGCATCAGTATTATTTGATTCGGGTGCATCGTATTCATTTTTGTCTGCATGATTCGCTACACGGATAGGACTGGAGCCCGAGTCATTATCAGTAAGGCTCAATATACTTACTGGTAACGGTCTTGTAGGGGTAGATAGAGTCTATTTCTCGTGTCGAATCGTAGTTAGCGGTAGAGAGTTTTCCGCTAGATTGATAGAATTTTCGATGGCCGATTATGATGTGGTCCTAGGAATGGATTGGTTGAAGGATCAATATGCAAGAATAGATTGCCATGTTGGCAAGATTATTTTTGGTATTCCCGGCGAAGAAGAGTTTTCATTTTCCAGAAGCGAAGTAGAACCTTCTCCACCAGTATTACGGATGGCAGTAGCAGAAGCAGTTCAATTTACCAGAGTAGTAGAAAAGTTTCCTGATGTGTTTTTCGAAGAGCTTCCAGGTATGCCACCGAAGAGAGAGATACAGTTCACTATCGACTTGATTCCAGGGATGGCACCAGTGTCAGAGAGAGTCTACAGGATGGCACCATCAAAGTTGGAGGTCCTGTACAAGATGATTGAAGAACTCAGAACCAAAGGATTCATTCGTGCTAGTGGATCACCTTGGGGAGCCCCGATGCTTTTTGTAAAAAAGAAGGATGGTACGTCAAGATTATGTGTTGATTATCGTACCTTGAACTCTGTAACAATCAAGAACAGATTTTCTCTACCAAGGATAGATGATTTATTTGATCAACTCAGTGGGGCAGCAGTATTCTCGAAGATTGACTTGCGGTCAGGGTACCAACAGATCAGAGTCAGAGAACAAGACATCCTAAAGACAGCATTCAGATCTAGATATGGACATTGAGAGTTCCTTGTTATACCATTTGGAGCGACCAATGCGCCAGCAGTATTTATGGATCTCATGAATCTTATCTTCATGCCTTATTTGGATCAGTTTGTAATAGTGTTTATAGACGACATCTTGGTCTATAGCAAGAATGAGGTAGAGCATGAGCAGCATCTTCGTGTAGTTCTTCAGATTCTCAAAGAGCACCAGTTGTACGCGAAGTTCAGTAAGTACGAATTTTGGCTTGATCGTATTTCGTACTTAGGTCACATCATCACCAGAGGTGGAGTGGAAGTTGACCCCCAGAAGATATTGGCCATAGAGACGTGGCCAGCACCTAGGACCGTCGCAGAAGTTCGGAGTTTCCTAGGATTGGCTGGCTATTACCGGCGGTTTGTATCAGACTTTGCTCGGATTTCAGCACCACTGACGCAGTTGACCCGTAAGGATGTGCAGTTTGCTTGGACAGCAGAGTGTCAGAGTTCATTTGTGAAGTTGAAGCAGAGATTGATGACGGCTTCCATTCTCACGCTTCCAGATGGGACTGAAGGATTTTCAGTTTATTGTGATGCTTCCGGTAGAGGATTGGGATGTGTCTTGATGCATCATGGTAAGGTCGCTTATGCGTCACGTCAGCTTCGTGACCATGAGAGGAATTATCCTACCCATGACTTGGAATTGGCAGCAGTAGTTTTTGTATTGAAGTTGTGCAGACATTATTTGTATGGGGATCGGGTGAAGATTTTCACCGACCACAAGAGTCTTAAGTAAGTGTTTACCCAGAAGGATCTCAACATGCGTCAGAGAAGATGGCTAGAGCTACTTGTGGATTATGACATCAACCTGCAGTATCATCCTGGGAAGGCCAACGTAGTAGCAAATGCATTGAGCAGGAGAGCTGGAGTTTATTTTCTAACAGCGCAACCAGAGTTATTAGCAGATCTTCAGAAGATGGGTATTGAGGTTGTTCTTCCTACCAATGTGGTATTGATGGCTAGCATGCAAGTTCAGTCCAGTATAGTTGAGAGGATTAAGTTAGCTCAGTCAGCAGATTCTAAGCTTCAGCGGCTTAGGGCATAATGTGTAGCAGGACGGAGACCAGAGTTATGTATTCATGAGGATGGTACACTTCGACATGGGAGGCATCTTTGTGTACCCAGTGGTGATATCAGACAAGAGATCATGGCAGAGGCTCACAGTTCTCAGTATTCAATTCATCCCGGCGGTACGAAGATGTACCGAGACATCCGTCAGCATTTCTGGTAGAATGGCATGAAGAGGGAGATAGCCCGGTTTGTCTCTCGTTGTTTAGTTTGACAACAAGTTAAAGCTGAACATCAGAGGCCAGCTGGACTTCTTCAACCTTTACCGATCCCAGAATGGAAATGGGAGCACATTACCATTATTTTTGTAACTGGGTTACCTAAATCCCCAGCTGGAAGAGATGCTATATGAGTTATAGTTGCAAAACTTAGATTAAATTAGCATCATTAGTCTAGATATTAAAAGTATAGGCACATGAGATTAAGATTGAAAGAAAGCAGAATTAGTTCGAACTCCTTACAATTCTAAGTCATATCCTGTGTTGGTCTTTATACAGTCGTCCTATAGTCTTCTTGTCCAAGTCCTTGGTTGGCTAGATGGGTTAGGGTCCCCTAAATTCTAGAACATAAGTGAACTAGATAATATAGGTCACAAGAACAAAGGAATTGCTAGGTCATAAGGCATTCTACCCAACTTAAAGGAGTTAAACTTATGGTATTGGGGCAATGCAAATATGTTTATCTAATAGGGGTAACCTTCCTAACCTCTAGCAAGCACGAAGGGAAGATAAGAATAGTGATGGAAGGAATCAAGCAAGATGCAATCGATGAGTCGAACGGTAGTTTGAATATAGAATCGAGGAAAGAGGTCAAGTATGTGGATGAGATCCTAGACTCTAATCCTATTACGCAGGCTTGTTTGGTACGGTAAAGTAACCAAACAATTTATCTTGACCTGCATGGGCTACCACAAAAACATGAAATGCCCAAGTCCTAAAATACGTAGGACTAGAAACGTAGACATGCCAGCCGTATAATAAATATATGTAAGCTGTAAAATGCAGTAGAACCGTGACTAGTCTCATCCACACAAAATTAATGAATAAAAGATATCATATAATGATAATGAATTGTCTTGATACAATATGTTGGATGGAGACACATCCACTACCAACAAAATAAAAGGAAGAGGTACATGATATACAAAAGAAATGACGAAGGTAGCAGGATAGATCCAAGACACGTCATCTTCGAATAAATGGAGAAGACCACGACCTCGGCTAGAATACCTGTGGAAGACATGAACACACACCTGGGAAGAAAACTAGGTCCTCAGAGGGACGTAACAAGACACATAATATCATGCCAATATAACTGAATATAAATTGCTCAAATAAATAAGTTAATTGAATTATAATATGGTCCAATACACACCATTGAACTAGCGTACCATCCCCTCAACCAAACAAGGACAGAAGATGGTAAACTAATTCACGATGACGTATCTTTCCATGCTATGAATCCAATATGGTATCCGGACCCCAACAAGGTTCAATACCTTCTCACCGAAGTAGTAAGCCACACCTACAACCGAACGAGGACAAGGTGTGACGAACTAATCTGCGACAAGTTATTGTTCCAAGCCACAGTCAGATATAAGCACACAAACCAAAAGTACTCATACCTAACGGATAAATGTGCCTAACCGTTCTAAGTGAAATGTAATTAAGAACAATCCTTCCTACGCATGGGCCCTGGCTAAAATGGGATCGGCATAGTCCCCCCTTGGGGCACTAGAGGCCCAATCAATAAGAGCATAACGTTCCGCAGAACGCCAGTGGCCGTCAGTAATCATGGGTAATCTTACCCGCGTCTCTGACGGAGCTCACGGGTTACAAAAAGGGAAAGTGCATAGTACCCCATACGCTAAGGTATTGTCCTCTCCGCCCAATGCCTACTATGTTGTATCCACAACACAAAACCTCTATTAACCGCTAAGTCAAACTAAGCATGCAACCTCTATTAGCGTTAATCCTATCGTATGGCTTATACGTACCGGTGGCCAGCCAATCACGTATGTCCTATTCTACATGCGACACACAACTTCGTGGTACAACGTGTCAACGCCAATGAATGTAACACACAAGGTGGTCCCTTAAATCTAGGTTTAATGTGTAAGAAAAATAATACATAGCAGGAATATAACTGAACAGTAAGTTCTAACAGGTTATGCCATGTATCACAGTTTATTTTGCATAAAGAAAATAATGAATAATGCATAAAATATGAGCTAAATAAATAAACAGCAAATGGCAAGGTGTCTTGCCTGGTAGTACGCCTGGTGTGCTGATATGATCAATGTGGCACGAACTATGACTTCGAGTAATAACTACACAAGGTGACCTCGGATGATGGCACAGACGGTTCCATTGGGTCCAGAAGGGTCAAATTAGTTAGGATGGACATAAGGGAGTACATGATTGGTAATGAAATAGGAATTACGGGACTAGCCACGATCAAGAGGATAATCGAAGGAAATTAGATAATTAAAATATATACGTTTTTAGAAAACTATTTATAATCCTTGTAAAACTATATTTTATTACCCCAAAATATTTGATAAGTAGTAAATTGTTTTAGGTCAAAACTGTAACTTACCTTAGTAAAAATATTTTATATAAATACTTGAAAGTAGATATAAAAAAATCGATTTGGGCTAAAATTCCGTAGCTCCCTTTCCTGGAAAATTTTGAAACATTTTTACTTATTTTTGATTTAAATGTTGACACGATCGATTTTTGTAAATAATTATTTAGTTAATTATTACGGTAGATGATTTTAGTCATGGTTAGGAATTGGAGTACAAGGCGACCAGGAATCATGGCACAGATAGTGCAGTAGCGTGCTTTGACTAGTGTATTAGCCCTGGTAGGAAAAGCCGAGCCATAGTGATGTCCTAACTAGGAAAACCAGGCCAAGTTGCGACTTTGATGGTGATTAAACTATTTTGACTATAATGTCGAATGTGCCAAAAATTAAATCTTTCGAGCTCTCGATTCAATCTACTATCATACGTGACATATTTTGATCGTTATCCTTAAAAAGTACCTAACCGTATCCTTTGAAATTTTTAGGTCAAAATTTTTCTAAGGTGAGTAGATTTGTAACTTCTCTTCCCGAATTATCGACTTATTATTTTCTTCCTTTTATTATTATGTTTAAATGTAGTTTCATTGAACTATGTCAATAATATCTATGATTAATGCATTTATTAAAATCTAGTTTTAATTAAATAGTTTATTGAGCGCTAATTTGTACATTTTACTAAATAATATTAATTAAAATTATGGAAGATGTTTGTATATTATTTCGCATTTTTATTCAAAAATGTTATTTTGGAAAAGAAAAACGTGAATATTTTCCTCTAGTAAGAGATTTGTTAAGAATATCTTAAAAGTAGAATTTTGGGTAATAAAAATATATTTTGAATTATTTATTGCTTTGGTTTCAAAATATATAATTTTGATACATATTAAATATTATTTTTAAAACTATTTAAAAGTAAATTTAATTTGTATGATTTAAATTATCGGAATAATATTAGGTATTATCTTGAAATGATTATATTTAGATTATGTTAAATAATGTTTAAAATATTTATATGAGATTAATTTATGGAAGAGATTAAACTCAAACTGTATTTATCTTTTTAACTATTTGTCGTATCCTTGAAAAGTGCCTACGTAAATCATTTAGATGATAATAGATTAATTTATATCTTCAAACACATATTTAAATTCAAATCCTAAGTTTGACTCAGATAACCGACCCTAACCCATGAGTGAGCAAATACATATTATCTAAATAACCTAATATGCAAATTCATCTTGGCCGGATATCCATATCTGAATATCTATTATCTGTAAAGATTCACCTATGCCTAAAACCCCTTCATATGTATACATGTATGCCAATTTTGTATAAACCCTTATCCCTCTCCATACGTAGCCTGCAGCCTATCCTCGGCCGCACCCTGTGCCAAACCAATACTCCACCACCGCCATGTTTCCCCGCCTCGCCATTAGCCGACCAACCCCTATGCCGACGAAACAACCAAATCTCCCCACCAGATCTTGTGTCATCTTCTGGCTGCCATTACTCCAGGCGAATGCCATCAGAGTTCTCCAGTACGTGAGTTCCGGCGACCCGTACTCAACAAATTTTTCTGTCAACTCCTCCGACGCCACAAACAAATCTCAGGCCGATCTCCTCGTCCTCGATTCCACCATCGACGTCATCACCTGTCGTCAACACCAACCCGACCATCCTCCCGAACTACCGATTTCTGTAACCTCCTCGCGTCTCGGGTCCGTGGCACCACCCATCAGTGCCACTGGCCGATTCACCGACCGGAGTAGTCCGCAGTCGCGCGCTCGTATCAAGCCGCCGATTTTGACATCAACCCTACCCTAAGCCTCGACCCTTCCCTCACCGGTTAATTATGACCTCGCCGCCAGCGAGCAGCCGGCTCCGTGTGGCAACGCCTGCACTCCGCTCGGGCCTAGACACTCCCCACTGGAGACCAGTGTTGCCTTCTACTTCCGGCGAGGCCGGACGCACCACCATTGTGGCCACGTCGAGAGGCCAGCACGGGACGTCGGGACCTCCAGGTGAGCTCTTCTGCGAGCGCCACCCTCAAGCGCTCAGTCGTGTACCACCACCAGCGGCGAGCTCTCCACGACTCCGCCGCCGAAGCACCACTCATCTGCCGAGACGGACGCGTCCCACACGTGCCTGCGAGCCGCCGCCTGAGATCTGGCAAGTCTCCCTCGTGAGAACCCTCTCATGGCCGCCTCTGACTTTGGAGAGCCACCTTCCGCGATGATGCCAGCACCGTGCGTCGGGACTCTGCCGCCTTGGGGGGACCATCACGTCGGTCGTCGGATTCTCGTCGACCCTGCCTGTGTGTCATCCTCTGCGAGCGCGAGCTTTTGGTCGGAACACGCACGCCACCACTGAAACCCATCCTCGTCTGTGTCTATAGATCCGTCGCAAACCCCTGCCGCCAGTGGTCGAGCCCTTCGGTGCTTCGACCCGAGCGCCGCTCCTCGGCATCCACGTCACCGTCGGACGTGTATCCAGTTCGACGAATTTTACCTCCCTCTCTCGGTGAGTGTCGGCTGCTCCTCCTGCTCTCAATCTCTCTCTCATATTTACTCTGTTGGGAAGGGGATGATAAGAGTCTGCTCAATCTCTCTCTTATTTTTATTTTCAATATGTTTGACCCTGTTGGGAAGGGTGATGATAAGTTTTGCTTTTTATTTTATTATAATGCTACGGGAACAGAGGACTGAGAAGACTAATAAATTGAGTGTATTAATACTCCCTTATTATTAGTAGTATAGTATTTAATGTAGTATTTGTAGTCATTGTTAAATTTATTGATAATGTTAATGTTATTTTCATCATTAAGTGTTTCTGGTTTTAATTAAATATTTCTAACTTATTTTGTAACAAAATAATAGTATTGGACTTGGCCCTACACTTATTTTCAAATTGGGTTTAGCCATACAAATGATTTCTTGGCTTTCAAAGTATTTTAACTAAAATTATTTAACTAGCAAAATATAGTTTTCGAGTATTATAAATATTTTCTAAAGTTATATATATTTATTTATTAATACAAATTTTCTCTAATTTCTATCTTGATCGTGACTAGTCGTAAGTTCTAATTTCTTGTGATTCTGACCACTACATGTTTACCCTAGGCTAATCGAACCATTCCGGACTCGATGGAATAATCTGTTCCATCTTTAGAGGTCGACTTGCGTAGTTATGACCTCCGTGACTACCTTGGACCCAACGAGAATATCGGTTCACCAGCAAAGGACCACAGGCAAGTACAATTTCTGATTACTTTTCGATTCATAGTAGTCTATACATTTCATGTTCATACATATGTCTTGCTACTTGTTGACACGCTCGTCACACGGAGTAGTCGGGAGAGAAAATATCTTAGTAGACATGTGGACTACCCAGAATTATCCTCCGTGTCTTTCATGGAGAATAGCAGCTGCACACGACACGTGCAGGGTACCAGATTTACCCCCTAGCCGTTCACATGTCGAAACAGATATTTTAAATCACATAGATAGTTGTATTTTATTTATTTTTCTTGTCTTCTTCACCATTTGCCATGTCATCAGTACATTCTAGTTTTCATCTCTCATATGTTATTTTTATGTCTTGTTAATTCTATTATGTTCTCGCATTGTCGTCGGTTTGTGTGCTTGTTCCATTCCTGACTGGAAACCAATATTTTTCAGGTTTAGCTGTGGCTTCTCTTAGCATGGGAGATACGGGTGTACTTGCAGGCAGGAACCTAGAAATTAGATAGAAATTGTATCATTTTCACTAATTTTAAGAACCTTGTATTTTATTTAATTATAAATGTTGTAATCGATTTAGAAATGTGAATGAGCAATAAATGTTACTTTTGTGATTATGAGCATCATGGCCGTGACAGCGTTCTACCGCCGACTCTACGGCGTAGGCTGGCTTGGACACGTCTCATATCCGAAAAGTGGGTGCGGGTCGTGACAAATTCTAAGGTTATTAAGATATGAGTTTAGATAAAAATCTATATTTTATAATTTAAAAATACTTTAGATAAATATTGAAGAGAAAAATACCAAGAATTTATTTCATAATTTGCAAACTACATTTTATGGGTCAACATATTTCTAGGTAATATTAAAAATCTAAAAAATTTATTTAAGGTTTTAAAAATAACATTTAAGTCAAAGCTATTTTAGAAATACTATAATAATATATATTAGATTCACAAATCTCTAATTAAAATATGGCAAAAATAATAATAATTCTTTCCAAAGCTTAAATCACTTATATTCCTATACCTAAACCTAAATATATGTATATGTAGAATTTATAAAATAATGATATGAAAATAGTTATCTTTATATGATATAGAAATATGCTAATAAAACAACAAAAATAATAATAATAATAATAATAATAATAACAACAATAATAAAAACAATAATAATAATAATAATAATAATAATAATAATAATAATGATTTAATCAAATAAAAGGAAACACCAAAGCAAAAGCAAATAAAAAACAATAAAAAATAAAATATCATAAGCTGCTGATGTTCTCTTTAGAAAAAAGGGGGAGAGAGAGAGGATGACGGAAGGAGAGAGCGGAGAGATCGGAGGATCTCCCGGCGGCGGAGGGAGCACGCGCAAGCGGCGGCGCTCGGAACCGGCCGGTCTGCCACGGGAGGCGAGGAAGAAGGGGAGGGCAGGGGTTGTGGCATTTGGTGGAGAGCGTCGGTGGTTCAGCGGCCGGTCGGAGAAGGAGGAAGGGCGCGAGGGCTAGGCGGTGATGGCGGGAAGCAGCGGTGCGCGCGCTGAGGGAGGCGGCGCACACGCGGGCAGCAGGCGCACGGATTCGGTGAGGAGGGAGCGGTTGCACCCCCGGGTCGACGCTGATCTGCTACGGGTGGGGCGATAGGTCGATGGCATTGGAGGAGGAGGGGCATGGCGACGCCGTCGTCGGGTAAGTGGTGTCGTTTCATTTGTGGTGGTGATGGTGATGATTTGTTTTTGGGGATTTTTGGATGGTGACGGTGAATTTCTGTGGAGGCGACGATGAAGGGTGTGGTGATGATGACGAAGATGGTGGCAGAGCTGGTCTCGGGGGTGGCCGCTCCGAGGAGGGAGATGGTTCTGCAGTTTGCCGGCGGAGCTGGAAGTGGTGTTTGGGGTGGTGGCGGTCTACGGCGGTAGAAGTCATGGGCCGTCGGGGAGACGGTCGGTCCGTGGGCGTTGTGGTCGGGGTGATGGTGATGATGGTGTATTGAAAGGCTGTGGTGGTTGTGATCGGGTGGTTGCTAGTCGCCGGAGGGGAAGTCGTGAAGCGAAGGTCGGAGTGGTGTTTTGGTCGGGATGCTGACGGTGGTGGTGTGGTCGGATGGCTCGGCCAGGGCGTTTGGCCGAGGGTCGCAGGCGGCGGGTTCTACTGGTGGCAGGGGCACTTTGGTGGTGGTAAAGGAACGACGAGGAGAGGATGATGGTGGTCGTAGGAAGGTGGTCTGGGGTGGTCGAAAGGAGAGGTCGTAGGTCTTAGGATTCTGGATCTGTATTTGCGGGTTAGGGTGGTGTCGTGTCGGGTATGTCTGACACGACGGGAAAGGATGTTCGGAGTTGTCGAACATGGGACAAAAATAATGTATATATAAAAGAAGAGAATAGTGGACGGGAAGGTGGACACAGACACGATGCACAACTTGTGGAAATTTTGTGAAATTTAATTGGAGTCTATGGAAAAGTGCAAAGAGGAGCTCTCCTTATATAGGAGGTGGACTCCTAGATAGATATAGATTAGGATGATTCAAATTCCCGTTAGATAATTCATATATTAATTTAAATCAATTCACTAAATTCAAATCCAAATCTAAATCAATTTAAATCTAGATAATCGAAACTCAAATTAAATATAAATTATATCTTTAAATTTAAACTATTTAAATCAAATCCATAAAATCAAATCGAGATTTAAATTGCCACAATAATTTCAAAATATATTTTCCAAAAATACTAATAATAATAATTTTGAAAATAATAAATATTTTTAAATATCTATTTGAATAATAAAATATTAATATTAATAAATTTCGAAAAGGAAATTACATATATGAATTCAAATTCATGTACCTCATATGCAAGGAATATTTGCATAAAAATAGTTTTCTAAATTACCACTATTAAATAAGATAGCCTTTTATAAATAAATAAAAGTAATAAGTTTTGGCCATCCCGATACGATACTTTTCACAACTTTAAGTAAAATACAAATACAAATAATTATTATATATATTATTTTGAACTATAAAAATAGAAAAAATATTTTTCTAAAAATATGTACGCTCGCACATATTCGCACTCGTCGAGCAATTACGAAAAACGAAATTTTGCGTACGACGTACAATGCAACTACGCGACGTACAAATACAAAATAATAATTAGTACCAAATTTATAAAAAAATATAGTAGAAATTTAGGGGTTTTACAGAAGCTACGCTCGATAATTTTGGATCATCACCGAAGGACAGTCACTACGAACCATGATATATCTTATTTCGGAGCCAAATCACGTTCCGACGATTTCTATGCGACTACCCAATTCCGAACAAAACCATTTCTATCGGCGCAGTTGATGCGCAACTATCCTCCGAGTAAAGTCATGCACTACCGTCGATGATTCTGCTATTCACGAAGCATCTCCTCGTATTGAGTTCGAGTCTATCTTATTTACGGTCGACACACGAGATGTTATACGCATCGAACAATCGGCGATGACTTATAGTCTTATCTTGATCAATCACAAATTTTATGATCAACCAGTTCGTTCTTCTCGTATTGTTATTTATAAAATTTTGATAGCGTGCGGCACACTCCATTTTGTATTCTCACATCGTGCTCACGTTTTCTTACGTATCAATTTCGATACGTCGTATCAATTTCAATAGCGTAAGGGTCAACTTTGATTCTGTCTCAACGTCAACAACTTGCATTGCGTACGTCCAAGTTCTCCACAAACATTTTCGTACGTCTCGAATCGTTTCTCGATTCTTTGTATTCCGTTATGCTTTGATCGCGTAACCGAGTTACCGATTATCCAACATCGAACCCTCGAGTTATACGATCATGCCCTTTAAGATTTTGCGTGTTTCAATTGTACTCACATGAGTTTCGCCGTAACGAAACCAACTATCTCATAGGCATTAATTACCTGCATCAACCAACTCTTCACCGAAGTCGCACATCTTGCGATCCGATTATAAGTCTTGCCCAATATTTCTATCGATCTCGCAAGTCGCTCGATTCGATTCGCCTCGCCCAACATTTCTATCGAGATCGCAAGTCTTGCGACACATTTGTAAGTTTGAGTTTTCCTTTCCCATCGATCCGATTATTGCTTCAAGGCATAATCGTTTCGCTAGTCTCGGTCGTCCGACCGACTTATAATTTTTGTCCGACGTATCATTCATTGATACGAGTCTCGCCTTATCGTCCCTACCGATTTTCGAAGAACACTTGCATTAACATACCGTCATACAAATTTTCAATCGAGTCTCGGTACTCTTCCGTCCGTTGCGGACAAACCTTCCGCAATTCTCACAACGAGTCGATGTAATTCATCGCACAAGTGGTATATCATATACCACTTGAAATCGAGTCATTCATCGCATACGTGGTATGGCATATACCACTCGAAAATTAAGTCATTTCCCTCGCATTATACTTAGTATGAACCAACAATCTCTTCCGACTCACGATTTTTACAGTGATCGTGCTTGATCACAACCGTAAATTTGATTCTATCAAAATTCGACACAACTTGGCCAATGTTTTCATTTGCCAACACAAGTTCGGTGTGCAATAGAATGATTCGTTCTATCAATTTATGATTTAAGTTCCTTCTGTTGCATCCCATACAACGATTTTACTTTGACACACATTGTACATCGTGCAACGACTTATTTTCGACATTCATTGCACCTCGTACAACGATTTATTCCCGACTTTCAAAGTCAATGCTCAAATCCGTTCAACACATTCGATATTGACTTATCACTTTCATTGCAACGCATTATTTAAGTTTCTGCATTGGTGCAACCAATATTCACAACCCATTACACTTCGTGCATCATTTTATTTCTCATTCAACATGTTACATTGCAATAACAACATCTCAAATCGTATTTCATAATTTTTTGTACTTGCAGCAACTAACATTTCACTGCTCGTGCATTCAATGCAATAAAATATTTTACGACTCTCTCCGCAACATCAAGTAAATTCGAAGTACTTGCGGCAACGTTACCCGGCTTTGTATTAGACTTATTGTATGGAACATCCAGTACGGCATCGAGTAGAGTCAAGAGTGATTTTGATTGGTGGTGGGCAACTCTTTGGAATTGAAACAAAGAAAACGTCCTGAGGAATTGAGCCTAGAGCTTTGATACCAATTTGTCACGCCCCGACCCAAAATCACCCGAATCATCGTCCTCGCAGGAGACGTGATGCCGCACGAGCCTGGAGTTGCACTCATGCAAGGCAAGATGAAAAGTTCTCAAATGGTTATCTTTGAGTTGATATTAACAACGAAAGGAAAACAGAGTATACAAAACAATTCTCTTTATTGATATTCGAACTGAGATTACAAAGGCTTTCGATAGCCCAACAATATATGCCAGATTGGCTACAACACTCAGGTTTTGTCTTGCCCACAAAGGATTTTATCGTTCCATACATCATGCCTTCTATATCTCGGCCGCTTCAATCCTGCTGCAAGTCCGAACGTCAATACGTTCGTACGCTTCAATACGCTTCGGCATTCCAAGCCTCTGCGCGATCAAGCGAAGCTTCGTCGCGAGCAATCCATTCCCTGCACCCTGCATAAAAGCTGGTGGGGGATCAGTACGTTCGTCCTCGCATGTACTGACGAAAAGACCAACTTTCTAATCCGACATTTTAGTATTCATGTTCAATCATGCAACTTAGCTTATGATCTTGCTATATTTTTCTTAGGGTCGATTTCATGGCATATTCGAAAGCGGTAAAGCATGTTATCGAGGCAAGCATGCTATTCAAATTTAATAGGCAAGCAGGCAAACAATCTCGTATTTGTTTCGTGGTGCGACTTCTTACCAAGTCGACGTACTCGCCCTTACACCGACGCAAGGTGAATACGCCTCATTCCTTTCCTGTCATGTTATAAGTGCTCTCTATGCAGGATCTATGTGTGCAGGACACATACGTGCCTACACTTTCAACCCATCGTTCTTTAACTATATGAAGGTCTTGGCGTATTCGCGCTGAAATGGACTAAAGGTGTTTCTCTTTATCTTTTCCTTTCTTTCTTTTCTCTCTTTCTTTTATTTCTCGAATTTGGGTAGCCCGTCGCCTCTCGTAGTGGGTTGTTATCCCAATTACGGAGATCTACCGCTGCATACCATCATTTGTGGCTTTTCATATCTCGCTAAGCGGTCGCTAATCGTCTTACGGATGTGCGCCTATCAAAGATTATATCCCTCCTTGGCCGAACGGTCCCGGTGCCCCGGTACAGCCCGTTCGGAGGGAACATTTCATGCACGGAAGATTATCTTAATTATCCCAAGTCCATTCCATTCGACCATGCAACGCACTATTATTCAAACAACCAAGCATATTCTTGAGTCCGAGACTCAGACTTTATCATCTCGTATTTTTTCTGTTAACTTTCTATGTTCTTACATTTTATACTTCGTTTCAATATTCAATGGCATCATGCCTCAACTCAATGTTCGTCAACCGAACGACCCGAAGGTCCCGAACACCTTTCGAGGCATCATGCCACATCTGACAGTTCTGCCACATTCATGCCACAAATGTATTCTTTCGCAACGAATCCATCTTTTATGATCTTGTGCACGTAGGCACGTTTCGACACATTTATCATCTTTCCTTCACGTCGTGTACATGCTGCACGCATCGAAGCCGTATTTCCATGTTCTATGCCTTAGTGTTCAATGTTCGTGGCTTGCACGCTAGGGTGCTCGTCTATTGTCTTTCAATGTGCTAGCCTTTCTAACTCGTGCGCGAAGGCACGGAATGGCTCATGCACGAATGCACTTACCGAATACAGTTATCCCATGTTCTTGCGGCTTGCGCACTGAGGCGCTCGCCTTTGCGATATCCAATGTCCCATAGTGACTCGTACATTTGATGTACGTTTCATTTCAATTGTTCTAATAAGTGTTCGACACACACTACGATTTATCTTCCGATCGGACCACGCCCATGGCGTCGATAGGTTAACTTAGCATACAATGATATATTCTGACTTAGGCATGAAGGAGTAAAAAGAAGGGTCAATCCTCCCACCTTGAGTCGATACGCCTTGTCGTTTCGCCGAGCCGATGCGGCTCGATTTCATAACTTCGTTGCACGGCCAACTCTCCTGACTTAGCCATTTGATCACTTCGTGCTTCATTGAATTATACATCCGATTTGGCTTATCGTGCCCAAATCTCAACCCGTCGCAAGACGACGATTTGGTTTCGCGGACCCCTTACTGAATAAGGCAGAATGTCGACCTCTAATATTTTAGCGTAAACGTATAGCCTGCACATAAAACCAACTAAAATTAATACTTGCATCGATTCGGACTTGCGCCTTGGTCGATTCGATTTCTTAGAATCTTCGAGCCGTCTCAACGCACTTATCCTTCGGGGCAATGCGGCGCTTTGCATCGATTCAACTCGATACATTCTTTGGGATAAGGCAACTCTTCGTATCGACTTAGTTCGATACATTGCTCGGGACAACGTAACTCTTCGTATCGACTTAGTTCGATGCATTGCTCGGGACAACGTAACTCTCGTATCGATTCGCATCGATACATTTTATTCGGTCAATGTGACTCGTTGAGTCAACGTCTCAACGTAATGCGCCGTACAGAGTGGGGCATTACAACAGCATACCCCTCGTCACACAGTGCATCCAAGATGTGTTGTGCCCTCAAGCCGTCTCTACCACACAAAGTCCCTTTGGAAAACAATTTAACACACCCGAGAACAGTGTCAGCCTCTACCACGAGGGGAGCTTCAGAAAATATAGTACTCGATTTGGAAGGAGGTGGCTTGTACGGGTGTTTAGCCTCTAACACCACTACAACAAAAATACCTTTTAATGACGGCTAAAAACTGTCATTAATTAAGAACCATGACGTTTTTTTTCCAATCCAACCGTTATGAAAACGGGTGTTATAAATATTTTTGAAAGCGTTTAATTCTTCCAAAAACGTCATTAATAGGTTGAATTTCTGCTACGTTTTATTTTTAAAGCGTTATGGATATTTATGTAAAACCGTTATGAATAGTTAATATGGTTTAAAAGTCAGAACATTTTGAAAGCGTTATGAATAGATGATCTGTATATGGTCATTGTATCACATTTATAACGCTCTATACTGCATGTTATACATTCCAAACGCTGCTCAATTCAATTCTAAAACAACCACTTTGATCCATATTTACAACAAAATATTGAAATGTAATATAAAGTACCATTCTCCATTTCATTGTCTCAAAATAGGGTACATCAACATCTCACAGATATGGAGTACTTTAGCTAGCTACAATTTATTGTCTCAAAATAGAGTACTTTAGCTACCATTATACATTCATTTCATTATATACATCTTCTCAAAATATATAGAGTATCCAATATAGAGTTTACACTTTAAAAAATTCATATCGGAATCCCATAATGTGAAACTTCTGATCTTCTGATCTTCTGATCTTCTTCCAACTAGTATGCACCTAAAAAATTCATATCAGAATCCCACAATTCAGAAAAGAAAGAGTAACTCTAGAAAATTTATATCGAAATCCCATAAATTTAGCTATACAGAATAAAAACTATAAGCAAATAAAATTGATAATATTACCATTTCATTGTAAAATTTCAAAAATGAAGCATTCACATCTAACTATGCAACATCAAAAACTAATGTATGCTTACAGTTCGTTACCTGTTCAGTTGAGATACCAGAAGCCTTCCTAAATCCCATGACTAGTTTCCCTTCCGGATCTATCCGACTAAATGTTACTGCAAACACACATTCCTTGTTAGTTCTAGTTAGAGGGAAATCATTCTCTTACACAAGTCAACAAAAATATATTGTCTGATAGAATTCATCATGGTACAAGCAGAATAATCCGGTCATCACAGAAGAAGAAACACAACAGACTGATAAGATGGGGTTTTCGAAATGTTTCCAATTTATATCATGTACCAGAAGAAAACAATCTGAGCGAAAGAAAAACAGTATTACTGCAACCTGCAAGCAGTATTCAATCTGCTTAGGGATGGCATTAAAGTTGAAAAGAAACAGAGGAATGCAGACAAAATGTAAAGAATCAAACTAGAATATAAATAATAGGAATGTTAAGTCCCCAAACCAATTCTTCAACATGTCAAAGGTATATGCAGCACCACTTCTTCAACATGCCAGAAGTATGTGAAATTGATGAAAGAATATAAAAGGTAAAGCAGTAATGAAAAATACAAACCCCACTTCACTGAGGACATAAATTGTAGAAGGTGCAATAACAACAACAAAGCCATTTTCCCAAATTTTTGGGGATAATTGTAGAAGGCAATGGTAAAATGTAGAATACATCAACCAACTGCGAAAATAGAAGATTATAACAAATTGGAAGCTGAGGCATGGAAATTGGTAAACTAACTGCTACAATTTTTAAGGGAGGAGGGAGAGGAGAAAGAAAGGAGGGGGAGGGGGATCTAAAGATGTACACCTGCTTGTAATTGCATTGATTGAATGCATGGAGTAACCCCCTCCAAAACATACATCCTGCTATTATTATTTGGCCAAAATCGAAACTGAAATATCCATTCCTTGCCACCAGCATCTTGTACTGTTAAAGGAAGTCCTTCTGGATGAGAAATTGCTGGAAAGTATGCCTGTTTGTGATAGCCATCCATTTTTAAAACATTTTACTATAATCAACAATCTCCTACTTAAGACCAGCTTCTACAAAAATAATGCATTATAAATGACAAACTTTCACAACAACATAAAAGCAGTAAGAAAAAGAAAGCAAGAGCTACAAAGCCATTGTTTCAGTTGTTTAAGATGAATGAAGCATTGATTTGGGACCATATGGGAGTTAAAATGAAAAACGTAAACTATAAGATGACAAGTACATTTCATGCAATGACTGCATCATGTTTCTGAACGAATCAGAGAAGCATATATACTGAAACTCCTATAGATTTTGGAGCTTGTTTACAATCTTTAACTTCAACACCATCCAATCAAACAATAAGTACAAGTACTGGAAGAATGTACTTAAACAGGATTCCAGTTGCAACAAAGGAATACAGTATAATAAGTTCTGACTTCATAACAATTAAAGCCAAAGGAAGTACCTCAGCACATTTTTTGGGTAGAACCAAACGTATGGCAAATGAACTGGTCCCCTGGTTCCAGCTTTTAGAAAGATGTTCTTTGGGCCTCTCATGCACTTGTGGCTGTTGGGGCAGAAGCAACGAAGGTCCCCACATCTAATTTTGCGCCTAATGAAACAAGCAAACCCATTAACCAAGTGGACATAATGAAACATGGGCTCGAAAATACAAATACCTATCCTGGAATTGTGTAGGACTTGTACTCAAGTGAGTTTATTTAACCACCAAGGAACTACAAAATCAGTTAAGAAAAAGTAGCTAGAAAGTTCAGTTAAGAAAGGAGCTCGAGATATTAGGTAAGAAAATGCCACAAATTATGAAGCTAACCATAATCATGAAAGAAGTTTTTGTGAGAAAATTTTTAATTATGAAGTTTTATTAGAGTGTCAATTCCCATTACCCAATTCATCTCCACTGTATATAAAAGCAAGGGCTTAGGTCCTAATGAGAGCTTATTGTGGAGGAACTTTTTTCTCATAAAAGCAAAGTTAAAAGTTAAAGCTGGAAAGATGCATGACATGATAGATTTGTTGTCTTAACTAATCAAGCATCTTTATTTTTTAAACCAAGTTAGTATCATGATAATAGCCAAAGTTAAAAGTGAGTACATATAAAGCTTGCCATACTAAGCTTGCCAAGGAATTTGGAAAGGAAAGTGATTACTTCAATGTGGGAAAGTGATTCCTTGCTTGGATGGATGGAATCACTTTTCCCCCTAATTTTTCTTCCATTGGGAATCACTTTTCTTTCCTCCTCAATTCTTTTGGAACCCAAACATAGGAAAGTAATCACTTTCCTTTCCCAACCCGGAGATTCCGCGAACCAAACGAGGCCTTATGTTTTCAATTTCACTTTCTGAGAAATAAGTATTATAGTAGGCTGACTAACATTATGGTTTTGTTTGCATGACTTAAGAAGTTTGAGGTATAGTTTGGAATTATATGGTTGGCTTTGATGGTATACTTCAATTTCAGATTTAAAAATATGGTGTAATTAATTCTTAAATTTTCAGCTGCTACCAGCTCCTACTGCAGTTATTTTTTTCTTCATTTTTAATAAACTTACACTTGTGAGACTTATCGTAGCCTGAATTACAAGTCATCATGAAAGAACAATTAAAAGATGGAAACTTTCTAGCACAATAAACTTCTTGAAGCACGATAAGCTTAAACCAATCGGTTGTGCATTTAACTCACCACAGCGGAAGTCTTCCTAGCACAACCCATACACTCGACTCCTCCGGCATCTAGAAGGAGATATCCCGGCAAGGATACAATGCACCCACAATGAAGCCTCTGCAACAAGAAAGAACATGTAAAAGATGGAAACTTTCGAGTTCGTAACTACAATTCCAATCTCAGTTTCTGACCTTCTCGTACAGTTCACACTTCCTCCACCCAGCTGTATCCGAGTGCAAAGCCTCACAAAAATTCCCTTGTTCATACACATGACTATGACATAAAATGCATAGAAATAACATAAAATAAACAAACATAAACTCGCTCCAGATTAATCAAGAATCAAATATTTAGCGTAAACTCCCTAAATACTCCCTAAAAGCTACGAATTTGAGACTCGGATCGGGCGATCTACCAAAATTTTCACGTAAAAAGAAGAGGGGAATGAGCGAGAGAGAGAGAGAGAGAGAGAGAGAGCATACAAGCAGCGTTCGTAAAGGTCGGCATGATCGTCGGAGCGGAGGCGCCAGCCCTTCCGGTGGGGCGGCTTCGATTTCGGCTTCGAGTTCGCGAAACCGGCCGTAGCCGTCCTGCAGGAGGGCGACGAAGACGCTGCCCCAGGCGCCCGTGCCGATGCCGACGATCTTGAGCGGGTCGTCCGTCGGCTTACCGAGGAGGCCACGGAGCTCGTCGAGCTTAGCTTCAGCTGCCCCTGCGTTACCGGAGCTACGGAGGGATCCGAAAGAAATCCTAGTATATCGATCAAAAAAACCTAATTTTCGAAGAGAAACCCTAATTTGAAAAAAATGAGAGAGAGGGAAAATCCTAATTTTGGCAAGTACGCCCTTCTTCTCGAGCGTGCGAGTGACGAGAGTCTTCAAATCCATCATTTCTCGAGCGTAATCCATCATCTCTCGGCGAGTTGGGGAGTTGGGGAGCAGGGGGAGAAGGAGAAGGAGAAAGAGAGATGATGAGGGCTAGGCTTTTTCTTAAGTGCGGAAGAAGTGCGGGGGAGTGGAGGTTTTAACTTAAATTTTGGTGCTTTTTTTTATGACGCTCGTATGACTGAAAGACTATCAATAACGTTTATACTGGACACCGTCATAGAATGGAGTCTTGCTGAACTTTGACGACGCTTCTTTATCAGCCGTCATGAAATCCACTTATCAAGCGTCATTAATAGGTCTTTTTGTTGTAGTGCACCTTTATGGTATCTTCATTATAAGGGGCCACCCAAGAGGAGCACAACACCTTCACAGCCGTCGTGAAGTGCCCATCTGCAACCTTGCGAAGGCACTGTCTGATGTTTGTCTTCGTCTTATTTTCCTCCTCCTCGTTGTCATCTTCCTTGTGACCACAAGCCCCACATTTGGAGCTATCTATAACACTGCCAACTAACTTGGAGATACCATCTGCTTCTCTCCGTGTGGCCAACGCAGTCAAAATACGATGTTGTTGAAGTGACTTTCTATTCCCAGACCTTCTATCCGGTCTATTCTTAGGTCTGAACACCTGCAACGTACAACGAAGAAGAAGTAACAACCTTACCCAAGATGCCACAGAGGCCGGCTCAGCAACGACTCTATGGAGAGCAGCTTTCAGCGCCTGGGAAAAAGCAAGCCGACAAATATGATGGATGCTTTTCACAGTGGTGATACGTGCCTTGATGACTCTGTCAAAAAGCTCTGCATCTAAAACCATCCCCTCCTTTATACTGACTGTCTCAGTGCACTTCATAGAAGGCTTCAAAATGCCTACAATGCGACTCCCAACCTCCCATGCCTCAGTAGTAACTCAGACAAGACCATCAGAGTGATGGCAAGCTCGACTCTCTGCATATATACTCATACATCTTCCACAAATCCATTGTCCAAGTCCCCTCAATGTTTCCTCCGTCGCAAGAAACAATCCTTGGTCACTCGCAATAGCGTCATGTATCACCTTCTTACGTTCGTCGCTGCGAAGGTGTAAATTCTTGAGATGATAAACCATGCGCAAGAAGCCCTTGCTTCCCTTTTCACTGTCCGGACAACAATAAAACTCTCGAAACGGACAGTGCATGTCATGCCCCGACCCGGAATCACCCGAATCATCATCCTCGCAGAGGGCGTGATGTCGCACGAGCCTGGAGTTGCGCTTGTGCAAAGCAAGATGACAAGTTCTCAAATGGTTATCTTTGAGTTGAACATTAACAACGAAAGAAAAACAGAGTATACGAAACGATTCTCTTTATTGATATTCGAAATGAGATTACAAAGGCTTTGATAGCCCAACGAGATATGCCAGATTGGCTACAACACTCAGGTTCTCTCTTGTCCACAAAGGATTTCACCGTTCCATACATCATGCCTTCTATATCTCGGCCGCATCAATCCTGTTGCATGTCCGAGCGTCAATGCGGTTGCACGCCTCAATACGCTTCAGCATTCCAAGCCTCAACGCGTTCAAGCGAAGCTCCGTCGCGAGCAGATCAATCCCGAAACCTGCTAGCAAACTAGTGGGGGATTAGTACTTTCGTCCTCGCTGTACTGATCAAAAACCTACTTAACAAACCGACATTTAGTATTGTATTGATTCATGCAAACATACAATTTAGTTCTCTTTCTATGTTCTCTTTAGGATGAGTTCATGGCATATTCGAAGACTGTAAGCATGTTATCATGGCAAGCATGTTATTTAATTCGCATAAGTAAACAGGCAAGAAATTTCGTGTTTGTTTCGTGGCGCGACTTACCAACATCGACGCACTCGTCCTTGCACCGACGCAAGGTGAATACGCCTATCAGCTTTCCCTGTCATGTTATAAGTGCCCTCTATGCGGATCTATATGTGCACGATATGAGTGTATCTTGCACTTTCGACCCAGGATCTGTCCATACAGGATATATGTATGCCTTGCATTTCCAACCCATCGCCCTTAACTATATGAAGGTTACTAGCTTTTCGGGCTAGAATGGACTTATATTTATTGAATCGAAACATAAGTCGATGTTAACTCTGTGCGGTTGCTAACCAAACATCAGAGGCCACCGAAATAATCGCAGCAAGTGGCTTATCACATTCACCATAAGGTCGCTAGCCGTCTAAATGAAGTGATCCAACAATACCGTAAACGCAATCCCTCCAAGGCCGAACGGTCCCAGCGCCCTGGTGCGCCACGTTCAAAGGAATATCCATACACGGGCTTTTATACCTTTAAGTCCATTTGACCATGCAACGCATCTTATCTTTCATACAACCAAGCAAGTTTGTCTATATCTATTTCAATTGGCACAATGCCCCAATGTTCTCAACGAACGTCCCAAAGGCTACGAACATTTCGAAGGCACCATACCGCATCGACAGTTATGTCATATCCGTGCCATAACTGTTCTCCTCGTCGCAACGACGCCATATTTTGTAAGTAATTGTGCAGCTACGCACATTCGTCGTCTTTCCTTGTATCGTGCATTCAATGCACACCTCGAAGCCGTGTTTCCGTATTCTACGCCTTAGTATTCAACGCGTTATACTTACGTTCCATTCTTTCGATTCGTGCAACTGAGGCACACCTCGATAGGCTATTCAATGTTCTATCGCTCGTGCACCGAGGCACTCGCGTCGATATAGTCTTTCAATGTTCTAGCATGCTATCTCGTACGTGGGGGCACGGAATGACTTATACACTGGGGCACTCGTCGATACATTTATCCTATGTTCTTATGGCTTGCGTACCGAGGCGGTCGCCTTTACGATATTCCATGTTCCATAGCGACTCGTACATTTGTTGTATGATTCATTTCAATTGTTCTATCTTAGTGTTCAATACGTACTATGTTTATCTCTCTATTGAGCCACGCCCGTGGCGTTGATAGGTTAACTCAGCATACAATGATATATATTTTTTACTTGGGCATGAAGGAGTAGGAAAGAGAGTCAATGTCCCCCCATCTTGAGTCGATTCGCCTTATCGTTTCGCCGAGCCGATGGCTCGATTCCATAACTTCGTTGCACGGGCAACTCTTCTGACTTAGCCATTCGAGCACTTCGTGCTTCATTGAATTATACGTCCATTTTGGCTTACCGTGACAACACCTTAGTCCGTCGTAAGGCGACAATTTGCTTTCGTGGACTCCTTACTGAATAAGGCAAAAGATCGACCTGTAACATTTCAGCGTAAACGTATAGCATGCACATGAAACCAACTAAAATCAAAACTTGCATCGATTCAGACTTGCACCTTGGTCGATTTGATTTCTTAGAATCTTCGAGCCGTCTCAACGCACTTATCCTTCGGGGCAACGCAGCGCTTCGCATCGATTCAACTCGATGCATACTTTGGGACAAGGCAACTCTTCGTATCGACTTAGTTCGATGCATTTCTCGGGATAACATAACTCTCATATCGATTCGCATCGATACGCAATCGGGTCAACGCAACTCGCTGAGTCAACGCTTCAGCGTAATGCGCCGTGCGGAGTGGGGCATCACAGAATATACCACTCAAAACATGGTTCGTCCTCGAACCAAAACCAACACTCCAAGTAAGTGTTTTATAGATCGTTTCACGATCTCGTCCCACTAATGTTGTTCAGTTTCACACTATCTCGCAAGCTTTTCATTAACATTTCAAAGTCATCCCTGCAGCTTGATTTGAATTTTGTATACAACTCGATTTGGATCCGTACCTATATTCAAGGCGTCCCGAAGATATATGTATTTCGACCAAGTCCAGTGGTAGCAAATTGGAACAAAGCTGACAGGTAAATTTCAATCCTATGCTTGCCATCTCGTACTCCCTATCGAATTTATCTTTAGCAACTGTTCTCGAAATTTTATCGCATACATATATTCGATACATACGTGATTCATTCAATAAAGTCACTGCACGCGACGTGATTCAAAATCGCATTTCTTGTTTCGTATGTTTCATCGGAACTCTCAATTCTATGCGTCGCGTCAAGCCGTCGCGCATCCAATCACAACGAGTCTCTGCAACGCCTTGCGTTCGACGTCGCTACCCAACTTATTTCTGAAGTTTTACTTTGTATCTTATCTCGACTTGATTCCCTTTTGTTGACTTGCAAAAGTATCAACATTCAGGACTACGTCCGCTAGGTTACTTACCTAGACACCGTGCTCAAATTCTTCCGACGCAACTTTAAATTGATATTGCACAAAGGCCACAATCTATCCGACTCAAAAGTTTACATCAAGGCGACGGTGCTCAAGACAACGATCGCCTTGACACGAATGTCTTTATGATGCGCCTTACGTTCGATTTCCTAACGAGTAGGAATTCACTAGCCAAATTTCCAACTTATCCGTCTCGCAATATCAAACATAATTTTGATTCACGCAAGCTCAATTGCAAGGTGAATCAAATCTAACGACATAACTCGTAAGTCATTCTCTTATCGTTCTCTCTCGTGCATAGCACGATTCTCGCAATCGCCTATCCGAATCACCAAGTTCGTTGGTGAATTTCTAGTTTGATCATCGACCAACATAACCATTCAAGTATGTCACGCCCCAGAACCAGAATACTGGAGAGCGGGGACAGACATAGCCAGCTACGTATATTGAAATGGATTCCACCTCGCTATACGGTCACAGCTGTCTAGATACATGAGGGTTTACTACAAGCCAACAGTCTTCTATGGTCATGAACAAGCCTAGTGTCTCAATCACAAGCAAGTAAGTAAATGTTACAAGATGTATGATCATTAAATATACAATAATAAGGCGTTCCAAATATTACATATTCAGCTGATCATGAAGCTAGTCGTTATAAAATGTAGGACTGGCAAGAGTTTTAGTCATACATGATCAACCCTAGGATCCGTCAATCATGTTACAGCCCGTAGGCAGACAGTAAGTAAGTGCAATCGAGCTAAACAGGTGCTCGTCGGCTAAACACCTCAAAAGAATATTTTTACAATAGAGTGGGAGAGCCAAAAATAACCCACTCGTTGCCCTGGTTACGCCTGGTGTTCACCATCGGGCTGGAAAAGCGGTAGATCCTCTGGAGCTGCTCCGAAATCTGGCCATACAAAACCAGCTGGGTCAGATCCCAGAAAGAGCAAGTGCCACAAAGGAAGCTTCACTTAGGAACTAAAACCAGCAATCAGAACAAGAGTATAAAAAATAAAAGTAAGAACTGGAATTAAAGAAAACACATCAGGATGATATACGACGAGATAACCATGAAACTATTCAGATAACCAGGTTACAACCCTTAAACCAAACAAGGACCGGAGTTGTAACCCTTCGTCTGAACGGAACTTGGTTTCCCACCATTTATCGGCAAGATAATATAAGAAAATCAGGACATGTAACAGGATCAAGACAAGACTAGACTGGTTAGACTCCATCTAATCATTTCACGGCCAAGCAAGAATTACGGCTTGATACTTTAACTAACTAGAGTTATCACAGACCTAGTTACTAGCAAGATGCAGTAAAATTACTCCACAGCTACAAGCCCTGCAGACCATCCAGGTTACCCGGGTTAAAAGATTTAGAGTTGAATTCAGGTGGGTACATCGTCCAGGAAATGAATGTACCCTTAGGTAGCTTGAAGGGTACAACACATGACAGTGTGCTGGAAATGTGCCCTACTCGACGGCAGGCTACAGATCCCAAGGCGTGCCCAGGTAACGGGATTGCCTGTAGCTGGGAGATCTCTTTATGACTAGTGTATTAATCTAGTTATTAGCCTTAGTCCACTTTAATAGGTACTCCTGACTGTGGTACTCAGGAGTCCCCTCCTAGACATGATGCAAGACAGGACTGGATTAGTTGTACAAGCACAATCGCCCACGGTGTCCATATTATTTATACAGGTTATGTCATGTCAGGTAGCCGTCGCAACAGCTGTTCAAGATAAATCATGTCAGGTGTACTTGTCAGGAGTGCGCCACGACGGACCACTATCATGTCATGTTCAATTATCATTTCAATCATGTCAATCAAATCGTGATTATCAAGTTCAGGACAAAAGGCGTAAGGATATAAAATGAGCGTAAAAATATACAATAGGAGGTTTACAAGACATGGGCAAATAATAATAAAATAATAGTATACAGGGCTATTGGAGAGTCATGCGGCTCGGGCCTATGCGGCCAGGTATGGTCTCATGCGGCTGGGAAGAGAACAGCCCATGCGACCGGATAGGGTCAGGCGCATGCGGCTAGAGCAAGCGGGGCAGCATGCGGCTCAAGAAGTTGAGCCTTATGCGACAAGCAGGAAGCAGGTCCATGCGGCTGGCCGACCAATCAGGTCTATGCGGCCGGAGTCAAGTGGGTCTTATGTAGCTGAAACGGGTCCGGGTTCATGCGGCTCGCGGAGCAAGATCCATACGGCTCGATAAAGTGGGCGAACATGCGGCTGCATAAGCAAGGAGCGCATGCGGCTAGGTTCACTCAAGGGAGCATACGGTTGAAGGGGCAGGAGCCTTATGCGGCTCGCAGAAAGTGGGTCCATATACGGTCAGCGGAGGAAGGTTCTCATACGGCTAGCTGAGTCAAGTTTTATGCGGCTAAAGGACATCCCCAGTCATGCGGCCAAGTTCAGATAGTTCATGCGGTTGGATCATCATGCGGTTAGGAGAACACTTGCCGCATGAAACATTTATGCGGTCAAGTCAGGCACTGTTCTTCTTCTCCAAATTTTCCGAGAAGAAGAACACCCAAGTTTCCAAACTCCATAATTCCACCATCCGGAGCCCAAATCCGAACTTCCATAGGTCAAAATGGGGTAGAACGAGATTCTCTACAACATGAAACCATCAAAACTTATAAATAACAAGATTAAGTAGATCAAAACCCAAGAAATCCAAAAATAATATAAATATAGATCTACAAGAATCTAGCCCTGGAAAGTAAAAATGCCAAATTCTAAAGTAAGTTAGAATGCTGTAGGGAAGAGAATAAAGCAACAAAATTAGAGTTCCTCCATGAAGCAAGTTGCACTTGCCTAGACCTCCCTCTCTCTCTCTCTGGTAGGTGAAGAAGTAAATGAAAGAAGAAGAAGAGTAATGAAAGAAGAAGAAGAGTAATGAAGAGAGAAAAATAAGAATGGGTTAATAAATGGTAGTGGTGGTGGTATGTAGGAGGTTCACCCTTTGGTCCATGATGAACCAAAAGCAATCCCAAACCGAACCAAGCCAACCCGAACCAAGAATAAACCAAGCCATGAAGGAAGCCAAGCAAAAAATCATGCAATACAAGATAAAATACGTATACGTATTCCAAAAATACATAATACGAACCACAGGCATTACAAAGTATTCATCCGACGAATAATCAAATCTAACTATATCATTCTCAATCGAAAGTTGTTCCAACAATTCTCGATCGCCTAGACTTATCGTCAACATGTAACACGTTAATTTGTTATCGATGCAATTTTGTATGCGACATCGCATGGGTCATCTTACGGTCTGCAACATTCAATTTGATTTGGCGGTCAAGTCTTGTAGGGTCAGCTGCCCCGAAGCTACGCTCGATAACTGTGGATCATCACCGAAGGACAGTTTTACTACGAACCATGCTATAGCTTATTTTGGAGCCAAATCACGTTCCGACAATTTCTATACGACTACCTGAGTTCGGACAAAACTATTTCTATCGGCGCAACTGTTGTGCAACTATCCTCCGAGTCAAGTCATGTACTATCGTCGATAATTTTGCAATTTACGAAACATCTACTCGTATCGAGTTCGAGTCTATCTTATTCGCGAGTCAACACACGAGATGCTATACACATCGAGGAATCATCGATGACTTATAGTCTCGTCTTGATCAATCATGAAATTCATGATCAACCAGTTCGTTCCTTCTCGTATTGTTACTTACAAAATTTTGATAGCGCAAGGCGCACTAAATTTTTGTATTCTCACATCGTGCTTACGTTTCCTTACGTATCGATCTCGATACACCGTATCAATTTCGATAGCGTAAGGGTCAACTTTGATTCTGTTTCAACGTCGACAACTCGCATCGCATACGTCCAAGTTCTCCATAAACATTTTCGTAAGTCTCGAATCATTTCTCGATTCGTTACATTTCGTTATGCTTTGATCGCGTAACCATGTTACCGATTATCCAACATCGAACCCTCAAGTCATACGATTTCGCCCTCTAAGTTTCGCGTGTTTTTCATTCGTACTCAAATAAGTTTCGCCGCAATGTAGCCAACTATCTCTTAGACACTATTTATTCACATCAACCAACTCTTCATCGTAGTCGCACATCGTGCGATCCGATTATATTTTGCCTCGTCCAATATTTCTATCGAGATCGCAAGTCGTGCGATTCGATTACCATTCGCGTATTCTAACATTTTTGTTGAGATCGCAAGTCGTACGATTTGATTATAATTTGTATCGCCCAATATTTTTATCGTGCTCGCAAGTCCTGCGGTTCGATTACAACGTTTCAAGTTTTCTATCCCGTCGATCCGATATGTTGCCTCAAGGCATAATCGTTTTGCTAGTTTCTGTCACTCGATCGACATAAATTTTCAATCGACGTATCATTCAATGATACAAGTGCCGCCTTACCGTTCTAACCGATCATCGAAGAATACTTGCATCAACATACCGTCATACAAATTCTCAATCGAGTCTCGATGCTATCTCGTCCGTTGCGGACAAATCTTCCGCAATTTTCACAATGCGTCGATACAATTTATCGCACAAGTGGTATACCATATACCACTCGGAATCGAGCCATTCATTACATCGGTGCTATGCCATATACCACCCGGAAATCAAGTTACTTCCGTCGCAACATACTCCGTATGAACCAACATTTTATTTCGACTCACGATTTCCTCAGTGATCGTGCTTGATCACAACATAACTTTTTGATAATTCAAGATCTGACACATTTCGGCCAATGCATTTATTTGCCAACACAAGCTCGGTGCGCAAACGAACTGATTTCATTTCTCGATTTATAACTTTTGTTTTCTTCCGTTGCATCTCGTGCAAAATTCATTCTCGATATCCGTTGTACTTCGTGCAGCAATTTCACTTTGATATACGTTGCACCACGTGCAACATTTTACTTTCGATACACATTGCACATCGTGCAATGACTTAATTTCGACATTTATTGCACTCGTGCAACGATTTATTTTTGACATCTGTTGTACCTCGTGTAACAATTTTTTTCGACTTCCATTGCACCTTGTACAACGATTTATTTTCGACATTCAAAGTCAATGCTCAAATCCGTTCAACACATTCGATATTGACTTATCACTTTTTATTGCAATGCACATTCGAAATCAATATGTGAATCTGTTCGACACATTCAATATCAACTTTCATTTTCTTTTCAACGCATCATTTACAATCAACGCGTGGCAATTGCTGCAGCAACATTCCACGACTATCATTGTATCGATGCAACCAACATTTCTCATATCGATCGTTGCAACCAACGAATATCTCAAATTACAATTCACGACGTGTTGCATCGGCAGCAACAATTCTTTGAATTCAAATCTTGCAACTTGTTGCACTTGCAGCAACAAACCTTTCACGACTTTTTCAGCAAACACCATGCAATTTCTAAAACAACACGCAGCAAAATTACATGATTTGTATGAGACTTATTGTATAGAACATCCAGTACGGCATCGAATAGAGTCAAGAGTGATTTCGATTGGTGGTGGGCAACTCTTTGGAATGCAATGAAGCAAGCGTCCAGAGGAAATTAAGCCTAAAGCTCTGATACCAATTTGTCACGCCCCGACCCAGAATTACCCGAATCATCGTCCTCGTAGGGGGCGTGATACCGCACGAGCCTGGAGTTGCGCTCGTGCAAGGCAAGATGACAAGTTCTCAAATGGTTATCTTTGAGTTGAACATTAACAACGAAAGAAAAACAGAGTATACGAAACGATTCTCTTTATTGATATTCGAAATAAGATTACAAAGGCTTTGATAGCCCAACGATATATGCCAGATTGGCTACAACACTCAGGTTCTCTCTTGCCCACAATGGATTTCACCGTTCCATACATCATGCCTTATATATCTCGGCCGCATCAATCATGTTGCATGTCCGAGCGTCATTGCGGTTGCACGTCTCAATATGCTTCGGCATTCCAAGCCTCAACGCGTTCAAGCGAAGCTCCGTCGCGAGCAGACCAATCCCGGAACCTGCTAGCAAACTAGTAGGGGATTAGTACTTTCGTCCTCGCTATACTGATCAAAAACCCACTTAACAAACCGACATTTAGTATTATATTGATTCATGCAAACATACAATTTAGTTCTCTTTCTATGTTCTCCTTAGGATGAGTTCATGGCATATTCGAAGACTGTAAGCATGTTATCATGGCAAGCATGTTATTCAATTCGCATAAGTAAACAGGCAAGCAATCTCGTGTTTGTTTCATGGCACGACTTACCAACATCGACGCACTCGCCCTTGCACCGACGCATGGTGAATACGCCTATCAGCTTTTCCTGTCATGTTATAAGTGCCCTCTATGCGGATCTATATATGCACGATATGAGTGTACCTTGCACTTTCGACCCAGGATCCGTCCATACAGGATATATGTATACCTTGCACTTCCAACCCATCGTCCTTAACTATATGAAGGTCACTAGCTTTCCGGGCTAGAATAGACTTATATTTATCGAATCGAAATATAAGTCGATGTTAACTCTGTGTGGTTGCTAACCAAACATCAGAGGCCACCGAAATGATCGCAGCAAGTGGCTTATCACATTCACCATAAGGTCGCTACCCGTCTAAATGAAGTGCACCAATAATACCGTAAACGCAATCCCTCCTAGGCCGAACGGTCCCAGCGCCCTGGTGCACCACGTTCGAGGGAATACCCATACACGGGCTTTTATATCTTTAAGTCCATTTGACCATGCAACGCATCTTATCTTTCATACAACCAAGCAAGTTTGTCTATATCTATTTCAATTGGCACAATGCTCCAATGTTCTCAACGAACGTCCCAAAGGCCATGAACATTTTGAAGGCACCATGCCGCATCGACAGTTATGTCATATCCGTGCCACAACTGTTCTCCTCATCGCAACGATGCCATCTTTTATAAGTAATTGTGCAGTTACGCACATTTGCCGTCTTTCCTTGTATCGTGCATTCAATGCACACCTCGAAGCCGTGTTTCCGTATTCTATGCCTTAGTATTCAACGCGTTATACTTACGTTCCATTCTTCCGATTCGTGCAACTGAGGCATGCCTTGATAGGCTATTCAATGTTCTATCGCTCGTGCACTGAGGCACTCGCGCAGATATAGTCTTTCAATGTTCTAGCATGTTATCTCGTGCGCGAGGGCACGAAATGACTTATGCACTGGGGCACTCGTCGATACAGTTATCCCATGTTCTTATGGCTTGCGCACCGAGGCGGTCGCCTTTGCGATATTCCATGTTCCATAGCGACTCGTACATTTGCTGTACGATTCATTTCAATTGTTCTATCTTAGTGTTCGACACGCACTATGTTTATCTCTCTATCGAGCCACGCCTGTGGCGTTGATAGGTTAACTCAGCATACAATGATATATATTTTTTACTTGGGCATGAAGGAGTAGGAAATAGAGTCAATGTCCCCCACCTTGAGTCGATTCGCCTTGTCGTTTTGTCGAGCCGATGCGGCTCGATTCCATAACTTCGTTGCACGGGCAACTCTCCTGACTTAGCCGTTCGAGCACTTCATGCTTCATTGAATTATACGTCCGTTTTGGCTTACCGTGCCAACGCCTCAGTCCGTCGCAAGGCGATGATTTGCTTTCGCGGACCCCTTACTGAATATGGCAAAAGATCGACCTCTAACATTTCAGCGTAAACGTATAGCCTGCACATGAAACCAACTAAAATCAATACTTGCATCGATTCGGACTTGCGCCTTGGTCGATTCGATTTTTTAGAATCTTCGAGCCGTCTCAACGCACTTATCCTTCGGGACAACGCAGCGCTTCGCATCGATTCAACTCGATGCATACTTTGGGACAAGGCAACTCTTCGCATCGACTTAGTTCGATGCGTTGCTCGGGACAACGTAACTCTTGTATCGATTCGCATCGATACGCAATCGGGTCAACGCAACTCGCTGAGTCAACGCTTCAGTGTAATGCGCTGTGCGGAGCGGGGGATTACAGTGCAAGCCCCCTTTCGAAATTGTTTCCGTCATGTTTGGAAGCGAAATGGTTGAGGGTCTTAAATTGAAAATTTTGAATAGTTGAGGGTATCAAGTTATAATTTAGCCAATTTTATTTTTTAGATTTTTGTCTTCCTAATTTTTTAGAAACTGTAATAATATGGTTCTTAGAATGTCAAAAAGACCTCTTTTTAGAGTGATTTACAAATGGTTTTTTAGTATTTGTATAAGATTCTGATTTAAAAATAATCTTTTTTTTAGTTCTTGTACAGAATCCTTAGAAGGTCAGAAACGAGAAAAATTATACAGTGAGTCCCGACTCGTCACATGGCAGTGGTGTCTTAATTTTCTTCCAATAGTGCACTGTCACACCATTCTTACTAAATTAGAGAAGATAAAGGGTTATTTAGTTTTAGGGTCTCACATATATATGGATATTAGGGTTTGGATCTGAAAATTGATCGATGTTAGGATTTGGGTCTCGAAATCACTGTAGCATATGTGAACAGTTATTTCGAGACCCAAACTCTAATATCGGTCAATTTCAAGACTAAAATCCTAATACACATGTATATGTGAGATCCTAAAACTAAATATTTCCAAAATAAAATAAAAAACAGTGTGACACTACAATACACTATTGGAAGAGAATTAAGATTCACCAGTAGGGGGTGAGCATTATTCGATTTTGGACTGAAAACTGAACCGAACCTAATCGGTTTAAAAATAAATCGGTTCGGTTTCGCTTTTCAAAATACTAAAATTTATTATTCGGTTTCGGTTTCGGTTCTGTATTACGATTTCGCTCCAAAACCGAAAACCGAATAAGAATTATACAAATGTAAATACCTTCAATTCTTTGCATATTTTGTGATTAAAAATGTGTATTATAAAAAAGAACGATTCTATGCATGTGTTTTAAATTCTAACTTTGATAATTTAACAACCAGTCTAACTTTGTGTACAACTTTAAAATTCGACAAATGTATGTAAAAAATTATAGTTTTTAATATAATTTAACCACATCCCAATTTTGAGTCTCATCCATTAAACAATATAAATAAACCAACGAACAAACAAAATAAACCGAATTTATTATTCGGTTCGGTTCGGTTCGATTTCGATTTTGGCTATTCGGTTCGGTTTCAATTTTAAATTTTTAAAATTTTAATTTATTCAGTTTTGACTAATTTGGCTGGGTTGAAACCGAATAAATCAAACGCTCACCAATATTCACACAGTGACGTGGTGAGGTGAGCCCGGCTCACTGAATTCTCCAAGGATGGATACAACCCATTTGTGAGCCACCCACGCTCCCTCCACCTTATCCAAAATATCTCCTCCTCACCTTTCCCATACAAAAACTCTTCCTCGCCTCTCTGTACTCGTAAACTGCACACACACACGCACACACACAGGTACCACACGACTCCTCCCAAAAATTAAATTTACGTTCATTCACTGACATCAGAGATTTTTCTTGCAGAAAATGGCAGCAATCGCTACAGCAACACTCTCGGCTGCTGCGTTCTCAGGCTCCACCTGCCTCGGCTCCTCCACGAGGAAGAAGTCCGGGTCGGGTGCGGTGTTCATCGAAGGGCTGAACTCGTTTGGTGGGCTCAAAGCCCACACCGAGATGGCCACCCTCGGCGTGCCAAAGTGCACCGACCGGTCGTTCTCCGCTGTGATGAGCTCCCTCAAGAGCGCGTCGGCCGGAGGAAGGAAGGGGAGAGGGAGAGGAGGGGGAGGAGCCCTCTCTTCCACGTGCAATGCCGCGGCCGAGATCTTCAATATCGCGGCCATCATGAATGGGCTCGTGCTCGTCGGCGTGGCCGTCGGGTTCGTGCTCCTTCGGATCGAGGCGACCTTGGAGGAGGAATGAGGAAGAGGCATGTGTAGTATATATATATATATTATTTTGCTTTCTAAGAACTGGTGATTCTTTGTATGGAAGGTTTCTTCAGTTAATATTATCAAAGTTCGAAGAGATTAGAGGTGCATGTACATTTTGGCTGTGAACTGAAATTCTTGAAACTTGAATCAAGGAATTTAAATTTGCTTGGTTGTGAAGCTATGGTGTACTGGATCTTATCATGATTCATTGGCACGTAAGAAGCTATGGCCAGTTGGTCAGAGAATGCCAGTTATGATGATTCAGTTCCAAGCATCACACAATCCAACCATCAAGAGATTAGACTTAATCGTGTGCTTCGCCTGATTGCAAAACATTTAAACCGTCTTGATGCTAGTCAAAGGTTGGTAAAAAGCTCGGTAGACGCTAAACGCTAGACGGGCTGACACCTAGCATCTAGCCCGTCTAGGCGGTTAGGCCGCCTAGTTCTTGCTTCTAGACGATTCATGTTAAAATTTGTGACAATTGTCCATAAAATTCAAAAATATGTATAGTTTAACATCGGAGGACACTAGACGGATGCCTAGACAGCATCTAGGCGGTAGCTACTGGCCAATTTTTAGAGCAGTGACGCCACCACACGAGCATCTAACAGACGAAGCAATACACTTACAAACATGGCAGAAATATTGACAATACACCTGATACATGCTGGATTGCATCTAGATACCGATATCATAGAACTATTTGTTACAAAGAGCAAAATTG
The DNA here is from genome assembly GCA_029216955.1 of Iris pallida. NCBI lineage: Eukaryota > Viridiplantae > Streptophyta > Magnoliopsida > Asparagales > Iridaceae > Iris > Iris pallida. The sequence continues at coordinate 2,753,248 of JANAVB010006400.1, forward strand.
ATCGCATCTAAAATGGGTTCCTGACTTGGTCACACGTTTCACAGGCATAAGAAAATGGAATACATAGCACAACAGGATTCGAGAACTGTCACATAAGCCATGAGCTCGTTTAATATTACATAGCTGTTCAAAAATTCTCAATGTGTGACTGCTAATATGCAACTGTTCAAATGCCCAAAATTCTAATCGGAATCGGCTTTTAATACATCATCTTATCAAAGGAACACATTTCTTGACACAGTTTACGTCTGGAGTATTATGCTGCCATCTGGGGAATACCCTGAAACCCTACTCAATGAAAAATCAAGCTTCCGGAGCAAAAATATAACTGCCAAGTCAGAACTGGCATATTTTCCAGGTAACTACATTTCATTGGCAACAACAATCAAGAAATGCTGCTCGGTTTTTTTGGAACTTGCGGTTTCTACGTGGACGGTCGCTGGCATGCAGAAAAGAGCTGCAAACTTATAAAAGCCATTACCAAGGAGGAGAAGAGCTCAAAGCCCACCACCTTTGGAGGTTGCCACCCCAAGGCTCTTCTCAAGTAGCTGAAAACCCCACAAACATTTTGTTTGGTAAACATCATAGGCAAATGGGAAAAATAAAGAAGCAGAAACTGTTCCTGGCTCAACAAGTTGAAGTTCTGAACTTCTGAAGGAACTATAACAATAAAAGATGATTCTAAGTGGTGCTTTATCAAAAAGGGTGTAAGAGGAAATATTACACTTGTCCTCCAAATATTCTGAAGATTTGCACAACATATAACTGAAAAACAATGCACTGTGACAAAGTGGGCATGAGATGTGTTATCGCTGTATATATTACATCCTCGGTTACTGCACAACTATTATTTTCAAGTACAAACCTTTTGTTATCAGTTTAATGTTCAGAGCCAATATGAGGTGATTAATAAAATAAGAACCACAGAGGCATTGAGACATGGAAATCAGAGGGATGCAGTAGAGTTTCAAGTAAACCAGAAAAATAGTTACCAAATGTGAGCTACTGAATGTGTTAATAATGATAGTAAAACGTCTTCAACTTCTTTTAGTTTTCATTGGTCCAAAGAGCCATTTCCAGCCATCCGTACTTTGTTTTCCATTTTATGTTACTCCTTTTTTGTCCCAAGTCAGGGATGACTACCCCAATAACACTAAAGTCTATAGTTTTAGGTTAGGTAGACACAGGCCATTTTGATACGTACAATCTGTAAATTCGTGTAATTATATCATATCTTCACAGAAAATTCCTTCCCGGCTTGTTGCGTCTTTAGGACAGTTTCTATTATCTAAAAACTTCACGCTCAACTCTACAAAACGGTCACTGAATCTTCTTAGGCTTACAGTGAAGTTCATGGCTACTACATCAGTCTTCATCAAGCAAAGCCATTTGTCTCGTGTAACTTAAAAATTTTGTTACCTGATTTCTCTATTTTTAACTCTTCTTCTAAAGATGTTTTGTCTGTATGTGCAATGGTCACAACTTTGTAAACGAAATCCCAGTGCCGATTCAAGAAAAATTTTCATGTACTTTATTCAACCATAGCTGAATAGCTGATTAAAGCAAAATTCTAGGGAAATTACCAATTTTTGCCACTTGAGCAAATGTATCTACTGTTCTCAATTCCTTAATCCTGACTACTTTACGGTGCAGACATGGATTCTTGGCACCGTTGACCATTGCTTGTCTACATCCTACATTCTCCTATGTAGGTGGTAACGTAGACAACATCCAGGTGCTGGTGTCTACTACCATCTATATCCTGACCCCAAGAATTTTCTCGGTGGGTGCAAATCAAGGGGTTATGTGAGGTTGATTGCATGAAGTAAAACTACCGTGTCTAGCTATCTAGCCATCACAAAATGATCATCCAACACCTTAGAAGGCATTTTCTTGCTGCACAAACCAAACTCAGAACGACTAATAACAATCATTTAGAAAAAAATTAGGCAATTTTTAATTTATCGCTCTACTGAGAAAAGAAGCCAAAATGAGAAATATAGACCTTGTGATAGACGGCATTGTCGCAAGAATCGCAGCACATGCATAAATAATGGGAATTAGCGTCTTTGGTTTGTTCTTCCTAAGCCACATCAAGGATCCCAATGCAGCAAGAGATAAATTAAACACCTGAGAAACCAAAAAATAAATAAATGGCATCAATCAACTACAACATGTGACAAACAATACCACCACACACACACACACACACACACACACACATATAAATATAAAAGCAAAGAAATTACATGTGTATACTTCTCTACTTCAATGGATTATTATGTTGCCTAGCTAACTTCCTCGAGAAACTTGTTTGAGAGAGATAAAAGTGCAACTATACAAGAAACCCCTGGTGTTCACATATTCACAGGAAAATTACCAATCCATTTTAAAAGTAATGATCCTCGTAGTCCAGACTTGAGCTACGACATAATGAATATAAAATGACAGAGTTGCATCTATTAAATATGAAATTAAAAAGAAATAAAAAACATGATCCATTCAGATCAAGGCAGAAGCACCAACTGAGCCACACAACGGAAAAGGTCAGTGTCTCTACCGGTCGGCACTTTTGACCCAGATTTTGTTTGTTATCAGAGTTGACTTCAGCCTTTTCCTCGGTGAAAAAGGATAAGGGATGGTGAGGGAGAACAAAAGGAAGGAAGAAGAAAGCAGTTGGTGATGAGGCATGCCCAAAGTCATTGGCAAGACATGCCATCACCGCCATCAATACCACCGTCTCCATGCAGGAGACGGACGAAAAAAGATCAATGAAGCATGGATCCGGGACACAGGGATTCCTACACACACACAGAGAGACATGCTTTTTTTATTAAAAAGTAATCATATGTCTCACCAACATCAAAGCCTTCTTTAAATTTGGACAAAGGCTTTGTTGTTGTTGTTGTTGGTACTGCCGCTAATCTTTCCTTTGCAAAAACTAAACCCCTCATATACAAATAGTCCCACATCTGCTGGGAATTTGTGTGAATAATGCATATATCCCTTTACTCATTTTTGCTTCATTGAAGTCTTGTGTGGGTAGCCCTATGGGCCAAGCGCATGCCGCCACCGCCCGGTCCGGCTCGGTTCGGTTCGATTCGACGTGCGTAACGGGTGCGGGTACGTGTCCACATCTGCGGACGCCGATTACCGATTCGATTCCTTCTTCGGGTTCGAACTGAGACCCTAAAAATCTTTTTGCTGCTCATGGCCGTTTTTATTCTTTTAAAATCTGAACTTTAGCTCATTAATTTTTCCAACGTTAATTTCATTGCTCCCACGTTTTTATCATTTTCCTCTGTGTTTATTGGCGTTTATTCTCCTCTTTAACGTCTGGATTAATTGGCTTTTATTCTCCAGTCCGTTGGAGAGGACTGAGAATAGCCTATATATATTGAGGTCCTTTCTCTTCTCAAGACACAAAAAATCTCTATGAAAAAACTCTCAAATTCTAGTCTTGCCGAAGTTCTTTCCGTTCTTCACATTCTCGATCTGGGCAGAGCTAAGTCAGGGTCAATCTTTCCGAGTTGTGTGCGACGACGGGATACCGGTAGAGCGGGGGTTTACCACTAGGAGCATTCGGAAAAGTCTGCACATAGACCTGTAACTCTTAGGGCAGTGCTACGTGCGTGACTTCCCCAGAGGCCGGTAACTTTAATTTTTCTTTATTTTTGTGTGCAGATTATTAAAGGAGGAAAACACACACACACACACACACACACACACACACACACACACACATATATATATATATATATATATATCCAACAATCTAAGAGTTAAAACGGACATCATATTGTTAAATCTTCTCTTTGAACTCCAGTTTGCCATCCAAATTTTGTACTCGTTTAGCTCAGAATTTACCAAACTGTATAAATATCTAGTCTCTGTAACTATTGTTTGAAACTCAATTTTTGTTGCTCACAGTTGCGTACTTGCTTAGCTTACAAAATATTTGTTGACACACAAGTTTTGCTCAGAATAGCATACACGTTAGGCTTGACAATTGTGTACTCACTTTTAATACAAGTCACTATTGCTTACACAAGTTTTGGGGTAGATAATTAGATTATATATTTGTTTAAAAGTGACTTTTTCAACAGTACATAAATATTTATAGGACATTATTTAGTAGCACAATCTGATTATATATATTTGTTTACAATAGTATTTGTAAACAAAACATAGACATAATTTTTGACAACAAGTCACTTAATTTACCTTGCTTTGTTCCCTGTTGTTAACAAAATCTATTGAACAACCATACATTATTTTCTGTTAACAAATTGTGTTACCATTAATCGACACACTCTGTTTGTTAATTACGATATTTACAGGACATTATTTGTTGACAAGGTTTTGCTACTACTGAACATTGGCTAATTGAATGTACTACAGCACAAACTTTTGCTTGATATTTATATTATCATTAACATAGTGATAAATTACCATTTATAACTATTGATATCATTTAATATTGGTAGATACATATATTTTCATATTGTTAAATTCAATACTGCAGCAATAGAAATTACTTGGGTATCATAAAATAATTTAGGTTAAATAAATAGTTGAGTGTTATTTGTAAATCCCTTTAAATCTAATTCTTAAAGTAGAAATTTGTTTGGATATAAGTCGAAAGGGTCCTTCTGTCAATCGGACGTAAATAGTCCTAAGCGACACGGTACTTAATAGTCCCCTTGTAGACCTCCGCTAGCTGGGAACCGGCCCCTACAGCTAACCCAAGCTGATCAAAACTTGAAAGATTAAAGTCTTAAAAGCTGATTATCAAGATCATTCAAACTATTATTCCTGAACAATAGTCATTTTTATTGAGTAAATATAAATTTCTGCAGACTTTTAGAAATCATGACTAGCAAAGAAGAGACCTTCACTGCAAAACCTTCTAAGTTCATTGGCACTTAATTTAAGAGGTGGCAGAGTCGGATGAAGTTTTGGCTGACCACCTTAGGTCTGATCTCTGCTATTGATGGTTCCACACCCATCACAAATGATTCGGATGATACTGAGTCTAACATAGGGGTATCCAAGTCCTCTTCCACCAAATCCAAGACCTTTAAGGAAATAGGCTATCATTGTTTTCATAGAATTTTAAGTGCTTTGTCTGAGTCTCTTTATCTATGTTGTACTGGGCGCTAGGCGAGGCGAGGCTACAGGCAACCTGCCTCGCCTAGGCGTCGTCTAGGCGCTCGCCCAGGGTCCGCTGCTCTTGAATAAAAAAATTGTATTTATGTATACAACAAAAATGTAGTATAACTAATAAGCAATAAACATTAACGAAATAGCACCAAAGTAATAAAAGAAGCAAAAAATATGAAATGACCAACGTTCAACATCAAGCAAAGATAGTAAACATAATTGGACGGCCTTAAGCGGATCTTTTTTTTTCTGGACGACCCTAGGTGGGTGCCTAGGCGCGCTTAGGCGAGCGCAACCTCACCCAGGAAAAATTTTCCCGGGTCGAGACGAGTAATCTCCAACATGCATGCCTAGGCGGCCTTAAGCGAATCTTTTTTTTCCTTGGGCGACCCTAGGTGGGTGCCTAGGCGCGCTTAGGCGAGCGCAACCTCACCCAGGAAAATTTTTCCCGGGTCGAGGCGAGTAATCTCCAACCTACATGCCTAGGCCGCCTAGGCGTCGCCTGTGACAACATAGCTCTTTATGAGAACTTTTTTTAATACAAAAATGCTAGAGAACTTTGGAATGTCTTGGAAGACGAATATGGTTGTGATGATGCTGGAATTTAAAGATTCAATTCCTCCACATTTAACAGATATGTCATGGTAGATAATAAACCTATGAATGACCAACAAATCCATGAATTCCAGGATTACCTTAGGCATATTCAAGCCAAATGTCAATTCTTCTCTAATGAGCATAAAATAGCATGCTTGATAGACAAACTCCCTTCTTATTGGTTTGGTGTTGCCAAATATCTTACCCATTTAGAAGGAGATCTTACATATTCTCAAGTCCTAAAGATAATTAGAACAGAAGAATAGATTAGGTTAAAATCCAAGCCTAAGACTGATTCTAAACCTAAAGGGAAACCTTGTAGAAGCCCATGGCAAACCCAAGCCTAATCACCATCACAAACCCAAGAAGAACTCAAAAAGAAGCAGAACTTTTTCAGCCGCATCACCAAAACGTTCATCACCAACAATCTCATAAACCTAGAAACTCCGATCAGACTTATGATCAGAAGAGATTTTGTTTTGTGTGTAGTAAAGCAAACCATATGGCCATCAACTACTTCCATATGAAGAAAGAAGCTGTCAAAATCTCCTTCAAAGGGAACGACTCAAAAAAACATGAAGCTAACATAATTCTGAATGCGTCTTCTAGTTCCTTCAGGTCTGTAAGCTATCAACCTATAGTCAATTTTTCTTACCATTTTGATGCTAGGTGGTTTGATTCCGGAGCTAATGTTCATGTTTCACTTGATCGCTTCTATTTTTCAAACTATCATGAATTATGTGGAGGTGTAACCCTAGAAGATGGCTCAACAGACAGATTGTAGGAAGAGGAAGAATATATCTGAAGATGACATCGAAATTTTTTTTTACCTCTCTATGATGTGCTTCATGTGTCGTCAGTTAGGAGAAATCTAGTTAGTGGATCTCTGCTGGTAGCCTCAGGATACAATAATAGAGGAATAAAGTAATTTTTTTTCCCAAGAATGAGTTATTTATAGAAAAATAATTTGTAAAGGATGGTCTTTTTATTTTAAGTACTATGAATAAAATATCAAATCCTTCTCTTGTTGTCGCTAATATAGAATTCTCCAATGTTTGACATGGCATACTAGGTCATGTGAATTTAGGATCTCTTAAAAGAAGGATGAACTTAGATCTTATTCCTAAAACTCCAATAGATGATAAACACAAATGTGAGATTTGTATTCAAGCCGAACACACTAGACTACCGTTCAAATCTGTCCAAAGGGATTTCGACCTTCTAGAACTCACTCATAGTAATGTATGTGATTCCAATAGGGTTTTGATCCGAGACGGTAGGAAATACTTTGTCACTTTTATAGATGATCATTCAAAGTATTCTTACACATACCTTCTCAAAACTAAAGATGAAGTTCTAGACATATTCAAGGTCTATAAATCTGAAGCTAAGAACAAGTTAGATAGAAAGATTAAGATTCTTCGATCAAATCGTGGTGGAGAGTATATCTCAAATGATATGACTAATTTCTGTGAAGAACATAGAATAATTCATAAGGTAACTGTTCCATATTCACCATAGTCCATTGGAGTTGCTGAAAGGAAGAATCAAACTCTATCAGAGATGTGAATGTCATGCTTCTCAGCTTAGGTGCTTCTGATAACTTGTGGAGAGAAGCCTTATTGTCAGCATGTTATATCCTTAATAGAATCCCCAGTAAGTCAAATGATAAGACATCTTATGAGTTATGAAAATGTCGAACTCCTAGGATTAATTATTTCAAAGTTTGGGAAAGTCTAGCTAAGGTAGAAATTTCTGAACCCAAAAAAAGAAAGATTGGACCTAAGACTGCAGATGATGTGTTCTGCAGATAATGTGTTCATAAGATATGCCCTAGACAGCAATGCTAATATATTTCTTGTAACTCATTCTGAAGTAAATAAAATCCCTAATAATACAATTATAAAAGCTAGAGATGCAGTTTACTTCGAGAATATATTCTCCTTTAAGGATAGAATTTTATCATCTTCCTCCAACCCTTCTCTTACTCCATCTAGGAGTCTACTAGTTCTCATGTTCAACTATCAAGTTCACAACCTGAACAAGACATAGAACCTAGAAGGAGTAAAAGAGAAAGGATTGAAAAGAATTTAGGAGAAGGATTCTTCACTTTTTTTATAGAGGGTGATCCCTCAACTTATGAAGAAGCTATATCTTCTCCTGATGCCCCGTTCTAGAAAGAAGCCATTAACAATGAGTATAACTCAATTATGAAGAATAGTACTTGATTTTTAGCAGATTTACCTTTAGATAGTAAACCCATAGGTTGTAAGTTTCAAAAAGAAACTTAAAACCGATGGTACCATAAAGAAATACAATGCTAGATTAGTAGCCATTGTTCTAAAAGGTGATCTAGGTGGCCGCCTAGACGGCACCTAGGCGCTAGGCGCCTGGTGTCCGTCCGATGTCCGCCTAGACCCCCCGATGTCCACCTATGCATCTTTTGGGATTTTATGGAGTTTTTTACAATTTTCAGTAGATTTTTTGGATTTTATTTATTTATTTTCGAACCACCTAGATCTAAGCAGCCGTCTAAATGACCGCCTAAGCGGACTACGCACTAGGCGGCGGGTGCCCACCCGACTAGCGCCTAGCGCTTTTCACAACCTTGTTAGTAGCCAAAGATTTTACCTAAAAAAAGGACTAGACTATTTTGATACCTACTCTCCTGTAGCTAGGATCACCTCTATTAGAAACCTTCTAGCCTTAGTTTCCATTGATGATATGTTAATCCATCAAATGGATGTAAAGGCAATATTTCTAAATGGAGATTTAGAGGAAGAAATATATATGGAGCAACCCGAAGGTTTCACTGCTAAAGGTCAAGAAAAAAAGTTTGCAGATTAGTCAAATCTATTTATGGCCTAAAACAAACTCCCAAGCAATGGCACAACAAATTTGACAGTCATTTTAGAATTTGGTTTCTTGCCAAATGAATATGACAAAATGTTTGTATTCTAAAAATACAAATAGAAATTGTGTTATTTTTATGCTTGCATGTTGATGATATCATTATTCTAGGATCTTCATCGGAATTGATAAATAACACTAAAAATTATTTATCTAACCAGTTCGATATGAAAGATCTAGGCGAAGCCAACTTAATCCTAGGAATGCAAGTGTCCAAATGCAAAAAAGGACTATACTCTATCCCTAACACACTCGATCGAAAAATGCTAAGTTTGAGTTTTTTGACAAAAAAACATGTCCTTTCACCTTATGACAGTAATGTTGTAATCAAGAAGAATGAAGCATCACCTATAGAACAACATAGATATTTACAGATAATAGGTTCCCTTATGTACGTAACAAATAGGACCAGACCCAATATTGCATTTGCTATTGGAAGACTAAGTAGATATACTAGTAACCCAAACCAGTCACACTGGACTACACTGGATCTTAAGGGTACTCTAGATTATAAACTTCATTATTCTAGACATCATGATATCAGAAGGTTACTCAGATCCAAATTGGGTAGCTGATTCACATGATGTGAAATTTACTATTGAATATGTTTTTACTCTAGGAGGAGCTGTAATCTCATGGAGTTCTTGTAAACAAACTATCATAGCTAGGAGTACAATGGACTCTGAAATGATAGCTTTAGACACTACTTGTACAGAAGCATAATGGGTTAGAAATCTTAGCATGCATATAGTTGTTTCTCTTAGTCATGTTCCTGCAATTTCTACAAACTGTGATAATAAATCTATTATAGAACTAATAAATCATGATTCTATGAATGCTAAGATGAACAGGCACCTGCAGTTGCGCTTCAAGTCTATAAAGAGCATATTAGGCAAATATGTGGTTCTTGACTATATAAAGTCAGAAAAGAACCTTGTAGACCACTTGACGATGGGTCTATCTAGGACTTTAATCATAGAATCATCGAGGGAGATGGGGTTAATCCCATAAGTTAATCAACAGTAGCAACCCAACCGAGTCTAACTGGAGATCCCAAGAAGCCAGTTCAAGAAACAAGCTAAGACTTAGGTAACTATTATGGAACACTGACCCTGAGATTAAATTCTCTTAAACTAATGCCCAAGAGGCTGTACAATGTTGTACATGGATATCCCATCCCTATGGTGACAGTATACCGGTGTGATATGGTAAGGATGAATTTTAACTCTTAATAAGTCCAAACATGATATGCAGGATTGAATTCTATCACCAACCCTTAGAGTACTTACCTATATGAGAGGTCGTGAATGTCGCAACTATAAGAAAGAGCGATCATAGACAACTCTCATGAATATGAAAAAGTGCGCATGACCAATCAAACGTGCCACCCAATAGATCCAAGAACCTCTAGCGTACTATGTGTGTTATTTTCTGAATCTGGTTCAAGAAAACCAATTCAAGGTATAGTCCATCAGCTCTTCTTCAAACAAAGACAATAGTAACTAAGTGAGATTCAAGGCTGTAGCCCATCTAATCAATGCATAGTATATAACTGTTCAGATCTTTTCTACTCATATTCTTTTCTTTTTCGGAACATGATTTTTTTTGGGAGGAGGGGGGATTGTTGGTACTGCTACTGTTCTTTCCTTTGCAAAAACCAAAACCCTCATATACAAATAGTCCCACATCGGCTGGGCATTTGTATGAATAGTGCATATATCCCTTTACTCCTTTTTGTTTCATTGAAGTTTTGTGTTGGTAGTCCTATGGGCCACATATTATTTTCTGAATCTGGTTCAAGAAAACCGATTCATGGCGTAGTCCATCATCTCTTCTTCAAACAAATACAATAGTCATTAAGTGAGATTTACGGTTGTAATCCATCTAATCAATGCATAGTATATAACTGTCCAGATCTTTTCTACTCATATTCTTTTCTTATTCGGAACTTGATTTTTCTTTTTTCTTTTTTTGGGTGGGGGGAGGAGGATTTGTTGGTACTGCTGCTATTCTATTCTTTGCAAAAACCAAAACCCTCGTATACAAATAGTCCCACATCGGCTGGGCATTTGTGTGAATAGTGCAAATATCCCTTTACTCATGTTTGCTTCAATGAAGTCTTGTATTGGTATCCTATGGGCCACACGCGCGCGTCGTCCGGCTCGGCTCAGCTCGGTTCGACGTGTGTAACGGGTACGTGCCTACATCTGCGAGCGTCGAATGCCAATTCGATTCCTTCTTTGGGTTCGGGCTGAGATCCTAAAAAAAAATTTTTGCTGCTCATGACTTTTTTTAATCTTTTAAATTCTAAACGTTTGGCTCATTAATTTTTCCAACGTTAATTTCATTGCTCCCACGTTTTTATCATTTTTCTCTGTGTTTATTGGCCTTTATTCTCCCTTGTAACATCTGGGTTAATTGGCTTTTATTCTCCTGTCCGTTGGAGAGGACTAAGAATAGCCTATTGAGGTCATTTCTCTTCTCAAGACAGAGCAAATCTCTACGAAAAAACTCTCAAATTCTAGTCTTGCAGAAGTTCTTTCCATTCATTCTCGCTCTGGGCAGAGCTAAGTCAGGGTCAATCCTCCCGAGTTATGTATGATGACAGGATACCGGTATAGCGGGAATTTTACCAGTAGGATCATTCGGAAAAGTCTGCACATAGACTCGGATTAACTCTTAGGGCAGTACTACGTGCGCGACTTCTCTGAAGGCCGGTAACTTTAATTTTTCTTTATTTTTTGTGCAGATTATTAAAGGAGAAAAACATATATATATATATATATATATATATATATATATATATATATATATCCAACAGTTGTTATTGCTATATTTTGTCGCCAACTACAATTTACAATACAACTCCTCGAGTATGTATATCAAAGGGTAGGAACGGCAATGACACACCAAAAGAATATCGACTTACCACGGAATTTTCAAGTGTTAAAAGATTACCAAAGGAATTGTTTGTAGTACAAATAAGCATAATTATCAAAAATGGTTCACAGATTGGTAAAAACTCAAATAAGTAAAATTATCATAAGCTGTTCAGAGATTCGTAAAGACACTTTTTCAGAAGTAGACCTAATTTCTTCATTTAATTCTTACCACAGAATAATATATTTCATCAAATGGGGAATTATACAAGTTCTTATTATACATTTTTGTAAATCTCTATTTTTATGACTTTCTTGTTATATTCCTAATTAGAAAAGAATACATCACTTTGTGCAATGTGTATAAAAGGTGTTTCAGGAAGCTACAAATGTGTTTGGTAATTGGTCTGAAAGGAATCCAAGGTCCTAAAATTCATAATATACAAATTTGTCAGGCGTTGACAAGTGTTTGTTCAATAGGTTATTGATGTGTGACAGATGTTCCAATAGGCAATAACTATCAATATCGTGCACATTAGACAGCCTAATTCCATAAGAATTTGTGCTACACAAGAGGGAGAAGTATTTTTTTCTTTTCCAACTTTTGTTTTAAATTAGGGACATATTTTGTTATATAAACTCATTTAGTGATTTTTTTTGGTAGTTTGGACTTCATTACAAGTGCATTTACTATTAAGAGGACAACACCCAGGTTATTTCCTGCCAAAGAGGTCCCTTACCATTTACCCAGTGAAGGATGCCATTTCTTGCAAAGAAAATGTCTCTTGAGAACAGTGATAATTAAAGAAAACTACAGGAAGAAACCCTGTTTCAAATTCCATTACTATAAATCTTGTAAGCTAATCTCAGTGTAATTATAAAATCTGCATATGTTGATGGCTTCTTTCAATGCAGCTGGTATAACTAATGCAACAACCAGAATTAATGCTACAAACTGAGAAATAAAAGATCAAACCAGGTTTGCATTAGCTTCTAGGCCCTGGAATATGTACTCCCATGTAAATTCCATTCCTCTAGCTCCTATCCAGAGAGGTGCGAGCCTGTGCAGAACAGAATCAGCAAACGCCCAACCTGCAAAGAGCCACAAGCATAAGCCTCAAACATGTGTGATTGCCTAGACACACCAAATACCAAATAACTGATTCTTTATGTATCAAAACAAAATCTGGGCACACGAACATAAAGGAAACATTTGACACAAAAAAACAAAACAAAAAAACATATATGGGAACAGGGAAAAAAAAGGGTAAGGGTCCGTTTGGATAGTCTTTCTGAAATTTTATTCTAAAAACAGTTTTCTGAAAGTAAGTTATAAAGTTGTTTTCTGAGTATAGAAATTCTGAGTTTGCGTTTAGTTACTTTCATCTGAAAAATAATTTTAAAAAATAAATTTTGAATATTCTGTTTGGTAAAATATTTTTAGAAACTGATTTTTTAATTGGGTTCATGTGTCCATTCTGTATCTCCTGTGTCCATTATGTATCTCTGCGTCCAACGTGTAGGGCTCATCCGCGCCGTCGTCGACGACCCCACCACCGTTCGAGGAGCTCGACCTCTCCAGCCATGGCCACCGCACCCGAGGCGAGCTCCTCCGCCGCCGGCTTCGACTTCTCCAGCCATGGCCGCGTCTAGGGTTCGGCGTGTAGGGCTCGTCCGCGCCGTCGTCGACGACCCCACCACCGCTCGAGGAGCTCGACCTCTCCAGCCATGGCCACCGCACCCGAGGCGAGCTCCTCCACCGCCGGCTTCGACTTCTCCAGCCATGGCCGCGTCTAGGGTTCGGCGTGTAGGGCTTGTCCGTGCCGTCGTCGACGACCCCACCACCGCTCGAGGAGCTCGACCTCTCCAGCCATGGCCATCGCACCCGAGGCGAGCTCCTCCGCCGCCGGCTTCGACTTCTCCAGCCATAACCACCGCACCCGAGGCGAGCTCCTCCGCCGCCGCCGCGCGTCGAACGAGGGCCGCCGCGTCGAGCGAGGGCCGCCGCACACTGGGCGAGGGTCTCCGCGTCGAGGAGGAGATCTCCCAGCTCCGGTCGGAAATGAGGAGAGAGACCAACTCCATTCTCCGCGAGCTCTCTGGAGGAGGAAGAAAAGTGGAAATGAGGAGAGAGAGAAAGTGCGGGGGGTTTGGGAGGTGGGGAGCGGGGTGGGGCCCGCAATTGCTGAAAAAAGTGTTTCGGAAAACAGCTTTGAGCTGTTTCCTGGAAGCTGAGTTTAAAAACTCATTCCAAAAAAAATTTTTTGAAAAGAACTTTCCAAGTGGAGTTTGCCAAATGAAATTTTTGGGGTGATGAACGTTTAAACTCAAAAAGTTGAGTTTAAAATCAGAACCAAACAGGCCCTAAATTGTTGGAAACCCGCAAATATGTGAGCCAGAAACAACCCACCACCAAGTGGTACTATCCAAGGTTCAAAGTATCGGTATTGGTATCGGACATTTTGTATGAGTATCGGTATCGGAAGTATCCGCGGTATCGGATCGGAGTATCGGATTTTTTGGTATCGGCTGTATCGACAATATTAAATATATATATATATATATATATATATAGTTAGATACAATTAGCTAATAAAAAAAAGAAATATATATATATATATATATATATATATATATATATATATATATATATATATGTATATATATAGTGGAAAAAGAGGCAGTATAATAAGTTACTCAAAGAAAACACATATGTATGTAAGTCAATAAATAAGCATACATGTCAATTTAAACATAAGAATAAAAATGAGTTTGTGATTAGTGGATTAAATTTGTTCTGTTTTAGTGAAGTCCAGCATGGATCTTTGGTTCAAGCGTTTGTTTATGCCTCTCTTTTTTCATCTGCCCAAATCCATATGGACAGTTCGTTTGATTTTTGTTTCCCTTTTCTTTCAGGTGACCATTGGACCAAACCCTAAGTCCCTAACAATATATATTAGTGGGGAGGGAAAGAGAAACATCTCGAGCGCTGAGAATTGTTTCTCTTCCTCTACGCCTCCATAGTCCCCTCTCTGCCTCCCTCTCCGTCCAAAAAGACCCCAAACCAAATGGAGAGGAGAGAGATAACAGCACCTCTCTTCTCCACTCCTTTAGAGGACATGCGTCGGAGTCGACGTTGGCCGCGCGGCAAAGGTGAAGGCGAAGACGAAGGCGACGGCGTCCATAGTAGATCTCAGCCTCCGTTACCTTCAACGACGACAAAGACGGGGACGGCGAGGTAATTCTTCACTAATTCCTGTAAAAAAATCTTGTTGGAATTTTTCATGCTTAGGATTTTTTCTGTTGTAATTTTTGGAACGTTAGGTTAGGATTTTTGGGCCCATATTGGCCCGTATCGGCCGATACAAACCGATCCAATAATTTAAATGGCGTTCTCGGCCGATACCGATATTTTTATCACGTTTCGGATCGGGTTCACCCAAAACCGATCCGATACGGCCGATAAATATCGGTATCGGCCGATACTTTGATCCTTGGTATTATCTTCTGTTCCTTTTGCCTCTATTGCCATCTATTAACTGTCTAATCTCTCTCCCCTTCCCTGCCATTTGTCGACCAGATATGGCCCTCCTGTCATGGATTGAGTGACCAAAGGGGCGAAAAGAATGAGATTTCAAATTCTTAATACAAGCAAGGTGATAAGACAAAAGGATCCAGGGAGGAGGGGCAGCCTGCCCCCACACCAGCTTCACCGATGCCCAAGGTTCTAAACGACGGTAGGCGGGTGCGCGACGAAGAGAGTCCGTCTACCGCCTAGGCGGTCGATACATTTTTTACTATTTTACCACAGTTTTTTGCATAATATGCATATTTTAAGGATGTTTCATGCATAACTAAGTTGTAGAACGAAGATTTATGAAGTTTTAGTTTTGTAAAAGTGAACGATAGGCTCATAATGCTTACAAAACTTTTTTGGCCAAAATATCTTGTTAGGTATTGCTTCGCCTAGGTGCCCGCCTACGCCGCCTCACCTCCGCCTATGCCGCCAACCTCCGTTGACCACATACTCCACCGCCTACCGAAAAGCGGTGCGGAGAGAGACTGCCAACCGCCTAGGCGGCCACCATTTAGAACACTGCTGATGCCATCTCCCCCTTGGAAGAGAACCAAAAAGGTTACGAAAGGAAAGGAACATTGTAGGTGGTGAAATGCAAATACCCCTTACTCATTTTTGTTCTTTTTATTATCTTATTGTCTTGAAGAGGGTTTATTGCAAGATTACTTTAAAGTAAAATTGAGATATAGCCGTCACATTTGGAAGATTACTTAAAGACTTTACCTTAAAAAAATCCCATTGATTAGAGTAGGTTTGGGAGTTCACTTAGTGGATTAGAGGATGAGTTCATTAAAAATGCACTGTGCTAGTCAGGGCCGGACCTAGCTTAGGCCCAGGGGTGAGGGCGTCCCCTGGATTTTTTTGTTTCCTACTGTTAATACTTAAATGTTTTATGATAAATTCACAAGTAATAGTTTAGTTGGTTAGTCTACATGGTATTAACCAAGAGGTTCTCAAGTCCAATCCTCAATGTCCCCTTAAATTTAAATTTAAGGTATCCACCCACCCACCCACCCCACCCCCCCAAAAAAAACAACCAAAAAAAAAAAAATCTGGGTTCTGCCCTGGTGCTAGTTTCTATGTGTAGGCAGATGAGTTCCACTGTCGGTTTTTTACTTCTTACTTAACAGATGATAATTCTCTAGGAATTCAGGATAAGACAATGTTTATAAGAGCTATAGCATTGCAATATTCTCCAGAAATTCAGGATAAGACAATGTTCATAGGAGATATAGCATTGGACTAACTAATCTTATCTAAAGAAATATTAGATAAGCTTAATTGACTATTCTTTATTATGAATGATATAATGTTAGCCAGAGGGGTGGTCAGTGACGAACGCATGTGGTGGATATTGTGGGGGCTTGCAGTGGCAGGTGGTGGTCAAACCACAGTAGGTTTTGACCTCAGGTATTATGTTCTTCTTAGAAAAAAGTATATATATATATATATATATATATATATATATATATATATATGAGGAAGGATAGGCATCCCCGCACTTTTTGCATCCCCATGATCACATCCATTAGATGTGCTTTAAGTCATCTAATCTTAACCATTGGTAAATCAACGGTTAAGATTAGATGACTTAAAGCACCATCCAACGGTGTAAATAGGGGGGATGCATGGGGATGCAAAAAGTGCGGGGATGCCTATCCTTCCTATATATATATATATATATATATATATGCTCAAAAACCGGCCGGGTGGTTTCATATTATGAAACTAACCTATATTACAACCGTAGAATTTGAATTGCAAGGTTGAGATTACACATGTATATTTTAAGTAGATACTCTCACCTTTTAATCTCAGTCTTACAATCCAAATCCAACGGTTGTAACATGGGTTGATTTCATAATATGAAACCAATATATATATATATATATATGCTCAAAAACCGGCCGGGTGGTTTCATATTATGAAACTAACCTATATTACAACCGTAGAATTTGGATTGCAAGGTTGAGATTACACATGTATATTTTAAGTAGATACTCTCACCTTTTAATCTCAGTCTTACAATCCAAATCCAACGGTTGTAACATGGGTTGATTCATAATATGAAACCATCAAGCTGGTTTTAGAGCATCTCTCTCTCCCTCTCTCTCTCTCTCTCTCTCTATATATATATATATAATGTGTGTGGCTTCATTTCCTACCTGCTATTGTTGGCAATAAGATTAATATACAATGGGCCCTCAATGGTCAACCTAATGGCCACTATAAGATCAGCCATCACACTCAATATTTTACTAGTAAACCAAATGCAAGGACTTGGGAATTGCGTAGATGAGGGTGATGGAATGGATATTGGATACTTGGTAAGATCATAAAAGAGGTCAATAGAAATGAGAATGGAGCCAAAAGTATAACTTCAGCTCTATGTTTGGGATAATTAGATCATTGATAAATGATAATATATTTCAACTATCTCAGGAAGAGACGTCATATTCAAATGGATAACATGATTTTACACCAAAGCAACCAGTTTTCACCTGGAAAAAAAAAGTTCAAAATCTGGTTTTCGGTTTTGGTTTCAGACGCTTCTTATGACTATTGCCTTGGCAGTTTCAGGGGATTTCGGTGGTTTGGATCTTTCAGATTCGGTAGCTTATGCAGTTTTAGATACTCCAATTCCCATCTGAAACGCCCAAAACATATAGTTTCCAACCTATACTTAAAATATTGTTTTAAAAGGTCCACCGGACGCACGACTAGGCATGAGACGCAGCAGTGGGCCTCAATTTTGTGGAGGCAAAGCCCACGAACATGGGCACCGCTGAGGCCCATTGAGGTGCACGCCTGGACCAATACAAACCCGACATGACCCATCTAACTATACAGACCCGACCCAACCTTATAACAATAAAATCTTGACTCCTAAAAACCTAACTTAATATTAATCCATGAACTGTCCCCTCTCCCACCCAAGTCGCCATCCAACAACTACCTGCCACCAAGGTTCAAACTATCGGTATCGATATCAGTATCGGACATTTTGTATGAGTATCGGTATCGGCAGTATCGACGGTATCGGATCGGAGTACCGAATTTTTTGGTATCGGCAGAATCGGCAATATTATATACATATTTATATTTACAATAATAAATAGTCAGACTATAGATACAATAATATATAATAAAAAATATACAATATATATATATATACACTTCCGTGTTGTGTTCTCCCTGAGTGAGTTCATCAGTTCTGGTCTACGTATGCCATGTGATTAAGTGCAACGTGAAGCTGAGCATGTGAAGCTGAACTTTTAAAAAAATCCTGAGTTATTATTTTGAGAGTGAATGGGTCTGAGTGAGGGCATGTGCAGGTGAACTTTTTTCAAAAATTCCACGTGCTACTCTCCTATTGCAAGTTTTGTTTTCAAATTGCCATAGGGGAAGTGGTCCCCACTTCGGTCTGCATGTGCCATGTGAAACTGAAAAAAATTGGCTGCAGTCTGCATGTGCCATATGAAACTGACAAAAAATTGACTGCATGGTCTGCGTGTGACATGTAATTTGGAAGAGGCGAGGTGGTCCCCACCATCAATAAATGTCAAAAAAGTTAAACAAAGTCTGTTTCACTCACTCATCCCCATCCAACGAAAGTGAAACAAAAATCCTAGAAACCAGATCAATGTCTGCTCATCCCCACCGCACATGGAAAGTTTGGTTTTCCTCTCCGCCTCCCCACCTCCTCGCCTCTCTACGACCACGGACGGCGCCGGCGGAGCACGGGCCGCGTTGGCGGCAGAGAAGAAATCATATCTAGTTAAGGTAAAAAAAAAGATTTTGCATCTTTTTTTTATTTGATGTTTCTTTGGCTGGATTTAACACTAATTTATGATTTTTTTTGTTGATTTATGTTTTTTCTGTTGGAATGTTCCCCACATTTTTTTATTCTGAAATCGTTCGATTTGGGTTCGTATCGGTTTGTATCGATCAAAATCGGTCTGTATCGGTTATGTATCGGCCGGTATGGACCGATACAATAAATTTCGATAGTGACTCGGCCAATATCGATATTTTTATGGTATCGGATCGGACACCCCCAAATCCGATCTGATCCGGCCGATACCGATACGTATCGGTCGATACTTTGAACCTTGCCTGGCACCATGCATTAACATCTGCAGCCCTCCGACCAACTCCGTGCATTGTCGGGCAAGGTGATAGATTAAATTTATTTTCATTATGTTTTTCCTTTTATAATATTTTTTCTGTTTTGTTTTTTCTTTCCAACAATTGTCATTTTACCTTTTATTTTGTTTTGTTTCCATTTTTTGTGTTTTTTGTTCTTTTATTTCATTGTATATTTTTTTCATTTTGTTTTTATTTTTGTTTTCAGTTAATTGTTGTTTCTTTGCTGTTTTTCTTATTTTTATTTTTCTGTAATTCTGTTTTCAGTTCTTTTACGATGTCCCTGTAGATAGTAGTACTATTGTACTTTCTTTTCCCCCATTGTGTTTTAGATGTTTATTTTAATGTTTACATGTCAATTCAAGTATTCAATTTAATCTTTTGTAAATTTGTACTCCACCTACTACTACTTTAATGTTTATATGTTAATTCAATTCATCTTTTGTAAAATTGTACTCCACCTACTACTTCTTTAATGGTGCTCTGAATTGATTATATATACAATAGGCATGATTCTCTAAAAATCTATGCCTCTTCGTTGAAGCTCTCACCTAGCCGTGCACCTCATGTTTAAGGCTCCAGAGGACCATTGCATCTTATGCCTTTTAAATGCTGACTTTTTTGACTTTCAAAAAATACAAAACTGGCCGACTACAAGTGTCCTTCATAAAGCTTGGCATCAATATAAAGTTCCCAAGATATCTTCAAAGTTGTAACTTTATTGTGTTCACTTATTTGAGGTCATATATCCAACATTATGTTCCAAACCATAACTAATAGAAAATCAGCAAAGAAATAGAATCATGTGTGCCTGAAAAGGATGAATGTGGTGGTTTATGGTGTTGGTGATGACTAGAAGTGACTTAAATACAGTGGGCATAGTTTGTAGGTTACTTTAGTAGTTGAAAGATGAACCGATAAAACCTACGCAGAGGTCACTTTATGGGAGGTAATTGTGTCTGTATACTAGCAGCAGGCTCATGCTTGACGTGCCAATCCGTAGGTGATATGTTTCGGCCCTAACTTCAAGACGTGGATGTGGGGGCTATAATACCATAAGACGCAAATCCCATAAATTCTATTATATAATCCCTAAATCATTCTAGATAAAGCTTTTACACCAAGGTTCAAAGTATCGGCCGATACGTATCGGTATCGGCCGGATCGGGTCAGATTTGGGGGTGTTCGATCCGATACTCATAAAAAATATCGGTATCGGCCGAGACACTGTCAAAATTTATTGTATCCGTCCGTATCGGCCGATACATAACCGATACAGACCGATACGAACCCAAATCGAACAATTCTAGAATAAAAAAAATTGTGAGAAACATTCCAACAAAAAAAGCATAAATCGACACCAAAAAGAGCATAAATTAGTGTCAAATCCAGCCAAAGAAACATTAAATAAAAAAAAAGATGGAAAACCATAAAAAGGATTACCTTAACTAGATATGATTTCTTCTCTGCCGTCGACGCGGCCCTTGCTCTGCCGACGCCGTCCGTGCTCCGCCGTCGCCGCATGTGGTCGTAGAGAGGCAAGGAGGTGGGGAGGCGGAGAGGAAAATCGAACTTTCCATGTGCGGTGGAGATGAGACTAGACACTGATCTGGTTTCTAGGATTCTTGTTTCACTTTATTTGGGTAGGGATGAGTGAGTGAAGCATGCTTTGTTTAACTTTTTTGACGTTAATTGATGGTGGGGACCACCTCCCCTCTTCCAAATCGCACGTCACACGCAGACCATGCAGTCAATTTTTTGTCAGTTTCACATGGCATTTGCAGACTGCAGTCAATTTTTTTCTAGTTTCACATGACACATGCAGACCGAAGTGGGGACCACCTCCCCTATGGCAATTTGAAAACAGAACTTGCAACAGGAGAGTAACACATGAAATTTTTGAAAAAAAAAAATGCACCTTCACATGGACACACTCAGACCCATGCACTCACTCAAAATAATAGCATAGGATTTCCTCAAGATATTTGAAAAAAGTTCAGCTTCCACATGCTCAGCTTCACGTTGCACTTAACCACATGGCACACGCAAACCAGGGAGAACACAACACGGAATATATAATAATAATAATAATAATAATAATAATAATGCCGATACCGCCGATACCAAAAATTCCGATACTCCGATCAGATACCGCCGATATTGATACTCATACAAAATGTTCGATGCTGATACCGACACTTTGAACCTTGTTTTACACATTAGTGTTATAATTCAGTTAAACCCCAAAAGTTCTGACGTATAGCAATTTGCAAATTAGTCCAGATGCATGTAATAAATCAAATTTGTTTGCTCTATAAAGCTCGGTTTGGAAGATGTTACAGACTATATTTGATATAGAAGCTACATTTACGAATTAGTCATTGACATTTTGTTTGTAGAGCTACTTCTAGAACCAGTTATGAAATAGATTGAAGAACCTATAGGTAATCAATACTTTTACAGATTGACCCCAAATAATATTCTTTAAAACAAGGTTAAAACATATTAATAAACAGAAAATATCATTTCAAAGCACCTAGTATTCTGAAATTTATTCCAATTAACGTCACCAAAGACGAATAGATGAGAAGGGAAAATAAAACATGAAATTTGTAAGTTCATCAAGCAGAAAAGGTCCTGGCCACTCACCAAGTCCAACAGCCTGGAATTTATGATTTTGAGAGATATTCCTGTGAGTCAACTGTGTCAGTGCAAAATAAAGTCCAGCAACATCTACAAAGCCGATTAAAGCCTTCAATAACTCCTGAAAATATTTTGAAAGATCGGTCATGAAGAAACAATATGAACAATTTACATGGAAATACACGGTCCACTATTCTGAAATATATGTCAAAGAGTTTATAACCATCATATCTACAATGATACAGTTTAGATTCTACAATTATATGATCTTTGTGATTACAATAAAAGGTCTTCTGGTTAAGTTGTACATGACTTTATATTGGTATCCTTGAATGACAAAGATGGGCTTCACCTTATCCTGTCCGCCTAATCCATGTTGTACTTAATGCAGCCACCAAGTGCATCTTTACTGATGACACCATATATGATGCACATAAAAATGTTAAAAACTTGAAACATATATAAAAGACACTCCAGTCAGAATATACTAGTAAATATACTCAAATATCCATCCTCCAGTGTGTTTCATTTACTCCAGTTCTTCTCTTTCTTCTCGTTGTACTAGCATTTACTGTAAACCAAAAGATGGTAGGAAAAAAAATACGCAAATATTTGAACAAAAAAACGAGTCCCATGACAAATTTCTCTACATAAAATAGTTTTTATTGGGTAGAAAAAGTAGATTGAAGATGGAAATAAGTTACACATATTCCCCTAATTAAATGTTCACCAACCTCGATAGAAATATGCAACAATCGCATATTAGTAAAGAACAAGTACCTGATATGGATCAAAACTGTCAGATTCAGGTACTTTCAGAAAGGTCGCAAGGCAGATCAGCTGCAAAAAGGAAACCAATAATAGTTGGGAACAACGAAAGTGCTTCATCGGCATCACCACAAGAAAGCATTACACTTAAAATAGGAGAACACTATCCAATAATGTATAGATAAGCTACATACGGAGATATCTCAGGCAGTAGAAAAATACTTTTTGAAGTTAGAATAACGCAGATTTACAAAATAAAAAAGAAAGGAATACCTAACCAAAAAGCAAGAACACGTGATTATTTAAAAATACATTCTGGAGAATTGGATCTTTGCAAATAAATAAAGAAAAGAAAACACCACAAACATCACTACCCCCAATACCAGCCCTTTTACTTCTCTAAAGAAGTACATATTGCAACAAAGTAAAAAAAAAAAAAAAAAAAAAAAAAAGATGCCCACAAGAAAGGCCCCTTTTCTATTATCTAAGAAAATTAATCTTACATATTATAGTAAAAAGAATTGAGAAACAAACTAAGTTGATGTCAAAAAAACGATCCCTTCGTTCCTAACTTTGTTTAGGTCAAACAGATAAGTGCAATATGAGCTGTCAAATAAAAATAATCACAATCACATCCTACTACTTCTGCTTCCCTCACTATACAGCAGATGCAGTTGTTGCATCATAGGTTTAAGGGATATTTAGACTTTGGATCTCTTTTGGGTCTCCATATTATACATAATTAGTGTTTGGGTCTCAAAAGTGTCACTAATGCCTCAAAAGTGTCATCAAAAGTGCACCAAAAGTGTCACTAATTATTTTTTGTGACACTTTTGAGACCCAAACACTAATTATGTATAATATGGAGACCCAAAGTCTAAATAAGTGCAATATAAGCTGTCAAATAAAAATAATCACAATCACATCCTACTACTTCTGCTTCCCTCACTATACAGCAGATGCAGTTGTTGCATCCTAGATATGGGCAGGGAAGTTAATGGGTTACATGGCTACATATATTACTTGAGCACTCTGTGCATTCCTGGAGTTAGTGAAAAACTAACTTCAAAAGATATCATTTAATTCAATTACAGTGGCTAATCTGATTAAAATACAAAAAATGTAAACAACTCCTTATAGAGCCAATTTGATATGTGTTCAACAACGAAACCAATTGAAACTACAATTTTAATGGCAGAAAAGTCAATTGACTTCTGCAAATGTGATACACATACATATTTGGTGCAATGATATTAAGAATTGAATCACACAGATAAGCATTTGGAAGTTCAACAATCTATCTGTTTGAAAATATAAAGCAAAAGAAAATATAGTCTAATTTCATAAGCCATGTGGGAGCATCGGTTCTTTCCGGATACTTCCAACTAGACAAACAGTACAAGCATAATTATTCTTCCTATCATGTTTCTAGTTTCTACAAACTTATACTAGAAAAGGTTACAAACCTTCACTAAAGCAGTTCCAAGATAAACAACGGCAGCTTTAATAGAAGTTCCAACTGTATCATACTCCGATCTGCATAAAGAATGAAAAATTTGTTAGTTCTAATGCTCAAGTTATAAATTGGCATGAAGTTGGAAGTTACAAACTCTATGAACATCAAAAATAAGTATTTATGATCATAATGATGCACTTACACAACTTGTATCAGTATGGAAGTATGAAGTGTGCACAGTAGCCATAGAATGCAATTTCAAGAACAGTTTGTTTTTTTACTATGATTGATGGTTTGCCACTAACAATGGTTCAGGTAATAAAGGAGAACCTTTTAACTATATAAAGCATATAGTTAAAAAATTCTTTTCCAAAAATCGAAATTCTATTTTTTTGAAATCAATGTCATTATTTTTAGAATTTATAAAATCATTTTGTGGATTTATTTCTAATTGCAATTATTATTATTTAATTCCTAGTTACTTTTATTTTCAGATTTATTTTATTATTAATTCCTTGTGAACCTACCAAGCCTTGAGCTTGGATTGTGGGCTAGCCTAACCTATTTGCCTACCAAGTCTTGGGCTTGGATTTTAGGCCTATGACTTTGGGCTAAGAAATACTCAATTGTTAGTTAGTTTTAATTATTGGTTTAGTTGTTAATTAATTGTTTAGTTAGTAATTAGTTGTTAGTTAGTTAGTGGTTAGTTAGCTTTTCACTAATCACCCCTACATCTATTACAATTTACATTTGTGCCATCATGGCTTGGAGAGCACTCAACCATTTTCCTATTAAAATATTGGGGGCTCCCCGATATTTTATTACAGAAATATTATATCCTCACTTTCACTCTCTTTCCTGCCTGACTTCACCGACCGCCTGACTCCGCCGCTCGCCGCCGAATTCCGGCGAGTTTCTCCGTGCCTCTCCACTCTGACCCATTCCTCCACTGATATGCTCCTCTTCCGGATACCTCGACTGGCCGCCTTTGCGCCCTCCACCACAGCAGTACCGCCCTACTTTGCCACCAGCCCCACCACCAGTTGTCACCCCAACTCTGCCCTAGCCGTTGGGCTAACACTGTCCTCCCCGCCCTGACTCACCACCACCACCCAAGCCTAACCACCACAATCACTCCTCCGGCGGACATCCCCTCCGCCATGCACCATCCGTCGACAATCCCACCAATCCTCTGTCTCCACCTCCCTCTGACCCAACCTCTACCCCGCTCAACACCACAAGCCAGCATTACCACCGATCTATGCTCCGAATTTCCCAAACCCCAACCACCGACACACCACAATCGACCACCCACCACTGACCTGACGTCGACCTGACTCTGCTGTCGTCTGATCTGAGCCACGCCCTCCCGTGCGCCTCTCCGACCCCGATGCCGAGATCCTCCGCGTCTCCATGGTCACATCCGCCGGATCTGCCGAGCAGCTCCACGATCCCGACGTCGCTACTCTTCCAGCCAAATCCATCACCGTCAACGACCACCGTGCCGTCCTTGACGTCCCCGACCAGCTGCTTCCGGCCACCCCATCGAGCAGCATCGCAGATCTGACCAGATCTGCCACCTAGCCTTCATCGGAGACTCGTCGACGTGCTAGATCTCAGTCACCGTCGGTCTTCGCTCCTCTCGAGGCCCTCCGTGCTCGCCGAGTTCCAGTGCGCCGCCGCCTCCGCCGTTGTCGAGAATCGACCGGTGACCAGCTTTTTGGACTCCGAACAACTCTGCTCTGGTGCACCGCACCCCGGCCTGCGCGCCACCGGACCAACACACCGACCGGCACTGGTAAGCCGAGCGCCGCTTCCCTCTCCCTCTCATTCACCCTCTCCATTCTGTTTCTCTCTCCGTAACTTGTGAATTCGGGTTTTAAACCCTAATCCGTTGGGCTGGGCTTCAAGCCTAGTAACACTAGTTTTTTTAATTGATTTTTTTTTTCTTTTGTGGACTATGTTTCATGTTCAGTCACTGTTGGGGCCAGCCCAGTAGTATAGTTTTTCTTTCTGTCTAATTAATTGTTTGGGCCAGGCCCTATTTGTACTAAAATGTATACACATATATATGTATTTATACCTTATTTATTGATTAATATTTCTATAAATTTACAAATAGAATTTAAACCTATTTAGCTTTGATTTTAATTAGTGAACTTAAAATGTTTATATATTATATTTTACTTATAAATATTAATATAGTGTTTTGTCTAATTAAAATATATTTTTAATCTATAAATCGTATTTGCCAAAACTTATAATTTAGCTTAATAAATAATTCCAAATATTATTTCAAATATTTTACTAATAAAAAACTCATATTCTAATATTTTTCAAAATAGTTTATTTATTGCATTATCTTCGATTATCATTATTCACACTCTGATCGTGCGTTTCTAATTACGTGACTCTACTCATTCTCTGCGAATCTATCGACGATTCTTGGATTATCTATATTTGAAGATCTTGGACTATTATTGGACATTATGATTTTGGATGATGCGATCTTAGGATTATTATGGACCTTAGACTGTGATACTTTTCGTGTCAACACGTTCATGTCGCACACGTCGACTTCCGATATCCGAGGCAAGTACTTACAATAATTACTTTCATTTCCTGATAGTTTCTCTATTCATTATTTAGATGTGCATTTCATGATTATTGTCACGATTATTACATGAGATTAGTGTTCATGGATTCTATTTCATGTTTACCGTGATTCCATGTTTACCGTGATTATCGTGTTCCATATTTCGTGCCATGATTTGAATCCATGATTTCTAGTTAGACGCGAAATACCTTAGTATATATGTGATCAAAATCCTGTACATCCGTGTTTCCGTGCCTGACAGCTAATCATACACTACACGTATGATTGAGCCTGATCATGTAGATCCCTCAGCCGATCACATATAGAACGTGGTATTTCAAACACACTTAGTGTAGTGATGACTTAAGCATTTCATATTGATATGTCACATGCCTTGATTCCATGCCATGATTATTCCTTTTCATGTTTATATATTTTGTCAGATCATGATTATAGTTTACTCATTTCTGCTCTTACTCTATTTCATGTTATATAGTTCCTATCATGTTATGAATAGTAGATCATGTATTGTACTTGTTTCAATCCTGACTGGACAACCATATTTTTAGGTGATGACTTAAAGAACTGGTGTCTCACTTATTATGGCAGAACTGAGGCTGATCATGGTTTATCTGAGGATGCAGAGGATGCTGTAGCAGAATTACCACTGGAGGTTGCTTAGTTTTAGATTAGCATTTACTTTCTGTTGATTAGATTTCTATTGTCAGAATATATATTGAGTTGTACTCCATTCTGAGGATTCTTATATCTTACTTTCTGATTTAGACTTTGTGGACTTAAGTCTTTCTATTTCATATCTACCTGCTAGTACTTGTGATTGAGTTAAATCTTGTTATCATGGCTTCCATTATGTTGTTGGATTGAGATTTGGATATACTTGAGGATTAGACAGCTTACTACCGCCACCTCTGCGGCGTAGGCTGGCCGTGCTTCCACGTACTTGTGCCCAAACTTCCGGATGCGGGTCATGACAAGGAAATTGTCCATAATATACATGCTACTTTCAACAGGACAAGAAACTTATCATACGGTAGAAGAACACATCCACTACTGTCAGTCAATATTCCAATTCAACAAGTAGGTCTCAGATTACAAACACCAAATTCCATACACTTTAATGCTTTCAACATTTTCGCACATTCAACTGATAAGCATACATTTAATATAACTTACTGGAAAAGAAAAAGGAAATATATCAATCAACCCATATCCCATATTGACCCATATCCAAGGATGCACAGGCACTTCAAGATACTTGATGTGTCCGTGTCGGACACAACATAGACACCCCAAAATACACGAGGGCACGCCAAAAATGGTCTTGTATCAGTTTCATCATGTCCATTTTGTCTCGTATTGTATTCGCATCTGTGAAGCAAAGTCCATATCTGAATTCAGACACAACTCCTTATTGGGCATCCTAACCAGGTTTGAATTCAGGCCCTTCCAGTTATCTACTACCTTGTTGCACAAAGCAGTTACAAAAACATCATCCTCAACCATATCAAAAAGAATCAAGACTCAAGATCCCCCTCGCGTTGCTGTCGTGATGTTTGAATCCCAAAGGAGGAAGGACTCGACCTACCATTAAAATAGCTCCTACAACACCACAGAGGCCATCTCTCTTTTCATTGTATTCCTCCCACTAAACCATGACTTCCACTCGTACAAATTAGGAATATGATTCTACACAGTACTTGTTTCTCTTGTGAACTGCCATTGTCAGAAGACACTTTTGAATCTAAGGAAGCTTTGAAAAAAAATATTGAAAAATGGAGAAGAAGTAGATTGTAACGATATTCCTATTGGCTTTTTGAAATATATAGGAGAGAAAGTTTTGATATGGTTAGATGGTCTATTTAACCAAATCCTAAAGACTAGGAAATGACCAGAGAAATAGTATTATGGTATTTATATATGGTATTTATATATAAAAACAAGGGACATACAGAGTTGCATTAAATATCGAGGAATCAAGCTTATGAGTCATACCTTGAAGCTCTACGAGAGAGTAATATTAAGGTTCATAGTATCGGATCCTTCCTATGAGGATCAGTATCGACGATATCGACGGTTTCGGATCGGAGTATGATATATATTTTTTGTATGGGAAAGCAAATAATTACTAAAATTTAGAAAAATATTTTATACATCTAGACATAATCTTAAGTATTTTATGTTGTTTCTTAATAGTTTTGAAATTAAATGAAATAATAGTCACCTTTACTGATTGATCTTACTTGCGATATTTTTTTTTCATTTATATGCTTTTACAAACTTATTATGCTTTTACACCCTTGATATTGGTCTTTTTCATTCAATTTTCTGTACCGAATTGACTAGAAAAAGAGACATCTAAAGTCGGTATCGCTCAACATCGGTAACAGTTAGTGTCAGATCGGGACATACCAAACTGTATCGGTATCATCCGTATCAGATCGATATTAGCCGATACAACAAATTATAAAATAATTAAACAAAAACTGAGCAATAAAATAAGAATTTCAGAGAATCAATTTTATTTTATTTAGTAAGGTCTAATATGAAAGCCATAGATGAAATGAGACGACTAAGATAGATGAGTAATAATCAAGGTTGTCAAAAGTGCTAGGCGCTAGTCGGGCTGGCACCTGCCACCTAGCATGCCTACACGGTCGCCTAGATCTAGGTGGGTCAAAAATTAAAAATAAAATAAAATAGCTATTGAAAATTGCAGAAGAAGTCCATAAAACTCCAAAACATACATAGTCAAGCATCGGGAGGGACTAGGTGGGCGCCTAGGCGGACATCGGACGTACACCAGGCGCCCAGGCGGCCGCCAAGACCGCCTTTTAGAACAGTGGTAATAATAAATTGAATGATAGGAATAAGAAATAAGCATATTCGAGAAAAGTTATAAGTGGCATCAATAGAGGATAAAATGTGAGAAATCTCAAGCAGTTTGGACATGTGCATGTGCAACGTAGACCAATGGATGCATTGGTTAGGAGTAATAGGATATTAATCGAAGGAGTTGCTGGAACTAGGGTAGACCTAAAGGAACTTATTAAGACTGTAAAACGATATGGTTTTTGTTAACATTGCAGCGGCCATGGCCCTAAACAGATCTGAATGAAAGAAATGAAACAAGCATTCAGACAACCGTATCCATGTCGTGCCGTTGTCCTAATTTATTTCAATAATGTCCTGTTCCATATTCAGGCAACCTAAGCGTAAAATAACCCCACACAAAAAATCCTAACCCCAAAATTTTCGGGATCGGCTCCAAGAATTCTTCTCTCTAATAACTCCACGAACTAGGATCCTAGCCTTCCTCAGAAGTGCATCTATTGATCCCCCTCCTATGTTTCACCGACACGAATATTACGCAACAGAACGTACACAAAACAACACTCTACTTCGAGTTCGAACTGAAATTTAACATCGAGAGCGAGAACCAAGATATTTTACGTTCGAATTCGGCGCAAAACCTTCCACTTCATCTACTTCCTCAAACGCCTCAAACGGGTCTAAGACCCACACTTCCACTCAGGTCTCTAATCAACTGCAGAATAAAATGTGTTCATAATCTAGACGAGATCCAAAAAACTAGGGTTTCTTCGGGGATGGTACTAACGGATCCGTTAGCGGATCTACTGAGGAGGAGGGAGAGGAGGACTCACAGAGGAGTGGCGGAGTAGTAAACGACGTGAGGACCGAAGGTGAGGATGGCGCAGTTGAAGAAGTGGAAAATCGTCATCTTCTCCTTCCTGCTCTGATGGCGACGGAGAGATTTTCTCTGGTGGTTTCAGGCTTTATTTTAGATTGCAGCAGACAAAATGGGCTGGGCTTTAGATGGAGTTTCACAAGGAAATAAAAAAAGAAAACATTTTGCAAGGAAGTAGAACAAGCATTTGGGCCTTTTAGGTTTGTTGAAAAGAAAGGAAAGAATATCAAAAAAAAAAGGAAGAAAAACCAAATCCTTAGTGTAGAAAAGTAAATTGTTGGATGGGTGGGGGAACCATCCCTCCTACTTTTCCATCCTTTTGGAAATCATTTTTCTTTCCCTCCTCATTTTCATTGGCATCCAAACACGGACAATAAATGACTTTTATTTTCAAAGGCCATGATTCCGCAAACCAACGTGGCTTTGCAGTGCTCCAAGCACCTTTTTTGCCATTGTACGTGGACCAATACGTTTTTGAAATACTCACACGCTTGAGGATATTAGACCATCTCCAATGGTGATTTCTAAAATTGAGTTCTTATCCTACTTGGCATTGTACTTTAAGAAAATTTTTATCCTAGTTGGAAGAGTTTCTACATAGAAATTATAGACATAAAAAAATGCTCTCCAATGGTTCTCTATTTCTATCCTATGTGTCACATAGTAAAATGATCAATTTAATGGTGTGGGGCCCAATAATAATTGTCATGAGAGAGAGGAGAATTTCTATGAGAGTTTCTACATGTAGAAACCCTCCTAGAAAGTTTCTATCCTACATCATTGCCACCTAGGATAGAAATGGTGATAGAAATCATCATTGGGAGAAGTTTTTTCTAAAATGGATTTCTTCCATAGAAATAGGGAAGATAGAAACCCCCATTGGAGATGGTCTTATGATAGTGTGTGTAATCATACATAACATGATCATTGAGGAGATGGACAGATTTACATAGAGTCCAAGGAGGGTCACGCCTCCCCACCCCCCACCCCAAATTAAAAAAAATGTTAATTATTATATAGATTTATTTATAATCTTGACATATATATTAGTTTGAGCCTCTATTGTACATAAGTTGGCTTTAATAATAGTACTTTGGGTTTTTAAGTGAAAGATATGAGTTCGAACACACGTTTCGACTAATTAGGCACTCCAAGGCTGAAAACGGACACCCAAAATGTAGAGTTTATTCAATCTAGTACCATGGTCTTCCTAGGATTTTAATTCTGACTCTGTCTCTGATTGGGGATGAACAAAACAGTAATGTAGAAGACTTTACTATAATATGATTGAAGAAAGTCCAGACATATCAGTCTCATGCACGGACACACGAATCGACAGAGTTTATTCAAACTCATCATCGCATTAGAGACGGATAATCTAATTCTCAACTCCAGTTGGGTCTCGTAGAGCACTTGTGGCAACACCATGGAGAGTGTAGAACACTTCAATTGCATTGCTTAATTATGTTGTATTAATGTTTTAAATATCATTCTATCATGTTATGTTGTGTTAGTCATTCCTATTATGTTATTTTAGTCTTTTCTACTATGTTGTATCTATTTTGTAAGAATATGTATGCATTTTGAATTGATCTTATTAATAATGTATTATTAATATATTGTTGGAGTCAAGTCTGAATTTGGTAAGAGCAATTTTTGGAGTCCAAATATGGTAAAAGATTTGATTTAATATAATTTTGAAATCTACATTAAATATCTAATTTGATTACATTTACAAATTTGTATCAAATATTTAATTTGACCATATTTGGATTCATAATTTGTGATGGGATATAATCTATACCATTGGTTGTTGGTTGACGGCCAGATCTGATGGTGGGCTACTTTTATGGTTTTCTAACCCTAAAATCAGGTTTGTCATCCTATTTATATACTATTTTTATACGAGGTGAGGGTGGAGGCACAAAGATACACCACAAAGTGGAGATTCGGGGTGCTCGTCATCAGAAAATCTAAGAGAAAGTATGTGTTTTGCTCTTAGGATTTCGTAATCCAAGACAGAAGGAAGAAGAGATCTAATTGAGGAGTCAACTTTGGTAATAAAATTTGCTAAGGGAGTCGTCAACTTCGGTTAGGAAGATTGCTACGGGTTGGTGAGCTATTTCAATTGTAATATCTTTATTTACTTCTTGAGTGTGGTGAAGGGGTTGAACGGTAAATGGTTCAACATTTTTTTTGTCAATCTTGTCATTTTATTTGAGTTATAGAGATTGGGATTTGTCTAGGTGAAGTAGTCACCGTCGTATACTTGTATTTATATGTAATTAGTGTTTATTAGACGGAAATTGGTTATCTCATGTGGGTTGGCCTAAGTTTTCGTTGCGATAACGTTTCAGACAAGGTATCGAAGCGCAGAGGACGTGTCCGGTTCCTAACATCTGGTATCCGAGTCAGGTTCATTCGTTCTGACTTGATACCAACATATATGTCGTATATTATTTTAATTAAGTTTTTTTTAAGTAACTTGTTATACTTATTAAGTATTATGTTCTTGACAGTTATAAATTTATCAAATGCCCAAAAATTGCAAAAGTTTTATGAAAAATCTACAGCAAAATAATATTTTATCGCGTGCCCAAAATTAGCGAAAAATATATAAAAGGATACGGAATGACATTTTTCCCTTCTAATTTATTGAAAACACCCACGAAACCTACTCTTCAAAAAAAATGTTTCGATTCTTCCTCTTCTTCCATACGTTGCTTACTTTCGAATCTAGGTTTTTTCCTCCAAAATGTTCAAACCTTACTTCAAAAACTCGTCAGTGACTCTCCATTCGCAATCTTCACACCATTTCGTCATCATCAGTTCCCACTTCATCATCAGCATCAACTGGAACCTCATTTCATCATTAGCATCAACTGGAACCCTACTTCATCATCATTATCAGTATCAACTGGAATCCCAGTTAGAGAAGAGAGGGCTGATATGAAGAGAATTAAGAGCTTTTTATCATTCTCCGTGTTAAAATCACGGAGAATTGACATTCTCTGTGTTAAAACACAGAAAATGGCCTCTCCCCATGTTAAATTGACGGAGAATTGCCATTCTCCGTGTTAAAATGACCGAGAATTGTCATTCTCCATGTTAAAATGCAGGAGAATTGTTATTCTCTGTGTTAAAATAACGAAGAATTGCCATTCTTCGTGTTAAAATTACAGAGAATTACCATTCTCCGTGTTAAAGACACGGAGAATGGCCTTTTTCCGTGTTAACTGACGGAGAATTGTCATCCTCCGTGATAAAATGACGGAGAATGGTCATTTCCCGTGTTAACATGCAGGAGAATAGTCATTCTCCGTGTTAAAATCACGAAGAATGGCCATTCTCCGTTGTAAAATCACGTAGAATGACCATTTTCCGTGTTGGAATACATGAGAACGACCATTCTCCGTGTTAAAATCACGAAGAATGGCCATTCCCCGTGATAAGATTACGGAGAATGGCCATTCCCGTGTTAACATGCAGGAGAATAATCATTCTCCGTGTTAAAATCATGGAGAATGGTCGTTCTCCGTTGTAAAATCACGTAGAATGGTCATTTTCCTGTTAGAATGCAGGAGAATGGTCATTCTCCGTGTTAAAATTACGGAGAATGACCATTCTCCGTATTAAGATCACGGAGAATAATTTTTTTTTTCTTCTTTTTTTAAAGTATATATTGATTGATATCATACTTTTCATTGTTGTTTGTTTATATCAGTGCAAACAACCGGAAAGCTCAAAGAGACAAATAAAAGGCTTAGGAATGATAAAAGCGAGCACTACCAAAAAAACCAGCTTTAGCGACGGCCAGATCCGTCGCTTATCCGTCGGTAACATTTTTTACCGACGTAGTGGCGACGGATATTTGTTGAAAATGACCGTCGGGAAAAACGTCGTCGCTAAAAAATGTCCGTCGCTAAGCCGTCGGACAAATAATTATCCGACGGACTAGCGACTGGTTAGTGACGGTTGTCTTTCACCTACTTAGCGACGGATTAGCGACATGTTCCCGTCGGTTTACATGCCATATAATATTAAAATATCCGTCGCTAATCCGTCGTCAATAGGTCGGTAAAAGCGTATCAGAGAGGTTCCAACCCTGAATAGGATCTCCCCGTCGCCAATTAAAAGGTATTTTCCGACGGCTATATCCGTCGCTAGGTAGTCGCCAAAGTTCCCGCCAATGTTGTAAACATTTTGCCGCCAACATTTGCGACGGATAAGCGACGAAGAATAATCCGTCGCTAATATTCGTCGACGTAGCGACGGAAACCCGACAAATTTTTACATTTAAAATTGAAAAAAATTATGTTGTGTTGTCTGTCGCTAATCCGTCGCTAAGATGTCGGAAATTGGTCGCTATTAGCGACGGAATCCGTTCGTCGCTAAACGTCCGTCGGTAAAGTTGGGTATTTTAGTAGTGGAGCTTCAGAAACAAGTTGAATCGGTGCAGAATGAAGCCATTAAAAAGTACCTAATCGCTGAAAAATATCAAATCTTTCCACGAAGATGATGATGATGTTGATGATGAGCGATGATCGGAGTTCGACTGAAGAAATGCACAGTGAACTACGAATAATCTTTGCGATCTCTGCTGAAAATTAGAGCAATGAAATTCAGATCTCTCGTGAAGAAGAAGAAGAAGAAGACGAAAATCGCAATCAAAATCTGAGTTTGTGAATTAAAATAACGAAGAATTGCCATTCTCCATATTAAAATTACGGAGAATTAATATTCTCCGTGTTAAAGACACGGAGAATGGCCTTTTTCCGTGTTAAATTGACGTAGAATTGTCATTCTCCGTGATAAAATGACGGAGAATGGCCATTCTCCGTGTTAACATGCAGGAGAATAGTCATTATTCATGTTAAAATTATGGAGAATGGCCATTTATTCGTTGTAAAATCATGTAGAATGGCTATTCCCCGTGTTAGAATACATGAGAATGATCATTCTTCGTGTTAAAATCACGGAGAATGGCCACTCCTCGTGATAAGATCACGTAGAATGGCCATTCCCGTGTTAACATGCAGGAGAATAATCATTCTCCGTGTTAAAATTACGGAGAATGGTCGTTCTCCATTGTAAAATCATGTAGAATGGTCATTTCCCGTGTTAGAATGCAGGAAAATGGTCATTCCCCGTGTTAAAATCACGAAAAATGACCATTTTCCGTATTAAGATCACGGAGAATGATCTTTTTTTAAAGTATATATTGATTGATATCATACTTTTCATTGTTGTTTGTGTTTATATCAGTGCAAACAACCGAGAAGCTCATAGAGAAAATAAAATGCTCAGGAATGAAAAAAACGAGCTTCAGAAACAAGTTGAATCGTTGCGGAATGAAGCCATTAAAAAGGACATAATTGCCGAAAAATATCAATCTCTCCACGAAGATGATGATGATGATGAGCGATGATCGGAGTTCGACTGAAGAAAAATACAGTGAACTACGAACAATCTTTGCGATTTCTGCTGAAGATTAGAGCAATGGAATTCAGATCTCTCGTGAAGAAGAAGAAGACGAAAATCGCAATCAAAATCTGAGTTTGTGAATTCAAATACATATATATATATATATATATATATGACCAAATTTGTGCGAAGGGGGTAGCTGTGGTATTATCAAAATGACAATTTTGTAAATACAGAACATCTAAAGAGAATCTTAAAATATTTAACATAAAATATACATAATGTTGGATATTTCATAAAATCTACCATGCGGATAGATTTTTCATAAACACCCACTCCAAAAGTGGGTATCTCAGCAATTTTCACTAAAAGAAAAAGGAAATGCTAAACACAATGTGATAAGAAAGAATGAAAGATCAATACAACATAATAAAAATACATAATACAATAAAATATATAAATAGAACAATATAATATAATCTTACAGTGGGGCGTATTATTCCTTCGACGTCGGACATTTTAAAAAAAAAAAAAAAAAAAAAAAACCCTCAGAGCAACAACAATTAGTGCCATCCATTTGCAATGGTTTTCATCTGAAGATTGTTGTAATGCTCTGTGCTTGAAGATCATCCCTGTCGGTAGTATCAATATTCATTATTCTCTGCTCCTCTTTCACTTCTTTTCTAAGTTCCATGACTTTTTTTCAGTGAAATTTTATCTTGATCATTAGCAAATAATCTTTGAAATTGCTCATCTCCTATTGATTTTGTTTTGTTTTGTTTTGTTTTTTTTGTTTTGCTCCTCTCTATATTCTTGGCAAACAATGCGGAAGGTGACATCTCAGCATGTTGTTTTTCTTGTAGCTTTCTTGCTCGTTCCTTTGCAGCCTTTTTGCCTATTGGAACTTTCAGTAGGGGTACAACTCAGATGATTCTTGGGCCGAATTTGATCTTAATCCGAGTCCAACCTGATGAATTATAAGCTTAGTTTGAACCCAAGTCCAACCCAACATCGAATTCAACATATGAAGCCAAAGACGAGCTCAGACGAATAGAAAAGACCCAAGTTCCTCGGATTGGGTCTGGTCCATCAGGTTTATCGGTCTCTAATATAATATTTAAAATAATTTTAAACAAGATTAATATTAACACATAATTAAATAACAATCAATTATTATAAAATACAAATTAAAATGGGATTTAGGATAAGGAGTTAGAAGAATTTGGGTGGAGAAATTTATTAGGATTTAAACTCTTTATTTAAAAATATGAACGAGCGTGCATATAAAAATATATATAAATTATATGTATGTCGGGTTCTGGACTCTTTGGGTAACCGGACACATGAACCCGAGCCCAATCCGATTTTTGATCGAGTTCAAATATTTTAACCCGAGTCCGAGCATCTTCAACCCAAATCCAACCCATTAACGAATTTACCTGATTAGGCTCAGACTTATTAATTTTAAAACGAACATAAAGGTATTCTAGACCAATGATTCATTAAATCGACAAGTTTGCGATCAAGTTCAAATTTTTGTAGTCGTGAAAGTATGAATGAATTCTTTTCCAATGTTGCATTTTTTTTTGGCTCATTTTCATGTACTTGATCTATGCTAGCAATGAGCCCTGTCAATATAAGCAAAAGATCTTTGGCTTCAAAATTGTGTGTTTTTTTTTTTTTTTTTTTTTTCATTTTTGTGCTACTTCATGTAAAATTTGAAATGAAATAGGTTGTTGACTATCATGTTCATCTAAAAATGTAGAGGAATCATTATTAAGAAGATTAGTGTAAGACATAATCAAGAGAGTCCATCTAAAAATTACAAAAAAAATTGTTAAACAGTTAACCAATTTAAATTTACATGAAAAGAAAAGAAAAGAAAACATAACGAGAGAGAATATAAAACTTAAAAATAAATCAAATTGTGAAAATTAAAAGAATTAGATGAAGAAAAGTTTTTTAAAAATTCTGTTATGTAGCTTTGCTTTTAAGAAGTGAGAAATAAGTTGAGATGAGTTAGGAGAATTGTTGAGAAGCTTCAGTTTAAATAGCTTAAAATTTTATCGTTCACTTTGTCTACATTGTGGGAAATAATTGTGAGATCAGCTTTTAAAGAATTCCCAGCTCTTT
Organism: Iris pallida; assembly: GCA_029216955.1. Lineage (NCBI taxonomy): Eukaryota > Viridiplantae > Streptophyta > Magnoliopsida > Asparagales > Iridaceae > Iris > Iris pallida. The sequence continues at coordinate 2,791,267 of JANAVB010006400.1, forward strand.
AGAATGAACAAGACAAGTAAATGTTTAATGCCAAGATCACAAAAAAAGAAATCAAGATATTCGTCATTTTGCTCCTGGCGCATGCCACTGCAAATACTTTATGGAACATGGAGATATTTCTGAGTTCTTCCATTTTCCATGAGATTTTGTAGTTGAGAATGAAAGGGATCACGATTTCTCACTGAATAGAGCCAACCCTGACTGCAGCATTACAAAACCATATTGACATAGATAGTGTTTCCTATGTGATTATGTAAATTTGTATGCAGGGCCGGCCCTGACAAACCATCAGGTTTGGGCAACACCTCCACCCCCCCCCCCCCCCCCCCCCCCCCCCCCCCCCCCCCCCCCACTCCTTGGCCCCTGAGTCCGTAGCTCTCTGCCAAGCTTTTACGGTCCACCCAATCCCTCATTGTTAGTTGAACTGACAATCCTTCATGTCCATATTTTAAGATTTTACTGGAAAAGCCTCCAGATCTTATTTTTCTTAGCCACAACAATTATAACTTTCAGCTTGTTATAATTTTTTTAATATTTTTTTGGAGTCAAGGGGCAACTAAATTTAGTTCCGACTAAGACAACCCAACTTGACGGACCGGCCCTGTTTGTATGTATCGAGTTTGGTATGTATATATCTATTTACTTTTTATCCACTTCTCTGTGTATGAAAATTGTAGAGTACTGGTGAAAACCACATTAATAAGATTCTTGATTCATATGCATATGTTTCAAAAATATTGCCATGTAAATATTTATAAACAGGTTATGCAAATGTGCATATTGTTATTTTTCGACAAGTTTATACTGCAATTTTTTTGGGCCATGTACATATTATGTACAATTCGATGTACAATCTCCGGAGTTTTAATGAGGATTTTTGATTTTGATCTCTTCCAAATACAAAATATTATATGTCGACCTAAATATATTTTTGGCAACTGCAAAATGATGAATATACAATACATGTGGAAAGTGTGAAAGTAACCTTTCATGTTTCAAATATATTACTTTCAAGAATCTAAACTGCCCCCAAGTCAACAATCATAGTGTTATTTTTTAAATTATACCTTCAAAAAAAGTTGTTATGTTCTCTATTAGGTGACAATTTAATTAATTTATCTTCTGATGGTTTAAAATTAACACCTAACCAATTACAATACTACCAATCTACTGAAACATGCAAGTGACATGATGATGAATGAAGAAATATAAATATATGAGAAGACATTACACCTTCCCAACTAAAACCAATATATCATTAGGGCTTGTTTTATGCCACTAGTCATTTTCGTGTCGATTTGCAGACGATTTGCTATACTCAAAATGGGAGATATTTTCCTTTATAGTAAGGCTAGCAATTTTTTTTTTTAATTTTTTTATTACTGCGTAGCGCTTTTTCTTGGTCTGTGTCGTGTTCGTGATCCAGATCATATCGCCTTGGTCAAAAATTAGGTCAAGATACCTAATCAGCCAGTGCCTGGTTATTTAATTAACATGTAAAGATCATGTTTAGACTAAGGTTAAGACACCATTGAACTAAATTATGATTAATACCAAGACCTGACTCTTTGATCTTAACCGGGACGGATAGTTGTTGCTTCATTTTCAGACAGTAATACAAAATTAGAATCTAGTTAAATCAACTGGACAGCACCGATCAACAGCGTCATGCAGATGTTACGCTACTTTACTTTTACTTGCAGCAGTTCGAGCAACTCACATTTGTAAATGTGTGTCACATCCATTTTTCTAGTTTGAGGATATTTTGGTGATTGTAATTTTTTTGATTATTTTAATATATTATATTATTGGTATTGTGATTTTTGGCCTTTTGATAGTATAGCCTTGGCGCAACCTAGCCTAGTGTCTCATCATGACTTAGTGACTTGGTTAGCATGTTTAGTTAGGTTTTAGCATTTCCATTCTAGTTAGTTTCAAGTTAGAAGCTAATTAGAAATATTCAGTTAAAGGCTAGTTAGAAACATTCATGATTTAATGTTTCATTTAAACTTGTAGAGTGAAGCCTAGCCCTTGAATCAAAACCCTAGCCCAATCTCATAGGTGGCCGGCCAAGTAAGGTCCAGGAGCCCCTATTTAATATCTCTTAAAGAGACTTGCCTCTTTTTTCATTCATTCTCTTTCTGGCAAAAATCTAGGTATGTGTTCTTTCCTATTTTCTTCAATCCTTCTCCTTTTTGATTCTAGTCTTTTGCATTGGGTTCTAATTCAGTTTTGTGGACTGTTTGTGGCTAGCTATCAAAGTTTTGGAGAGCGTGGGATCATTCAAGTTGAAGGAAGGATCTTCATTTTGGGGCTTTTCATTGGCATTCACCCTCAGTAGGTAAATCTATTCAAATTCCTTCAAATCTATGATTTCTTTCCATAGATGCATCCATCTAGGTGTCCCCTAGCTGTAGGTGTAGTTTGTTAGGAATTGGTTTGGTGTCCGTATCGGACACGTATCAGTATTTCTGCATATGTGTTTGATGTAATGCCTCAAAGGGGTTTTTGGTCATATTTTTGAAATCTATTTGAATAGGATTGTAGCCCTACATGTATGTTTTTCCCATGCACTGAGCATCGTGTCGTGTCATTTTCGTGTCCCAATTTGGACAGGACACGCCGCACGAGCCCTCACGCGCGTGTCCTGCTACTCGATTGCGATTCCGAATACGACACGCGATGTGGACACGTGCCACTTGGCACAGAGGTAGGGGCAACCTCTGACAACTCCCCCCTTGAGTTTCGTGTCGCCTCGTGTCGTATCGAGGGAGTTCTCGTGCGTGCACTAGTTTCGCCCCACACTGTCGCGCGTAAAAACTTCCTACTGATACGCGTCTCGTGTCGAGACACGACCCGACGTGGACACAAAACTAAGTGTCGATCATGTAGCCCTATGCCTGGGCTACACGCGGGTGTGAGCACGCGGCGTGGGGTGGCCTGTGTTGTGTCCACGAGACATGAATACGCCTGCACGATGCGGTCTGTGCAAACTGTGTCTGTGCATGGTTTCAGTCGTTTGGACACCTCGTGTCCAGTTGTATGGACACGAGAACCCCCCTATGACACATATTGTTTGTATTAATGCCTGTATACTTTTAATTTGGTATTTAATTAGGTTTTCGAAGATGATTTTGGGTTGTTTGTGCTGTCGAGTCCCTGTGTCTGATACACTGTTCGAATGGGGATTTGTAGGAGTTAAATGGATTTTTGATTGTTAAAAATGCAATTACATGTTAGATTATATGCTGTAAAATGTGTAGAAGTATCTGGGATTCATATGAGTTTAGTTGTTTTTATTTTGGTTTATTATCGAGTTTATGAAACTGTGATAAACTAACAATTTAATACTGTTTTGAATCCTGGAATATATTCACTGATGCATACCTGAGATTTACATAGTGTATCCGAGAAGCTCATGTGGCATTACCTGTGTCACGCCCCAGAACCAAAATACTGGCAAGTGGGGACGGACAAGGCCAGCTACGTGATACCAAAGTATGCCAGTACTCTGAAATCACGTATAAGCTGTCAAGACATGGGGGTTACTTCTACAAGCCAACAGTCGATCCTAGGTTAAAACAATCCTAGGTATCTCAATCACAGGCAATTATACATGGTACAAGAAGTATGATCATCAGACATACAATAGTAAAGCGTCCCAAACCATATATACATGGATGATCATGAAGCTAGTAATACAAAATGGAGAAACTAGCAAGAGTATTAGTCATACGTAATAGCTCTAGCTACAGTCTAGAATACGCACATCATGTTTATGCCCGTAGGCTAAATATTAAGGACCAAAACACGAGCTAAACACGTGCTAAACACGTGCTCGGAGGCTAAATGCCATAAAAGAATAATATACATAACCAGTGGAAGAATAAAATGAGAAACCCACTTGGGTACTCTGGTGCTCTGGATGGTCACCGTTGAGTAGATGGTGCGAAAAATTCTCTGGACTTCTCTATCAGATCTGGCCAAACAAAACCAGTGGGGTCAGACCCCCAATAGCAAGTACCACAAAGGAAGCCAAACTATGAACTAAAACCAGCAATCACTAACATCAACAATTAAAGATACAAATGAGTAAGAGCAGATCGAGACTCGTGCACTACCAATGCACTTATCCCGAACATAGGAAGACAATAAGTAAAGCATCTTAGAGCATAAAGTAAATAACATGTGACATAATGTAAACTGTGGACTTGTGAATTAAACAGAGAACTTGTGACATAGCTAAACCATGTGAGAGAAATAGTACATACGAACATGTACGGTAAGTGGAACATATGAGCATGTTAGATTATTTGGCTGACGTCATCACAGGTCATGTTTATTTGCATACTTTTCTAGCTCTATGCTTGTTTGATTCCGGTGCATTACATAGCTTCATGTCATTAGAGTTTATGCACAAACACCACTTAGTAGCTACACCTACCGAGAAGATGAGTAGAGTAATGACGGGAGGCGGACCAGTGCCCATTAGGGCCATCTATAGATGCTCTATTACTATAGCTGGGAGAGAGTTTAGGGGATGATTCTTTGTGATGCCACTCCCCGGGTATGATATCATATTGGGGATGGACTGGCTTAGCTATGCTCACGCAGCTATAGACTGCCATGAGGGTAGTATTCTGTTCAGTCCCCCAGGCACGACACCATTGAGTGTCAGGAGGACAGGTCCGGAGATCAGCCTAGAGCCGAACTGTTGTGCGACAGTTGGGGAGTAGCACCGCCACACCCTATCATTAGAAAGTTTTTGGATGTATTCCCAGAGCATCTTCCAGGACTTCCGCCTGACAGAGATGTGGAGTTCACTATAGATTTAGTACCGGGTTCATCACCAGTATCCCGGGCTTGCTAAAGAGTAAACCCCAAAGAGGCCGTAGAGATGAAGGAGCAGATTGATGACCTGTTGAAAAAGGGTTTCATTCGATCTAGTGCTTCTCCATGGGGAGCGCCAGTGCTCTTTGTGCCTAAGAATGATGGTACAGTCCGGTTGTGTATTGACTACCGAGCATTGAATACCATCACCATTAAGAACAAATATCCTCTGTCCAGGATAGATGATTTGTTTGACCAGTTGAGTGGGGCGAAGGTATTTTCTAGGATAGATTTGAGATTCGGTTACCACCAGGTGAAAGTCAGGGCTGCAGACATCCAGAAGACGGCGTTCAACACGAAGTATGGGCAGTACGAGTTTTTGGTGATGCCATTTGGTCTCACAAATGTGCCAGCTGTCTTTATGAACTTGATGAATAAGACATTTCACCAGTATCTGGATAAGTTTGTCGTAGTATTTATCGATGACATCCTGATATACTCGAAGTCGTCGGAGGAGCACGCAGAGCACTTACGGACAGTTTTGGGGAATCTGAGGCAGGAGAGGTTGTATGCCAAATTGTCGAAGTGCAAGTTCTTTTTGGACGAGTGGAGTTTCTCGATCATATAGTTACTAGAGAGGGGATCTCGGTGGATCCCAGGAAGATTGCTGCCGTTGAGACATGGAAGGCTCCGACGTCAGTTTCAGAGATCAGGAGTTTCCAAGGTTTAGCCGGCTATTATAGGAAGTTCATCCAGGACTTTGCTAGGATAGCTGAACCCATGACAAAACTGATGCGGAAGGACGCAGAGTACATCTGGTCAGAGGACTGCCATGCAGCATTTGAGGAGCTGAAGAGGAGGCTGACGACCGCTCCAGTTCTGACATTACCTTCAAGGTCTGGAGGTTTCACCATATACAGCGATGCTTCGGGAAAGGGGCTAGGATGTGTCCTACAGCAGCATGAGAAAGTGATTGCTTATGTATCTAGGCAATTATGGACTCATGAGCGGAACTATCCTACCCACGACCTAGAGTTAGCTGCAGTGATCTTTGCACTCAAGTTGTGGAAATACTACTTATACGGAGAGCGTGTGAAAATCTTTACTGACCACAAGAGCTTAAAGTATGTGTTCATGCAGAAAGAGCTAAACATGAGGCAAAGACGATGGTTGGAGTTGATGAAGGACTTCGACATTGATTTACAGTATCATCCCGGGAAGACAAATGTGGTGGCGGATGCGCTGAGCAGGCATCCGATGGCATGGTATCTGATGATATATTGGCATTTACGGTAAGATCTGAAGAAGCTCGATATCGAGATAGTTCGGCCAGGATCAATGATACAGATGATGGCGCTAGACATTCAGTCAGGTTTGATGGAGCAGATCTAGGAGGCACATTCTACAGATGAGAGCCTCCACAGACTTCGAGCCCAGGCTTTAGCTGGATTGCTGGATGACTTCACAGTAGTAGAGGATAGATCCTTGAGGCATGGCAGCTGATTATGCATGCCGAAGGGAGAGCTGATAGAGGCAGTCTTGCAGGAGGCGCATCGATCGCGGTATTCTATTCACCCGGGTGCCAACAAGATGTACCGTGACTTACGGGAACATCTTTAGTGGCACGGGATGAAGAGAGATGTATCACGTTTTGTTTCGAGATGCCTAGTTTGCCAGCAGGTCAAGGCGGAGCGTCAGAGGCCAGCTGGTCTATTGCAGCCGTTACCCATTCCCGAGTGGGAGTGGGAGCACATTACGATGGACTTCGTCTCAGGGCTTTCTCGTTCCCAAGGAGGGAAGGATGCCATTTGGGTCATCGTTGACAGGCTGACGAAGTGTACACACTTCATACCCTTCAAGGTGGGGCTCTCCACCGAGAAGTTGGCGGAACTATATATGCAGCAGATAGTTCGCTTACACGGGGTACCAGTGAGCATCGTGTCGGACCGAGATAGCATATTCACGTCCCACTACTGGAGGAGCTTGCAGGAAGAGTTGGGCAGTCGGCTCAAGTTCAGTACAGCGTACCACCCGCCGACAGATGGACAGTCCGAGAGGACGATACAGATACTAGAGGACATGCTGAGAACTTGTGTACTGGACTTTGGCGGATCATGGGAGAGCCATCTGCACTTGGTAGAGTTTTCATACAACAACAGCTACCAAGCCAGCATCGGTACACTACCAAAATAAGTCATATCAGCGACGTAATTAGCGACGCCAACTTAAAACGTCGCCAATATTTTTGGTTTTAGCGACGCCAAATTTAAGCGTCACAATACGTCGCTGGTAGCGACATACAGCGACATATTACGACTACCTATAGTCTAATAAAACCAACGTCGTTGATTTGTCGGAAAACGTCGCTAGTTTTATCAGTTCAGCGACGTTTAGCGTCGCAAAGATTATAACGTCGTCGAATATTAAACCAATACCGACGCTTTGCGACGTATTTCGGGCGTCGCTAATTTCTGCTAAATAGGGTTTTCTCGGTTCCACTTTTTATTTCTTCCTCTCCCCAAATTTTTTGTTCCCGCCCCTCTTCCCCCGAACTCGACGACAGCCCGACCCCCTTCCCTCCGGCGCCGCTCATCCTCCTCCTCCACCGCGAGCTCCTTCTCCTCCCTCCGGCGAGCCCCTTCTCCTCCTCCTCCTCCTCCACTGCGAGCCCCTTCTCTTCCTCCACCGCGAGATCCTCCTCCTCCACCACCGCGAGGAGACTGAAGGTAAACCCTAACCCTAATTGAGGTGTTTTTCGTGTCCAAAATGGACACGGAGCCACACTACGACCATGTGTTCACTGATACAGTGTGTTCGTGAGATTTTGGACACTTTATGTCCATTTGTTGGACACGTGGACACCCGTAAGCATGTATATATATGTATTTCACCTCTGTACACTTAATCCCCTCCTCCTCCTCTTCCACCACCGTGAGGAGACTGAAGGTAAACCCTAACCTTAATTGAGGTGTTTTTCGTGTCCAAAATGGACACGGAGACACGTTACGACCATGTGTTCACTGATACAGTGTGTTCGTGAGGTTTTGGACACTTTGTGTCCATTTGTTGGACACGTGGACACCCCCAAGCATGCATATATATATATATTTCACCTCTGTACACTTAATCCCCTACATACACTTGTGTATTTTCGTATTAATTTGGATTTGCATATTGGGTTTGGGTTTCGATATAGTGTTTGATACATTGTTTCACCTTGCAACATTCCTATACTTATTTTAGACAAAAAGTATATGAACCAATTAGTCAACATCTATTTGTTGAAGTATGGTACTCCATTCTTCGTAAGTTCTAGCTATATATGTCTCAAGATCCAATACTCGAAAATCCCAAGAAGAAGAAGAAGAAAAGAATAAAATGACATCGCTCAACACCCTATGACAACTCTTTGTAGAATTGTGTTAAAGTGTGAGTTCTACAGTATGAGTTCTACAGTATGGTTCTCTTTGTAGAATAAAATGACATTGCTCAACCCTATCGATCCTCCATACAAGTCTTCCTTCATCTATTGTCTTAAAGTGTGAGTTCTACAGTATGGTTCTCTTTGTACAATTGTGTCTTATTTTAGACAACAAGGGTTTCCTATTTTATAGGTAACATGGCAACATGTGTAAGGGAACATATAGGTGTGTGTTTGTGTTTGAAAGGGAGTGTCACAAGAGTAAGGCGTGAGCATGTGTTAGTATTTTGAGCTGTGAGAGTATTTGTTCTATTGAGGTTAGTACCAACTAGCAAGTTAGGTTAAAAGAACCTGGGAACTATGGTGTGGTTGTATACATCATGTATATGTATGAGTGTATCTAGTGGGAGAAAGGGGGAGGGTTAACTAGTACCAGGTATTTGGAGAGGAGGGAGAGTTTATACTAGTATATATAGACTAATATCCTAAAACTTGACTTATACAACTTAGAAATGGCTAGTTTGACCAAGTTGGACTAGTTTAGCTTAGAGTTGGCTCGGTTGGACTATACATAATATATAGACTAATATCCTAAAACTTTACTTCTACAACTCAGCCTATATGAAATATTGTAGACACGGGTGATATACCGCCGCGATAATCTCTGACCACCATACGCACAAACACGCGAAAGAAAAGTTAGCAATACGAAAAGAAGATGACAGATAATCTCTGACCATTTAACGTAAAATGTCATGTGTACATATACTGTGAAAAGTGTAGACCGCATGAACTGACAATTGTATATCATTCACTACCTTGATGTATCTATCTTACAGAATTATGGAGCTGAATTACTATCTGCGAAATCGTACTTGGATGTACAACCATCATCCTGATGACATGTACGGTATACATGATGAATTCATAGAGGGTGTACACCAGTTCCTACAGTTTGCCAAGACGTTCCCTCAGTACATGGACGGTACCAAAATTAAGTGTCCGTGTGTGAGATGTCGCAACTTGAAATATCATCCAGAAGTGGATGTCACGTATCATTTATACTCGAAGGGTTTCACGCCGAATTACTATCAGTGGAGCGAGCACGGAGAACTTGTGTCTTTAGCATCGGAGTACGAGCCTTATGTGGATGTCCACAACAACGCTCCTTACGACGATGGATTGGTGAACATGGTTTTCGACGCGGCCGGGCCTAGTTTCGATCCGGATGATCATGATACACCTGAGGAGGCACCGAACCCCGATGCTGCACAGTTCATGGAGTTGCTGGAGAATGCAAGGACTCTATTATATCCTGGTTGTGAGGATCATTCACCGTTGGAGGTGGTTACAAGATTGTTGAGCATCAAGTCCGATTTTAACATGTCGTAAGATTGCTACAACCGTCTTATGGAGTTGCTTATAGAAATATTGCCTGAGGGTGCGAAGTTGCCTAAAGACTTCTACCGGTCTAAGAGGATGGTTAGATCGCTCTGGATGGGATACGAAAAAATCGATGCCTGTCGCAACGGGTGCATGTTGTACTAAAAAACGACAAGGATGAAGACGCATGCAGATTTTGTTGTGTCGATCGCTACAAGGCATGTGGTAGAGAAAAGTCTGTCGGTGCCAGGAAGCCTACCTCTTCGATGCACTACTTGCCGTTGACGCCGCGGTTGCAGCGGTTGTTTATGGTGAAGGAAACTGCAGAAAACATGAGTTGGCATAAGCGGGGAACATACTGAAGGAGTGTTGGATCACCCATCTGATGGAGAAGCATGGAAGCACTTTGATCGAGAGTATCCAGATTTTGCTTCTGATCCGCGTAATGTCAGATTGGGTCTCTGCTCCGACGGTTTTTACCCCATTCGGACTTTCGGGATCCCAGTATTCCTGTTGGCCTGTGATCGTCACCCCGTACAATCTACCTCCTTGGATGTGCATGAAGACTCCGTATATGTTTCTCACCATTATTATCCCAGGTCCGAGCAATCCGAAAAGGAACATCGATGTGTATTTACAGCCGTTGATTGATGAGTTGAATCAGCTATGGGAAGTAGGTTCCAACACGTACGATGTATCTAGAAAACAAAATTTTCGGATGCGGGCAGCACTTATATGGACCATCAACGACTTTTCGGCATATGAAATGTTATCTGGATGGAGCACGCATGGTCGTCTTTTATGTCCGTATTGCATGGACAGCACTAAGGCTTTCCGTTTAAAACACGGAGGCAAACCGTGCTTCTTCGATTGTCATCGACAATTCCTGCCGAAGGATCATCCGTACCGGAGGAACAGGAATGCTTTTCGTGCTGGCGTTGTGGAGAAGGCTAATCCCCCGCCAAGGTGGACCGGATACACGATATGGGAAGAGGTAAAAGATTTACCAAGAGCTATTGAGCAGCCTGCTACGGGCTACAAGTGTGACGGATTTGGTCGCACTCATAACTGGACGAAGAGGAGTATATTCTGGGATCTTCCATATTGGAGCACCAATCTGATTAGACATAACCTTGATGTCATGTATATCGAGAAGAATGTGTTTGACAACATAATTAATACTGTAATGGACGTAAAGGAAAAGACGAAAGACAATCCAAAGGCTAGATTGGACTTGGAAGAAATATGTAGACGTCCTGCATTGCATTTGATAGAGGACGGGAATGGGAAGTTGAAGCAGCCTAAGGCAATTTTCTTACTGGAGAAGGAGGATAAAGTGAGGCTTTGTAGGTGGATTCAAGGTCTGAAATTTCCAGATGGGTATGTTTCGAACTTGAGAAGATGCGTCGACCTCAAGGAGAACAAACTGACAGGTATGAAGAGCCATGATTGTCACGTATTCATGGAGCGGTTAATTCCGATTGCATTTCGGGAATTCTTACCGCAGGCAGTTTGGGATCCATTGACGGAGCTTAGCATATTCTTCAGGGACCTTTGTTCTAAGAAATTGCTCGTTGAACGTCTAGAAAAGTAAGAGAAAGACATTACGGTTACACTGTGCAAGCTAGAGAGGGTGTTCCCTCCTTGATTCTTTGACTCTATGGAGCATTTGTCGATTCATCTTTCCTACGAGACACATATTGGTGGACCCGTCGAATATCGATGGATGTACCCGTTCGAGCGACATTTGAATCACCTAAAATAAAGGTGAAAAATAAGGCTCGGGTCGAGGGTTCTATTTGTGAAGCCTATATTCTCGAGGAGATTACAAATTTCTGCTCCTCCTATTTCAAACCTCATGTTGCTACGAATAGAACGAGGGCTCCGAGAAACGACGACGGATATCAAGAATTTAATGATGGAATACTGAAAGTATTCAATGCGTTCGGAAAGCCTTCGGGGAAAATGAAGAAGAGATATTTGAATGACGAAGAGCTAAGGGCTGCTCAGTTGTATGTATTACTCAATTGCGACGAGGATGAAGTGGAGAAGCTAGAGGGGTAAGTAACTCAGGATGATGACTTTACGTCATCTCAATGTAATAGTATAAGCTAATATTATTGTACTAATCGGCGGTTGCTTCGTTGTTTTCCAGCACATATAATGATGAGTTGAGGCTGGTTTGACCCTACCTAACAGACGAAGTATTAGAACAGGAAATGAGACGTCATTTTCCTTCTTGGTTGAGCGAATATGTAAGTAGCTCGGTAATTACTGGCCTCTTCTAATGCAACTGCGCAATAAATAACTTATTATCGCTTCTTTGATATTCAGGTCGATCGTCTAATTTCACCCGAGATTGAATTAATTAGAACTCTTGCCAAGGGACCAATTACTTTTGTTAAAATATAACCAAGTTACTGTGTCAATGGCTTTCGGTTCAAGTTGACAAATGCTCCGATCAGAGACAGCTTCCTGGATCTTGATTCCACGAAAAACAGTTGTTTGTGTATCAAGTCTTCGAACTACAAAGACGTCGATCCAGGGAATGATTTCTTTGGCATCTTGCGAGAGATTGTGGAGTTGTCATATAATAATGGCAGAGAACCTACAAAGATCGTGTTGTTCAAGTGTGAATGGTTCGATCCGATTGAAAATCAAGGTTAGAAAATTGACAAGCATGGTCTTCTGGATATAAACTACAAGCGTAGATATCAAGGAAACGAACCGTTGTCCTAGCAACTCAGGCTCAGCTCGTGTACTTTACAGCTTATCCGAGACGGGGAGCAACGAAGTCTGACTGGTAGGCAGTATGCAAGACTAAAGCCAGAGATACTTTTGATGTTGACGAAAAAGCTTACCAGGAGGACGAGCTACCTCTTGTAACCAATATTGTCGATGTGGACTCCACGGAAGTTACGCATTACACGACACATAATGTAGAAGATGTAGAATTATCCGAAGAGGAAGACGAAACCGACGAAGGCGAAGATGAAAATGAAGATGAGGAGGAAGAGGAAGATGAGGTCGAGGAAGACGAACAAGATAATTATTCTGAAGATGATTGAGAGAGATATACTTATCTGAACTTAGATGTTTCTTCTAGAATACATTATCTGGACTTAGATGTTTATTGTAGAATGTATCATCATATGTTGTCTTGGTTATTATCTTGTCTTTGTTGTACTTTCATATTTCTAGTCTCTATTATTTGTTGTACTTTCATGTTTCTAGTCTCTATTTTGTTGTACTTTCATATTTCTAGTCTCTATTATTTGTTGTATTATCATATGCTGTTATCAGGTATGGCAGGTCGCGGAGCGTACCGAAGGGGACAACGAGGTCACTCTCCTCCGGTACTTCCTACAGGACTGCTAGAGGACAGAGTTTTCCTTCGGTACTCATTCTGGTACCGGCTCTGGATCCTCGTCGCCGATTACTCCTCCATATCGGACAGTAGGTGGGCCTGGTGGGACGACGTCGTGGCAATATCTCCTGGGACGAGTAGTTCCAGGCTGTTGAGAGTGATCGCCCGTCTAGCGTTCTACTGCTGATACGATGATGGAGACGGATGAGCAGATGGCGGAGGCTGCGGCGACGGCCGAGGCGGCGCGCCGACGGCCGACCAACATCATGCAGATGATGCGTGCGCACCTCCGGAGGAGAGGCGGAGATCTGGGCGACGGTACAAAGTAGGTTTTTGGTTATAATTTTTTCTTTCTATTTTTTATCATTTAACTTTTTTCATGAATAATATGTTTGTATAGATATCGTCCTCCAGAGGTACAGAGACGTCTAGGCCACATGCTGAGCATAATTATGGTGGTGCTTGGATTAACTACTCTGAGGCTCCGGACGAGAGGAAGGCCTTCTGGTTTGCGCGCTTCAAGCTTAAAATATATTGCTTTTAACATGAATCATATAATTTTGATATATATAAATGATAATATTGGTTTGCGCTCTTCTAGGATATGTTTTCTATCTACCACCGGGCCGAGCTTATCGAGGGGATGTTTCCTGCTGTCGCTGCCAAGCTGATCCGCGACTCTATCAATGATCAGAAGGATCGTGATCGTGCGGAAAGCCGATCCAAGGTTGGATCACCCCTGATCAATGGAATGCTGAAGGCTCGATTCGAGGAGCCAAAGTACAAGGAGAAGTCGGAGAAGGCCAAGGCGGCTAGGCAACATGCCTCGAAGTGGTGCGGTGGGTCGATTCCGATGACGAATTTCGTCGTCTGGTATGTCTTCCTCTTTTAGAAATATTATTTTAATGCAAAACCGATAAATTATTACTAAATATATTTAATTACGGTAAGGAAGGTCGATAACGCCGACATGGTGACCGTCTTCCTGCCACCTATCGTCGCGGCGCTGACCTTATTGACGAGAGGGCGAGCAGACTTATGTAAGTATTACAATACGTTACTTAATTTTAACTTCGTGTCAATTTTAATATAACTTAGTAATTGATGCAAATAAATATTCATGTAGTTAGTAATAATAATACATTAATTAGAAATTAGAAATAATAGTACATTAATTAGAAATTAGTATAATAAGTACATAATTAGAAATAGAATTTAGTATAATAATACTTTCTAGGCCGAGTATCAGAGGCTGGCGGAACGTGGCTGCTAGTACCTGATGCAGAGAGGGCCGGTACTTCCTCG
>JANAVB010006400.1:2810053-2912350 GCA_029216955.1 Iris pallida
GGTTTTTTGGGGTCCAAAAGTGTCTAATACATTCAGGTCTGTACAAGTCATATTGGACTTGATTCATGGCTTTGGGTCCCGTATATGGACTTCGGTTCAATTTCGAATACGTGGACAAAATAGTACTAATAATTAATTATTTTCCAAAAATTGTTACTTGCTGGTTTTGAATTTTTATATATAATTTAATTGCTGTAAAAATATGGAAAAATTGTATTTAAATCTATGTAATTTATATAATTTAATATAATTTTTCCAGCATTTAATAAGTACTTTGGCATTTTATAAAAATAAAAATAGAACTCATTTTCAGGATACATATGTTTGCTGATATGTAATAATATCTATGAGGGTTTATAAATTCTAAAAATTAGTATAAATTTTATAATTAACAAGGATCATTTTGGTACTTTATTTTATGTAAAATTGAGCTTTTTGTCTATCTCAAAAATTGTTGAAACATAATGTACAGTCTGATTTATTTATTGAATAGTTACGACTTACAATGTTTTGTGTTGATTTGAGTTATTGTAGTATTGGACCTCACCCTACACTAGTGTAATGACCCTAGAAAGTTAGTTTGGATATTGTGTCACCCCACATTGGTCTCATATGCTAAAGTCATCATTTGACTAGGTGTCCAGTCAGAAAGTCGTGTCACACAACTAGTGTCTTAATGTTTAACTTAGTATAAAACTAAGTTTATGTATTATTTCTACAGTATCGAGTCACCAGACATCTATAGGATTTCTATCACTATCTTGCTTTGCTAAAGGCAAGTACCTCTACAAACTTTACATACTGCTATAACAATAAACTGTGATCCAACCATGTTAAATGCTGATCCTTGGGGTAGCAAGTTAAATCTCCACATGTTGTATTATTTTCAGTCCCTACCATGCTTAGGACAGTTTTTATATCTCTCACATGTTTAACAACGGGTTAAGGGGAAACTGTTAGTAGAGTACGTGATCATGCCCCCTTCTCCGTATGTATTTACCGAGCACGGGTACATTTTTATATGTAACTTTGCCGTAGGTCTGATCCCGCGTTGGAGTATGGATATACACTGATGCCGTTTAGTGTACGTATGTACACTTCAGAAAAAAACTTGATATGTACCATTGTACATCCTATTTACCTATTGATCGATCACGTACATGCTACAGTTTTAAACTTTAAAACAAACATATGATGCCATGATAAATTATGATGTACCATGATTTCTAAACTTCTGTTCATTTCATGTTGCGTATATTTAGTTTGTTAGAATCAGTACTTGCTCCCGTCCTGACAGGATAACGTTGTAGATATACTTACCGAGGAGGAGTTGCTATGTGATTCTTATTATGGAGTTGCTGCCGAGGATCAGGCTTTATCTTACGACAATGTACCTGCGGGAAAACTCGTCTAGTTTGCGTAGTTGCTCAGGGTTTTCGAGAGTAGTTATATTGTTAGACTATGTATTTTGTGGCTGGACCTGTATCCAGCTTTACATTTTGGACTTGTACTTGAAACTTATTTATATACACGATGACTTTTGTATTTGGAGCATTTCTAACTCATTATTACAAATAGAACTGTTAGCACACTTTGGTCTTGTCTTATTTTAGAACAGCTTACCACGCTTTATCTCAAGCGTAGGCTGGACATGACTCGGCCCGGCCCAATAATTTGGGTAGCGGATCGTGACAGGAGAGGCATTTGTCTGCGGGGGAGGCGTTTGGCTGAGGGGGACACGCGGGGGAGGTGGGGGCTGGGGCGGCGGAGTAGGCGGGGGCGGGGGGGTTGGCTGCAGGGGCGGGGTGGTTGGCTGCGGGGGCGGGAGAGACGAGGGTTGGGCGGAGGCATTTGGCTGCGGTGGAGGCGTTTGGCTACGGGGGGCGCACGAGGGAGGCGGGGGCTGGGGGGGCGGGGGCGGGGGGGTTGGCTGTGGGGGCGGGGGCTGGGGGGGCTGTTGGGGCGGAGGGTCGGCTGGGGGGGATTAGAATAGGAGGATCAGGAATAACTACCTGAAGCAAAAGATAATTTTGATGCATCCTCTCAGATTTCGTAGATACAAGCTTACATACATTTCGTAGATACAAGCTTACATACATTTCGTAGATAAAAGCTTACATAATTTGTTCTTAAGTCAACTCTAGTAAGTATGCAGACTTTCATACATATATAGAATAATATATTCCTATATTTCGCGGTAGTTGATGTTTGGCGTAGTCATGTTCTTTTGGAATTCCTATATATCTTACAGGCGTAATCATGAATGTGGTTATCGATATATTCGCAGGTCGTATAGCTTGAGCACGTGTAACATAGTCGTGTAGCTTGAGCACGTGTAACATAGTCAGCTCTAGGAGCATGAGTCTTGATGTCATGAGCTATCTCGACACAAACTTTGGGGTTAAATATACCTTAGTCTTAGCTGCTGCAACTTTTGTTTTCGATGATTGGTACTCTATGGTACTTTTTTACTATAGCTCATGAATTATACAACTTGTAACTTGGTTGCTCTTGTTTTCAAAATCAATCTCTTGAATTAGTCTTTCAAATATTGACCTTTCTCTTGGTTGCTCTTGGTTGCCCTTGTTATCAAACGCATCTTTGCTAATCACTTTCATGTAGTAAAAGTTCAGGCCACCTCCATATCCTGATCTCCATTGAGCCTTGATGATGCATGATGCATCCAGGCTTCTACTTTGATTTAAGGATTCTGATTGGTTCTTCCCCATTTGGTGTTAGCTTGTTGAAGCTGTTGGTAAAATTTGCTTCAGCTTATGAGTGTACCTTTTACAAAAATACCGGTAGCAGTTTCTGAACAAACACTTTTCCATTTTTTTTAAAACTAAAAGGCAATATTTATCGGTTCCGGTATCGAACTATCGGTATCGGACTATCGGTTCCGGTATCGAACTATCGGTATCGGACTATCGATATCGGTATCCGTATCGAACTATCAGACTATCGGTATCGGTATCGGTATCGAACTATCGGCATCGCTAGCGGACTATCGGACTATCAGTATCGGTATCGAACTATCGGTATCGCACTATCGTTATCGGTATCACACTATCGGTATCGGACTATCGGTATCGGTATCGCACTATCGGTATCGGTATCGAACTATCGGCCTATATACCAGCGGATCCACCAGTTACATGATTATATACTAATTCTGTTTAGTTTGTCTTACGATACAGATTTTCACATCCAATCTGTGATGGATCGTTATTTCGTTGATCGTACATGGATGTACAAACGACAACACGAGGACAGAATAGGTGTGAGTGACGATTTTCACGCAGGCGTGGAAGTATTTCTTAAGTATGCCATGAGTAAAGCTCAATATATGGACGGTAACAAAATCAAGTGTCCATGTCGTAATTGTCGCAATAGACGTTACGAAGAAGTGGTGAGTGTAAGAGATCATTTGACTCATAAGGGTTTCGTACGTGATTACGGCCTGTTGTCATCGCAAGGTGAACTATATACGGAAAGACAGGTTGCAAATGCTGCTACTTATGCTTTTGATGATAATGCTGCAACGGATTTTGTCGTCGAAGACGATGAATGCTCTGTTGATTATGGAGACCTGCAGAACCTTGCACGAGATATGGTGTACGACGCGACAAGGCCTAATTTTGATCCGGAGGATCCTAATCCCGAGGCAAAGGAGTTCTATGATATGTTTCAGGATGCAGAAACTTCTTCATATCCTGGTTGTGAGCCTCATTCCGTACTGTCAGAGACGATGCGGTTGTTGAACATAAAGTCCGATTTTAACTTGCTACAAACTTGCTATGATCGGATTATATAACTAATCAAGGAGGTGTTACCGAAGGAATCAAAAGAGCTTCGAAAAAACTTCTACAAGTCGAAGATGATGGTCCGACAACTGGGACTGGGGTACGAGAAGATAGATTATTGTCGCAATAGATGTATGTTGTACTATAAGAAGAACGAGGATATAGAAAGTTGCAGCTTCTGTAATGCGGATCGTTACAAGCCAGTCAGGAGAAAAGGAAAGTCAACTAGAAAACGACGTCCTTACAAGTATATGCATTACTTGTCGATCACGAAGCGCTTGCAGAGGATGTATGTCTCAGAATACAGCAGAACACATGACGTGACACAACGAAGAACGTACAAAGACGATGGAGAATTGTCACATCCTTCGGATGGAGAGGCGTAGAAATATTTCGATTTGCGTCATCCAGATTTTGCTGCAGAGCCTAGAAATGTACGTCTGGCGCTATGTTCTGATGGCTTCGCCCCTTTCAGGCAGTCGGGATCTCAATACTCCTGCTGGCTGGTCATTCTGACCCCTTACAATCTGCCACCATGGATGTGTATGAAGACTCCTTATATGTTCTTGACATCTATCATACCGGATCCCAAAAATACGACGAAGAATATCGATATATATTTACAGCCGTTGGTGGATGAGCTGAAACAGCTGTGAGAGATCGGCGTCGCGACCTATGATATTTCCAGGAAACAGAACTTTCAGATGAGAGCTTCACTGATGTGGACAATCAATAATTTTTCTGCATACATTATGATGTCGGGATGGAGTACTCACGGCACCATGTCTTGTCCGATATGCATAGAAAATAGTAAGGCGTTCCGCCTTAAGCATGGAGGAAAACTTCTTTCTTTGATTGTCATCGTCAATTTCTGCCCGCGAGTCATCCTTGGAGAAAGAACAAGGACGCGTTCAGAGCTGGAAAACAAGAATTTTTTCATCCGCCTGCGAGATTGTCGGGATACGATATTTGGGAAGATGTAAAAGACTTGCCCACTGTAATGGAAGATCCATCGAACAATCGTGTCAATGGATTCGGACAAAGCCATAACTGGACCAAACGGAGTATCTTCTGGGACTTGCCTTATTGGAAAGATAATCTTATAAGGCATAATCTTGATGTTATGCATATCGAAAAAAATGTGTTCGATAATGTCTTCAATACCGTCATAGATATTAAAGGAAAGACAAAGGACAATCCCGTCACGACCCGCACCCCCTGTGAGGGTACGAGCACGTAACAACACCCAGCCTACGCCGCAGTGTCGGCGGTAGAACGCTGTCCTAGGTTACTATCTAACCAACAACTCACGCAATTATATTGTACTCATCAAATCTCAACTCCGAACGGAGGACAAGTATAGATATAATTTAGTCTCAATCACAGTCTAAGCACGATATGATAACACAGAAGATTATAACTAAGACTGAATATAACAATAAAACTAACTACTAAAATAATATAATCTCCAACAATCTCAAAACAACATATCTCAACTTATTTACAACTCAAGTTCTAAAACATGAAATCTAAACCAAGTTACTAGTTATCTCCCGATCACTCCTGAGTGTCGGGCCCAAGGTAGCTAACCCGTCTCCTGGTCCATAATAAGTAGGGAAAATGTCCTCAGGGCAATCATCTGTAAAATTTTCAACAGGTCCAGTCAGGACAGGAACGAGCACAATCTCATCTAGAAAACCCAAGTAAATGACAGAAAACTATAAAACAGTTATAGACAATTATATTGATGAACATGACGGTTTATACGAGTAATGATGTAGAGAACAGTTAAGTACAAGGAAAGTAAAGTAACTAAACGAGAAGAAAAACATGGCAATGAAGACTATAAAATATATTTTAGCTGAACTAGAGTAGCATGATATAAGTCCAGACAGTATAATAAGAGTCATGTGTGAGTCCAGACAATATAATCCAATACCAGGTGATTCCAGCACAAGATGAGTCCGGTATAAGGTGAGTCCAGTCAGTGATCAAAGATTCCAGGGTGAGTCCAGACTATACTCTAACAGTGTGTTTTAAAATATCGGGATCGACATGTGAACGGCTGTAGGTAATACGGCACACCGTACACTCGGCCAAGTGTGGGGTGGCTATCATTCCAGTATAATTCCAAGGAAGTGGTTCCAGTATTTGGGTATGTTCACATGCCTATTCCAATATTTCCCCGCCCAGCAAGTACATGTGAATCCATAACCCGACATGAAAATAAGTATAAGTCCAGCCAGTACACGAATGATTCCAGTAAATAATTCCAGAGTGATTCCAGTAGGTGATTCCAGAAATAGAGGCCAGACATGAATAAGTGAGTGTCACATGAAATGGATCCAGTAATAACAAATCGTGTTTGAAACAGAGAATCAGATAGAACTAGCTACAACTGAAATACAGTAAACGACAAGTAAATGGAAGAACTATCAGAGAATGTATTCGTCTGCTACTCTGAAAAGAGTAGTATAATATCAGATGTCTGCACCGGAGCCACAATGTCCTAAATAGAGCAGTATAGGTTATAATGTGTTTAAAACAAGGTAAATGAAGTTTATGATGCAATCTACATGATTTCTAGGTCAATCTAGGTCAAAGTCAACTCAAAGTCAAACTTGGTCAACTGTCTAGGTCAACTAGGTCCAAATCAAACTTGGTCAACTCTGGGTCAATCCAAGTCAACTACATTAGTCAAACTAGGTCAATCCTAGTCTAGTCAAGTCTCACGAGGCCTAACCAAGCCTAGACTAGCAAGCACACATTAAAACTGGGCTATACAAGCCAACAACACACATTGACTGGGCATTCATGCCATACACATAGGCAATGTACCATGTACATAGCCTATAGGCCATAAGGGCTATATCACATATTCCCACACCCATAAGGGCTATATCACATATTCCCACACCTTATATATACACTAATTTAATATAATTTATCATACACATATATATGTATACATACCACATTATTGTATCTAGAATATAGAAATATATATATATATACATAGAGTGATATAGGGAGAGGTACATGTGTATGTGGGTATATGTGTTCACTACAACAAAAAACCCTTTTAATGACGGCTAAAAAGCGTCATTAATGACGTACCATGACGCTTTTTTTTCCACAGCAACCGTCATGAAAACGGGTGTTATAAATGTTTTTTAAAAGCGTCATAAAATAACCGTCATGAATATGATGAGTTTCTGCTACACTTATTTTCAGCATAGTTTGAAAGCGTTATGAATAGATAATCTGTATAGACTCAATTCAGCACATTTATAACGCTCAATTCTGTACATTTATATATTACTTTCCAAAAAATTATAGATCAATGCTCAATGTTGCTCAATTCAATTTCAAAACATTCATTTTGAACCATATTCACAAGAAAACATCTAAATGTTATATAGTACCATTTAATCCATTTACAAATATATACATAACATATATCACCATCTTCATTACATTTTTTCAAAATAAGACATCCAAATACATATATTTACAACTACTACTAGTAAGTAGACCCTCAAAACTATTAGTACATTGGCTTCAACTTTGAGCACATCAAAACTGTCGGCATCACGTAGCAAAACCCTGAAAAATGTCTCCCTCCATCATACACTTTGTGTTAAAGAAGTAACCAAGATGACTACACAACTCAAACAATTCTCTCAGAGGGGGCAGTTCAAGACTATCAGGTGATACAATGGGAGCAAGTAATGGTTCAAATACCTCCCAAACCTTATGTAGGTTGAGCCTTGTATCAATTAATATAGCACCTGCTATGCTTTCGACAATGTCTGCAAGAACCTGCGACAGCAAAAATGATACAAAGTAAATAACACCGTAAAAAGCAATGCTAGATACTCTGAAAAATCATCATACATAATGTTTAGATTTCTCAGTCATCATTATATGATGTTTAGGCTTTCATAAAAAACTTTACCTTGTAGCCTTTGGACGAAGCATTTGATACAAGTGGACACTCGACTTCTTGTAATTCCTCCAGTTTCTTGACATATTCTGTTATTTGCTCTACAAGCAACCCTGATGAATGTTGAAGATTGTCACGCCCCAGATCCAGAATACTGGAGAGCGGGGGCAGACACAGCCAGCTACGTATATTGAAATAGAATACATCTCGACTATACGGTCACGGCTGTCTGGATATGAGGGTTTACTACAAGCCAGCAGTCTCTTAATGTCAAGCCTATTGTCTCAATCTCAAGCAATTAACAGAGTTACAAGATGTTAGAGCATCAAATATATATATATAAGGCGTCCCAAATATTACATATTGGATGATCATGAAGCTAGTCGTACAAAATGATAGGACTAGCAAGAGTTCAGTCGTACATGATCAACCCTAGGATTTGTTAATCATGTTTACAGCCCGTAGGCAGACAGTAAGTAAATGTGCATCGAGCTAACAGATGCTCGTCGGCTAAACGCCTCAAAAGAATGAATTTACATATAAGTGGGTGAAGACAAAAAAGAAAACCCACTCGTAGCCCGGGTTCCGTCTAGTGTTCACCATTGGGCTGGAAGCTTGGTAGATCCTCGGGAGCTGCTCCGAAATCTGGCCACACAAAACCAGCTGGGTCAAACCCCAGAAAGAGCAAGTGCCACAAAGGAGGCCACAAATAAGAACAAAAGCCAGCATATCAGAACATAAGAAATAAAGGAAGTACAAGTAATAAAAATACACAGAGCGATAAACGACTAGGGATGTAGAACCATTCCGGGAGCCAGGTTACAATCCTTAAACCAAACAAGGACCGGGATTGTACCCCTTCGCCTGAGTAGTTCACCGTCTCTACCCATTTATCGTTAGGGATAAGTAAAACAATCATGATCAAGAGTTCCAGGTGCAGGGGCTAGACAAAACTTAAACGGGGCTGGACACCATTCATCCATAATCGGCCAAGCAAGTACTACGGCTTACTACTTTAACTAACTAGGGTTATCACAAGCCTAATTACTAACAAGATGCAAGTGAGAAACTCCCAGTCCCAAGCCCTGCAGACCATCCAGTTATCCTTCCGCGGGTTGAGAGTATAGGTGGGTACATCGCCCGGGAGACAAATGTACCCTTAGGTGACTTAGAGGTGCAACACATGACAGTGTGCTGGAAATGTGCTCTACTCATCGGCAAGCTACAAGTCCATTAATGCCTCCAGATAACGAGACTGCCTGTGACCGGGAATTCTCCATGTTCTAATTTGGTCTACTCATTACCTAGTCCAATTTTAGTGTGAGTCCCTTGCCGTGGTACCCAGGGGATCACGTCCTAGGCATGATGCAAGACTGGACAAGTAGCTTAAGCAAGCACAGGATGCACACCCACGGTGTCATGTCAAGTAGCAAGTCAGGTGAGCCTACCGCAGTAGCCCAAATTATCAATTCATCAGGTCATGGTCTCTTGTCGAGTTACATGTTGCCAAGTCATGTTCAAGTCATCAGGTCGGTTTACAAGTTACAGGTTGAAAAAATAACAAGTCATAAAAACTCCAATTTGTGTCCAAGCATGTCAAGCCCAATCAAGTGATGTAGTGGACATTAAACATCAAAAGCTCCAATAAAACCAAATGGAGAATCCCAGAGAAAATATTAAAATCACGGGGGAGTAAGGCAAACAGAAGAGCGCGCGCGTAAGGCCTTGGGCGGCTCGCGTAAGGGAACAGGGGCAAGCGCGCAATGGAACGGGAGAGGGACCCACATGCAAAATGGCGGCTGAAACAAGGGGGGGGCCACACGCGCAGAGCGCGCGCGTAAGGCAGCGAGAAAAGGGGGGGGGGCCACGCACGTGGACGTGCGTAGAGGAGGTGCTGCTCCCGCGCACAGCAAAAAGGGGAGGGCCCCACGCTGGCGCCAGCAGCTGGGAACGGGAGAGGGCCCCACACGCGCAGAGCGCACGCGCGTAATGCAGCGAGAAAAAGGGGCCCACTGCTTGCGTAGAGGCTGCGCGGCTGCCGCGTAGAGCTAGGGGCCCGCTGCTTGCGTAGAGGCTGCGCAGAGGGGAAAAGGAGGAGGGGGCGCCCCCCACACGCGCAGAGCCGCTCGCGTAAAGCGCTGGCCGCTGGCAGCACGCGTAGCGGCTGCAACCGCATGGCGTAACACCACTGGTGTTGCCAACAAAGGGGAAAGGAGGAGTTCTTCTCCTACCTCTAGCTGAGAGGAAGAACCCAACCCCTAAAACTTGCAAAATCCATAACTTTCTCATTTTAAAACGAAATCAGATTTCGTAAAGACTAAAGTTGTATAAAACTTAATTCTCCACAACATAAAAACCTCAAAAACCATCCAAATCAAAGTTTATTAAATGAATTTCAAGGAAAACCGAGATTAATGAAAAGTTAGATCTAGAGAGATCCATGCTTCAAATCAAGAAGTTCCAAGTTCTAATATTGTTCTAAACTAGCTAAACAAACTTTCGAACAAGAAGAATCATGGTTTCTTTTCTTTTGATGGCAAGATGCACTTGCCTATGGTGGAGTTAAAGGGTTTTAAGAGGAAGAAGAAGAAGAGGATGCTGGTGGTGTTGATGTTAATGAAGAGAGAGAATGGTAGGTAAGGTTATTAATGGGTGGTGGTGTGGTGGAGGTAAGGGATAGTGTAGGTTAAAGTGATCCATAGCAATTCCGACCAAAGCAAGCCAGGCCGAACCCTCCAAGGGCCCATCTCCTATGAAATAATAATAATAATAATAATAAAAAATTAAACCCAAATCCGTAATGCAACCCAATAAGTTAATAAAGTCGGCCCAAGGCCAAATACGGGAAATACAGGAAAATAATTACCAGAAAATTCAAGAAAATTCCAAATGCGCACAGGAATACGAAATACGGGAACCGAAGGTGACAACTCTACCCACCTTAAAGGAATTCCGTCCTCGGAATTAAATCAAGGAGTTAGAGATTGCCACGACAAGCTACACTAACCACAGACAGACTAAGCAGGCAATCATACAATCATACATTCAAGCAAGGATGGAGAAGGCGTAAGGCACAAGGAAGACATTATACCTTACGAGTCAAACAGGTAGGGATATCGCGATCGGATGTCGTCCTCACGCTCCCATGTTGACTCACCCAGAGAGTGATGACCCCAAGCAACACGGACTAAGTTAATAGTCTTGTTCTTGAGCGTCTTTTCTCTCCGGTCCAATATAGACACGGGCCTCTCCTCATACGAAAGGTTGGTACCAACAACCAATTCCGAATGATCTAGGATATGGCTCGGGTCCGGGATGTACCGTCTTAATTGGGACACATGGAATACATCATGTACCTCACTTAGCGACGGCGGAAGAGCGAGACGATAGGATACATCACCTACTCACTCTAGAATATCGAACGGCCCTATATACCTAGGACTAAGCTTTCCCCGTACGCCAAAACGAATGACGCCACGGGTAGGCGAGATCCTAAGGAATACATGGTCGCCGACGGCAAATTCTAAGGGACGCCGATGAGCATCGGCCCAATGGCGCTGGCGATCCTGAGCAACTCGGAGGTGTTCTCTGACTTTCCTGACCACTTCAACCGTCTGAGAAATCAGTTCTGGACCGAGCATCTGCCTCTCTCCAACATCGTCCCACGCTAACGGAGATCTGCACTTCCTGCCATACAGAGCCTCGAAGGGAGCCATCTGGATACTGGCCTGGAAACTATTGTTGTACGAGAATTCCACCAGGTGCAGGTGATCCTCCCACGAACCACCGAAGTCAAGAGTACATGACCGTAACATATCTTCGAGAGTTTGTATAGTACGCTCTGACTGCCCATCTGTTTGCGGGTGATACGCTGAGCTGAACTTGAGACGAGTCCCCAAACTTTGATGAAGACTGCGCCAGAAGTGCGATGTAAATCTCGTATCCCTGTCTGATACTATGCTGACTGGCACTCCGTGAAGTCTGACAATCTGCCTGAGATACATCTCTGCTAGCTGTGCCGTCGACTGTCCAACTCTAAATGGAAGAAAGTGTGCCACCTTGGTAAGCCTGTCCACAATGACCCAAATAGCATCTCTGCCTGTCGGAGACCTGGGTAATCCAGTCACGAAATCCATGGTTATGTGTTCCCATTTCCATTCTGGGATCGGTAAAGGTTGAAGAAGTCCAGCTGGCCTCTGATGTTCAGCCTTGACCTGTTGGCAAACCAAACATCGAGAGACATACCGGGCTATCTCCCTCCTCATACCATTCCACCAAAAGTGCTGACGAATATCTCTGTACATCTTCGTGTCGCCTGGGTGAATGGAGTACTGCGAACTGTGAGCCTCTGCCATGACTTTCTGTCTGATATCTCCACTGGGTACACAAAGACGCGAGCCGTGTCGAAGTGTACCATCTTTATGAATACATAACTCTGGCCTTCTTCCCGCTTCACACTCAGCTCTGAGCCGCTGAATCTTGGAATCTGTTAACTGTGTTGTCCGGATCCTCTCAACTATGGTGGACTGAATCTGCAAGCTAGCCATCATGGCCACATTGGAAGGGAGGACAACTTCAATTCCCATCTTCTGAAGATCTGCCAATAGATCTGGTTGTGCCGTCAGGAAATAAACTCCGGCTCTCCTGCTCAATGCATCTGCTACCACGTTGGCCTTCCCTGGGTGATACTGCAAGTTCACATCATAGTCCACAAGTAGCTCGAGCCATCTTCTCTGCCGCATATTAAGATCTTTCTGGGTGAAAACATATTTCAGGCTCTTGTGGTCAGTGAATATCTCCACTCTGTCTCCGTACAAATAGTGTCTCCAAAGCTTCAGAGCAAACACTACCGCGGCCAATTCCAAGTCGTGGGTCGGGTAATTCTTCTCATGATCACGAAGTTGACGTGATGCATAAGCAATTACCTTCCCATGCTGCATCAAAACACATCCCAATCCTCTGCCTGAAGCGTCGCAATAAACTGTGAATCCTCCGGTCCCATCTGGAAGTGTGAGAATGGGAGCCGTAATCAAACCTCGCTTCAACTTCTCAAATGATTCCTGACACTCTGCTGTCCAAACAAACGGCACATCCTTGCGGGTCAACTGGGTCATCGGCGCTGAAATCCTTGCAAAATCTGAGACGAACCGCCGGTAGTAGCCGGCCAATCCTAGAAAGCTGCGAACCTCTGCCACTGAACTGGGTACTGGCCATGACTCGATAGCCACAATCTTCTGGGGATCCACTTCCACTCCTCCTCTGGTAATGATGTGACCCAAGTACGAAATGCGATCGAGCCAGAACTCGCATTTACTGAACTTGGCGTACAACTGGTGCTCTCTGAGAATCTGGAGAACAACTCTGAGATGCTGCTCATGCTCTGCTTCACTCTTGCTGTAGACCAGGATGTCATCAAGGAACACTATCACAAACTGATCCAAGTAAGGCATGAAAATACGGTTCATGAGATCCATGAACACTGCCGGCGCATTGGTTGCTCCAAAGGGCATAACTAGAAACTCCCAATGCCCGTACCTAGATCTGAACGCCGTCTTCGGGATGTCCTGCTCTCTAACTCTGATCTGGTGGTATCCTGATCGCAAGTCTATCTTCGAGAAAACTGAAGCCCCTTTGAGTTGATCAAACAAGTCATCTATCCTCGAGAGAGGGTATCTGTTTTTGATTGTCACTGAATTCAAGGTACGATAATCTACACATAGCCTAGACGTACCATCCTTCTTTTTCACAAGAAGCATTGGGGCTCCCCAAGGCGATCCACTAGCACGAATGAATCCCTTGGTTCTAAGTTCTTCAATCATATTGTACAAGATCTCTAACTCTGAAGGTGCCATTCTGTAGACTCGCTCTGATACTGGTGCTGTCCCAGGAATCAAGTCTATGGTGAACTCGATCTCCCGTTCTGGCGGCATCCCTGGAAGTTCCTCTGGAAAGACATCTGGAAACTCTTCAACTATCCGGGGCAACTGCACTGCTGCTACTGCCATCCGCAATACTGGAGGAGATGGCTCTACGGCGCCTCTGGAAAAGGAGAACTCTGGCTCCCCGGGAATACTAAAGACAACTCTGCCAACATGGCAGTCTATCCTAGCATAATGGTTCCTCAACCAATCCATGCCTAGGACTACATCATAGTCTGCCATAGGGAATTCTATGAATCTAGCGGGGAACTCTCTACCGCTAACTACGATCCGACACGAGGAAAATACTCGATCTACTCCCACAAGACCATTACCAGTAAGTATATTGAGCCTCACTGATAATGACTCGGGCTCCAATCCTATCCGTGTCGCGAATCGTGCAGACATGAATGAATGTGATGCACCAGAATCAAATAATACAGATGCTGGAAAGGTGTTGACGAGAATAGTACCTGCCACTACCTCACCTGGTGCAACTTCTTCTTCCATGGTCATCATCATAGCCTGACCTCTAGCTGCGGGTCCCCTCTGCTGGAAACCTCTCTGCCTGCTCTGCACTGGAGCCTGGGTGAACTGCTGCTGGTTCTGCTGCTGGAAGGCCTGGGCCTGGGTCGCCAATGGCCTCGGGTACTGCTGTTGCTGCTGAGGTACTGGTGCCGGTCCTCTAACCGATGGACTGGTTAGGTTGGACGAGGATGAGCTACCCCTATTCGGGCAGGCTCCTATCTTGTGATCAGCCGCTCCACAAGCCAGGCACAATCCCTGCGCCCTCCGACACTCTGCCACTACATGGCCCGGCTTCCCGCAATGAGAACATCCCACCGCGGAAGACTGCTTCTGCTTCTGCTGCTGCGGGTACGTCGGGATCGAATGCTGAACCGACGTCACTGAGGCCGCCCGCCTCGGAGTTCCAATGGTTATACCCCTAGCTGCCGGGGTTGGGGCTGATGATTGGTGCATCTGACTATGGGACCGCTTCCTGCCTCCGGTCCTGTCCACAATTCTCTGGGAGGTGTACTCATGCCTCCTAGCCGCCCTCAATACTGCGTCGAACGTCTGGTGCTCGAACTGCTCAACTGCCAACAAGATTTCTAAATGCAGCCCCTGCTGGAACCGCTGGGCCTTATCATACTCGGTTGCCACCAAGGTGGGGGCAAACCTACTCAGTCTAGAAAACTCGGTCGCATAGCCATCGACCGTCCTGCCGCCTTGCTTCAAGTTGGTAAATCTGGTCTGCAGATCGTACCGAGCCACAGCATCAAAGTACTTCGTCTGGAATCTCTCTCTGAACGTCGTCCAAGTAACTGGTGCCGCCAATCCCATGGCCTGAGCTGCCCACCAATCGCGAGCCAAGTCTAACAACTGTAGCCGTACCACCGCCACCTTCTCATTCTCAGGTGTCCTAGCTGCTTCTAGAACCACCTCGGTATCCTGAAGCCAAGCATCCGCGGCAACCGCATCTTCACTGCCGTCAAAGAAGGGAGGGTTCAAGCGCTTGAAACTGTTGGCTGCCTGATTTCCTGGATGACCGCCTCTGGTCAAGGCATCTGCCACAGTCTGGTGCAAGGCGTCTCCGCGACGATCCTGGGAAGCTATCAAGGTTCTGATGAGGCCTACTAGGGTGCCATTATCTGGCTCAGCGGGCTGGACGGGCCGAACTGGTGACTCTCCTCCAGTAGGTATTACCCTGGAGGCGACTCCGGAATGCTGGGCTTGATCTCCAGGTTGCTGCTGGCCCACGGGAGGTGCTCCACCCTGTTGATTGGCGGGGTCAGGTACAGTGCCGCTGAAGAAGACGACACAGGAAAACAATGAGGAAGGACCAGGAAGGATCAATGAGACAAGCATGTAATCAGGGCAAGGATTTCAGGGATTTGAAAATACGGGTGGAGGTCAAGGACGAATACTGATTGAGACATCTAACGGTAAACCCTCACATTTCTTGATTGACAAGACCTGCATGGGCCACCACTTAAACCGTGTCACGCCCCAGATCCAGAATACTGGAGAGCGGGGGCAGACACAGCCAGCTACGTATATTGAAATAGAATACATCTCGACTATACGGTCACGGCTGTCTGGATATGAGGGTTTACTACAAGCCAGCAGTCTCTTAATGTCAAGCCTATTGTCTCAATCTCAAGCAATTAACAGAGTTACAAGATGTTAGAGCATCAAATATATATATATAAGGCGTCCCAAATATTACATATTGGATGATCATGAAGCTAGTCGTACAAAATGATAGGACTAGCAAGAGTTCAGTCGTACATGATCAACCCTAGGATTTGTTAATCATGTTTACAGCCCGTAGGCAGACAGTAAGTAAATGTGCATCGAGCTAACAGATGCTCGTCGGCTAAACGCCTCAAAAGAATGAATTTACATATAAGTGGGTGAAGACAAAAAAAGAAAACCCACTCGTAGCCCGGGTTCCGTCTAGTGTTCACCATTGGGCTGGAAGCTTGGTAGATCCTCGGGAGCTGCTCCGAAATCTGGCCACACAAAACCAGCTGGGTCAAACCCCAGAAAGAGCAAGTGCCACAAAGGAGGCCACAAATAAGAACAAAAGCCAGCATATCAGAACATAAGAAATAAAGGAAGTACAAGTAATAAAAATACACAGAGCGATAAACGACTAGGGATGTAGAACCATTCCGGGAGCCAGGTTACAATCCTTAAACCAAACAAGGACCGGGATTGTACCCCTTCGCCTGAGTAGTTCACCGTCTCTACCCATTTATCGTTAGGGATAAGTAAAACAATCATGATCAAGAGTTCCAGGTGCAGGGGCTAGACAAAACTTAAACGGGGCTGGACACCATTCATCCACAATCGGCCAAGCAAGTACTACGGCTTACTACTTTAACTAACTAGGGTTATCACAAGCCTAATTACTAACAAGATGCAAGTGAGAAACTCCCAGTCCCAAGCCCTGCAGACCATCCAGTTATCCTTCCGCGGGTTGAGAGTATAGGTGGGTACATCGCCCGGGAGACAAATGTACCCTTAGGTGACTTAGAGGTGCAACACATGACAGTGTGCTGGAAATGTGCTCTACTCATCGGCAAGCTACAAGTCCATTAATGCCTCCAGATAACGAGACTGCCTGTGACCGGGAATTCTCCATGTTCTAATTTGGTCTACTCATTACCTAGTCCAATTTTAGTGTGAGTCCCTTGCCGTGGTACCCAGGGGATCACGTCCTAGGCATGATGCAAGACTGGACAAGTAGCTTAAGCAAGCACAGGATGCACACCCACGGTGTCATGTCAAGTAGCAAGTCAGGTGAGCCTACCGCAGTAGCCCAAATTATCAATTCATCAGGTCATGGTCTCTTGTCGAGTTACATGTTGCCAAGTCATGTTCAAGTCATCAGGTCGGTTTACAAGTTGCAGGTTGAAAAAATAACAAGTCACAAAAACTCCAATTTGTGTCCAAGCATGTCAAGCCCAATCAAGTGATGTAGTGGACATTAAACATCAAAAGCTCCAATAAAACCAAATGGAGAATCCCAGAGAAAATATTAAAATCACGGGGGAGTAAGGCAAACAGAAGAGCGCGCGCGTAAGGCCTTGGGCGGCTCGCGTAAGGGAACAGGGGCAAGCGCGCAATGGAACGGGAGAGGGACCCACATGCAAAATGGCGGCTGAAACAAGGGGGGGCCACACGCGCAGAGCGCGCGCGTAAGGCAGCGAGAAAAGGGGGGGGGGGCCACGCACGTGGACGTGCGTAGAGGAGGTGCTGCTCCCGCGCACAGCAAAAAGGGGAGGGCCCCACGCTGGCGCCAGCAGCTGGGAACGGGAGAGGGCCCCACACGCGCAGAGCGCACGCGCGTAATGCAGCGAGAAAAAGGGGCCCACTGCTTGCGTAGAGGCTGCGCGGCTGCCGCGTAGAGCTAGGGGCCCGCTGCTTGCGTAGAGGCTGCGCAGAGGGGAAAAGGAGGAGGGGGCGCCCCCCACACGCGCAGAGCCGCTCGCGTAAAGCGCTGGCCGCTGGCAGCACGCGTAGCGGCTGCAACCGCATGGCGTAACACCACTGGTGTTGCCAACAAAGGGGAAAGGAGGAGTTCTTCTCCTACCTCTAGCTGAGAGGAAGAACCCAACCCCTAAAACTTGCAAAATCCATAACTTTCTCATTTTAAAACGAAATCAGATTTCGTAAAGACTAAAGTTGTATAAAACTTAATTCTCCACAACATAAAAACCTCAAAAACCATCCAAATCAAAGTTTATTAAATGAATTTCAAGGAAAACCGAGATTAATAAAAAGTTAGATCTAGAGAGATCCATGCTTCAAATCAAGAAGTTCCAAGTTCTAATATTGTTCTAAACTAGCTAAACAAACTTTCGAACAAGAAGAATCATGGTTTCTTTTCTTTTGATGGCAAGATGCACTTGCCTATGGTGGAGTTAAAGGGTTTTAAGAGGAAGAAGAAGAAGAGGATGCTGGTGGTGTTGATGTTAATGAAGAGAGAGAATGGTAGGTAAGGTTATTAATGGGTGGTGGTGTGGTGGAGGTAAGGGATAGTGTAGGTTAAAGTGATCCATAGCAATTCCGACCAAAGCAAGCCAGGCCGAACCCTCCAAGGGCCCATCTCCTATGAAATAATAATAATAATAATAATAATAAAAAATTAAACCCAAATCCGTAATGCAACCCAATAAGTTAATAAAGTCGGCCCAAGGCCAAATACGGGAAATACAGGAAAATAATTACCAGAAAATTCAAGAAAATTCCAAATGCGCACAGGAATACGAAATACGGGAACCGAAGGTGACAAAGATGGTGTTGAAGCTTATGCTTGACTGCACATTTAGCAAATCTTTCATTGTTAACTGATGCCGACCTCAAGTCAGTGATCAACACCCCAGGATCTATAGTTGTATGAGTTTGAAAGAGATGCCAAGTGATAAGTAGGTCTAGTACTGCATCACCAAGAAATTCAAGCCTCTGGTTTTGAAAAAATAAAGAAAAAGAAGTCAAATGCATGATTATAAATATGAAAAGTAATTTTGAGTGTCAAACAAAAAATGATAAATATATCCGTATCTAGTATCAACTAGGAAAAAACTTCCAAACTTGCTTACTTGGTAGCAGTAGCTAGTTCCAATTTCAGAAGCATGAGTTATTGCCTCCAATAAAAGGTGTTTAATAGCAAACTCATAGCGTAATTTCTTTTCCAGAATTTCCATGTCATCAGATCTGGGAACACAACTCCAAAATGACATAGAGGTGGTCATTACTTTTCCAACCATTTCAGACTCAAGTTCAGTATCAATGCCTAACCATTTCAATACAGCAAGAGCAGCAGTTAATCCGCCACCAACATAATATGCCCCAATTAGAGCCTCTACGCAATCAGATATTGTCTTAGATCACTATACCAAGAGAATGTTGTTTTGAAGCATAAAGGTGCACAAAATGAACTAGTTTGAAGCTAAACCAATCATAACAAAACAATTTATTTTATAAATAGATAGAAATGTGTATTTCACATAGAAAAGTATATCAAAACAAACCCGAGAATAATTGTAAACAGAGCAGACACCTGGAATAATTCAAGAATGCCATAGCAAGACTGCACTACAAAAAGAATAAATGTCAAAATTCTTATACTTACTCTCCCTTCAACCAAATCCTGTGTTCCAATATTAACCAAATCCTGAATCATATTCACAAAGAAATGAGACACAGAAATTGAACCTAGAGCAAGAATTGTTTGTAATATAAGAAACATAGAAACTAAAGTATCACAGGACTAGTATTATACAGAATCTAGCCATTAGATAATAACCATATGTGTCTTAGTTAAGTGGTCCAGTTGGGGATGCCTCACCATTCTTAAGTAAACCATCCAAGTTGACATACTCTTGGAAAACCAGTCATTTCAAACCATCTCTTGGTTGTGGTTTAAATCGTGCCCAAAATCAGTTAAAAACGGAAACTACATGTTCTCTTTCTTGCTTTCTATTTTTGCTAGTCCTCTATGCTACTACTCTTCGGGTATGTTTTACAATATGACCGCTCCCAACATCAAATTTTGTTCCTTTTATCTATTTCCATTCTCAAGAAGTATCTAAACCTAATCAACATTTGATTGAGATTACTTCATGCCAACGACAGATTGTCAACTTGATTGTCACGTTTTATTAAACATCAAGGTCAGGAAGGTAATTGAAAGTTGTTTTGATTGAAATTGATATATGTCAATGGTTGAACCATGGTTATTCACCAAAGGTAGCAGACCTGATATATATATATATATGTATGGTTGTATAAATATATGTATGCAAGTAATACACACTAATATAGAAGTACATGGAGAAAATGAGATACCTTGTATGACTGTAGGAGTGTAGACTCACAGAACCGTGTTTGTCGCACTGCTTTTGAGACTGCCATCTCAAGCTCCTTTTCAGTCGGTAACCGTATATGATAGCTGTAGCGAAACAATACAAAAATAAGTACTCAACAAGTGACTAAGGAAAGCTTATGTAAAGAAAAAGAGTGTGTAAGAAAGGGCAGAGAATACCCAGGTATGATGTCTTTGAAAACAGCTAACAATGACATCAGGCCAAGTTTAACAATATTATGGTCCTCGTCGTTACAAATTTGCAACAACTCCTTTAAGGATTTAATACTTGACTCAGTATTTTCTATCAAAGTCATCCCAATTTCTGCTAGTCTAATCTTCTTTCTAGCAAATAATTCTTCAGCTGAAAAGCCTTCCTCCACCTTAGCCTAAAAAAGACATGAGTCAAAAAATGACAAAACTTACCTACAATAAATAAATAGTCAACATTAGAACATACTATAATTAGTCTGCAGAGAAGCACATTACTAAGTCATGGACCTATAATTCATAAAATGAGAAGGCAACAATAAAGCCATTACACCACTCTTGCTAAATTAATGAATTTCTAATTTCTTACGTTAGGTCTGCAGTAGAGCTATAGGTATCAAGAAACTAAATGAATGCATTCTGATGCACACTCGTGCATAGTTAGTATAGACTGTATAGTAAGCCACTTTAAAGAAAAATAAGAAATTTGCATCAAATTTGTATCGACTCTTATGTCTAAATATTCACTTTTGTCAATCAACAGGACAAAATCCATGACACAGGCAATAGATAGGAAATAAATAGCACTAAAATTGTCTTCTGTCCAAGCTGATGGACGGTTCTTAACAACTTACTCTGATCAGTTGGCTTTATACTAAACCATCTGATTGCCGGCCCCGCGGCGATCAGCGCCCCGACGACGCTCCCCCCCGACCACCTGCCCCTGCCCTCCCACCAGGAACACGGTGAGGCTCGTGGCCCCCGACGGGGCCGGCGGGGGCAGGAACGAGCCCGAGGCAGACGCCGTGCTGGCGGCGGCGGGCGTAGGCGGCCACGGAGCCGAAGACGTCGCACCCGCCGCCGATCTCTAGCATGTGCGTGCGGTGTTCACCAGCCGGACCTCCATCACCGGCTTCAGGTCCTCCGACGACCCCTCCGATATGGTCGAGATCGTACCTCGGCTAAGATCCATCGATCAGAAACCCTAACCTAACTCTTGAGGAAATTGGGGGAGGAGGTTTGGAGAGATGCTGCTCCTTAGAAAATGGATGAGAAATGAATTTTCTCTCTCCCACTTAGCTTTTATACAGTGAAAAAATTACAAGTTTGCCACCGCTCTAAAGTATTAATGACGTTATGTTTTATAAACGTTATAAAAAGCCCAAAATTAGTCCAAACCGTCATAGAAAAAAGGTATTTTTCAACTTGATAACGCTTATGTATCAGCCGTCATTAAAACTCCCTGTCGAGCGTCATTAAAAGGGTTTTTTGTTATAGTGGTTTGTGTGTATGTGTAATACCACAAAGTGTGATTTCAAATCGGTTAGATAGGTAATGACAACAATGCATGTTCCTAGGAATACCAACTCAAAGACAGTACCCTCTCTTCATATACACTTGCCTCACATCCCATTTTATAACACACCCACATTATTCACACTAACATGTATCTAACCCTACACATCTCACTGTCTAATTCCCCCACACATGGCCACACACTCAACTCACTGTACACACTAGGTACTGGCCTTTGGCCTAGCCCAACACACCCTTGCCCTCATTTTTCTATATCTGCTGCTGCTGCAAACAGCAGGTATATACCCATATCCATGTCTACACTTCACTGAACCTTTTTGATATCAGCTAATACTTGCTACACACTCAAACCCCCAAACCAGAACTTTGATACTCACAAGTCATGGGCCAAAATGGCCATGCACAATTTACTGTTCAGTGAACTAAACCCCCAACAAATTTGGATGTGTTACCCTGCCCTGCTGCTGTGCTTGCCTGCAGGCAGGGTCTTCCTGCTTCTACTGCTGCACTTTTAATAGCAAGGGAGCACACTCACAGCATTGTCAAACCAAGCCAAACCAAGCATTCGCCAAGCCAAAGCATTCAACCTCTGCTCTGTCCTTAACCTTCCTCATACCAAGCACACATAGGCAATAGTGCCAAGCCCAGGAGTACTGCTGCTACCTCTCACACTCACTGCTGGTCTAACCTGACCTCAAAACTAAAACCCATGGACAACTCAAAGCCACATAGCTACTAAAGCATTGCCAAGGCAATGCTCGACCACACCCCCCTCAAATCTGAACCCAAAGCCCAAGCAACTGATACATCCAACCACATTCCCAAGTTTGATACATATAAGTATATAATACTCTCGAATACCCTAACCTATCAACTTACCATCTCTCTAACACTCACACAAAACTTATTTCAGTTCTCAGGAATATCAGGACATGACAGTTCAAGCTACTAGCTAACAGTGTACAATGCAATATAATGTGTCAATTTGAAACTGGAAATAGTGATGTGTATGATGTGTCTACAGTGTACAACTCAGGATTTTAATGTTAGAAATTCTTAGTAATGGTTATCAGGAACCTGAGATTAAGCAACAGTTTAACAGTTAACTCAAAGTCCCAAACACCCATACCAACCGAAATACAATATCCCTACACAAAACAAAACCCCCACATTGCAGTAAAGTAACACATGTATAATGAATTAACATGGTGATCAAAACATCAAAATTAGTTTAAAAAAATAGAAATCAAATTCAGCATTTTGAGAAGCAGATACATGTATCAGAAATTATACATCCTACAGGAAAATGCCATTTTCGAACCCAAAACCTAACACCTATCATAAACCAACATTAAGGTAACCTAATACATATGTAGGTGAGTTAATCTTGGTAATTAAAACATTACAAACAGTTTAAAAGGGAAATCAATTTCAGAAACTTAAAAAAAACAGTGGTGCACGTATCAGTCACACAGGGAATTTTGATTCCAAAGCAAAACACATGCAATAAACCATAGGAACGTGTCGAAGAAGTGTCGTGTAGGTGTAATAGATCCACACGAGTCTCGTGGTGTCCCAACGACAGGACACAGCATGTCCAATCCCGTTCGAACACATACAGACACACGCACAGGCACACAGCGTCGTGCACGCGTGTGTGTCGCTCTAGGACACGATACGTTGCACCACACATGTCGTGGTCATGTCCACGTGTTCGCCCCATATAGGGCTACGTGTCCATAGCCCTGCACCATATCCTAGACACGTGTCGTGTCAGTTCAAAAGCCGTGTCAGCGGCTAAAATCGTGCATGTACAACCCGCGCGCGCGGCCAGTACGGCCAGTACGAGGAGGAGAACTCCTCGCACAATGCACCATATGGCCCCAAATTTTGGTAGAGCCATGTCAGTCAGTGACCTGACATCCTTCCAAAATTTGGCGTGTCCTCGTGTCCGATACAAGGAGAAATCTAGCCCGTGATGCAGGACAGTGCACGTGTCCAGTGCGCACGTGTCCAACACTAAAAACCGACACAAAACGACACAGAAATACCTAACACCCTTCAAAAAAATTAATGTACATATTTAGATCTACAAATTCATGTAATTACATTTACAAAAATTGAAAATAAATTCCAAAGTGACATTTCATCGAACACCTATACGTACTCTATGACACGTGTCCGATACGGACACCAAACGGACACAAAATTGACCCAAACTTCAGGGACAGCTAGGGGACTCCTAGATCTAACCCTAAATACAAAGAAAACAGAAATTTAGATCAATTTGTGAAGTTTTACCTATAGGTGCAGAAAGCAAGAAAGAGCTTCAAATGGGAGGGTGTTCTCCTTGATGGCCAAATGCTCCAAATGACCACAAAACTGAGATGAACCTCCAGAAATAATAACATACAGAAATTAGGTCCTAATGCAAAAGACTAGGATTAAAAAAGAATTAAAATGAATTTATGGGAATTTTGGAAGGGGAAAAAAATACATTTTCTTCAAAACTAGGTCAAGCTCTAAAAGAGGCAAGAACTCCTCAACATGACATTAAATAGGGAGGAGCTCTCCTATGACTGGTCATAAGTTACAAAATTAGGGTTAAGGTTTCCTAAATTGGCCCATAGGCATAAGTCATGATCAATTAAATCATTAAGTCATAAGTCATTTCGTAAAACCATAAGTCATGACTTAAATTCACTAAACCAAATCCCCTCATTCTAAAACTAATCTCTAATGACTAAAATGGGTTAATTCAAGTTAGACTAGGGTTACCATGGCTAGGGTTAGGTTCTAGGCTAGTCTACTAGTCTCAGCAAGTCAAAGTCAAACTAGAATTCACCAATTCAATAAATAATCAAATAAGTCAAAATAACCAAATTACCCCTAGGCTAAAAATGATAATAAATTATCCTAATGACATGGTTAGGCTCTAGGTCAGACAATCTCTCGGGTTTCACTAGCAGCACATCAAAATGACTTAAAACAGTCTTTAAATAGTTTAAAAATGATTAAAAATCACCAAAAATCATAATGTGAATTAAATAATAATAATAATAATAATAATTATAAAATTTCAAAATTACCCTTATCTGGAAAACTGGGTGTTACAATTCTACCCCCCTTAGAAAAATTTTGTCCTCGAAATTAAGATGATCGCACCCCTTCTAGGTCAAACCCCCAACATATCAAAGTCGATAGATAACAAGCAAACATAATCCTACTTGTCGTGATATCACGGTCTTGATCAGGGTCACTATACTATCTATCACAGCACAAAACATCCTGACAGGTACTAATGGAATCACACAACAAGATAGAAAGAAAAACAAGAAAGACAGACCTGCTAACCCGTCACCCGTAGCGTCGGTCTACTCGACTGTCAGCGCAAAAGCCTTGCCCCTCTGGGGTGTATCCTTCTGATGGTGCGGGGCACGGTGCTGCGCTATAGGTGGCCTAGCTCCCTCTATCTAATCCATGACACTCAAGTAATATCCACCCTGATATTCCACTCAAATATACTAGGGCACCATCTATATGGTATCTATTCTGCAATCTGATAATCATACCCGTCTATCCAGAACCATGTTACCAGAATCCTCGTCACACCAGTAAGTATGGCTACGATAATCCATAGAGTCCACAACTAATGTACGTACCTCTAGAATCATGGTATTTAAAATTTTCACATTGCCGCTAGCTTGGCTGCAAAAACTTTAAATTCCCACACCCGAGAAATACGTCCAAAATCAGACTCTATCTCATCGTCCAACCAGCTGATATGGCTGTAGAAGACTCTAGATTCCATGACTGAGGCAACCTAGCCCATAATGTTATCTTGGTAGAAAATTAAGTCAATAATGAATACCAAAAATCAAATTCAACGATGAATCAAGGATGATAGACAGATACTGTCAGAATCGAATTTCGAGATAGTTTATAATGAGATTCTCAAGGGTCATCCCAGGAATCTTCTCAAGTAGTCCTAAATATGATTGAGTACTCTCTCAACAAGAGCCTATTCCTTAATTCCTAACGCAGGTATAAGCCCCTAAATTTTAAAATAATATTTTTAACATTATTAAATAGCATTTATGTGTTTAAAATAGATTAATATAATTATTAGAAATTTTTTTAGAATTTTTAAATAATTTTTAAATAGTTTTTAAATCAAAATATATCATTTTATAATTAACTGAAATGTTTTAATAACATTTTGTAATATTTAAATTTGTTTTAATATTAGTTTGTAATTAATTGAATTGTTCTATTGCGGGTTGCAAATTAATATTTGCAAACTGTATGGGTTAGGGCTTTTGTGCAAATTCCTAAAACCTAGGGACCTAACTGCTAAACCCTATACACACCCCCGACGACTGGCCAGCTGCCCCCCGATGACCACCGACCTACCCCTATAAATACCCCCCCAATCTAAACCCTAATCCTAGACAAAAGAATCCGACCACCCAGACCCTTTTTCCCCGACGAGAACCTAAACCCTAACCCTAACTCCGGCAGCTACCCAGCGCCACCTTCCCAGCCATCCACACCACCAATAAACCCCACCGACGTGTTCGCCCCACCGAGCTGAGTCCAGCGCCACCCGAGCGTCGCGTCCACGTCGTCTCTTCCACCGTCCAGCGCCTTCGACTCCCTTCCCGGACGCCAGACATGTGAGTAGCAACTTCAAACCGTATCGTATGTGTCTCGTACAAACATATATGACTCGCCAGGACACGCGCGACGTGATGGTGAGTCTGGATACGTAAAATTCGACCCGTACGTGTCGTGCATAGCGCGGACACGGGACTCGTGTGTCCTTAACTGTCAGGACATAGAGACAAAGGTTAACTGGTTCAGATTCGTGTTATCGGGTTCAAACCCATTAACCTAAAAACCTAAATAAAACTAACCCGAACCTAACCCCTAACAGATGACTCGAGCTGACCCCCTGGCCAGCCCGACCGAGCCCAAGAACCCGACCCCCCTGGGCCGAGTTCGAACCCCCCCCCCCCCCGCTTTGTTGTTTTCTTTTTTATTTTGTTTTTGTTTTTATTGGTTATTATTATATGTATATATATGTATATATGTATATGTATTTTTGTATATATATTTTATAATATATATACTGTTATATGTATATATATACAGTAATTGTGTATATGTATATATTTTATAATTAGTATTTTACTATATATATATATGTATATGTATATGTATATGTATATATATATATAAAATATATATATATATATATATATATATATATATATATATATATATATATATATATATATATATATAGTAAAATACTGTTTTATATATATATATGTATACAGTATTTGTATATATATATATATATATATATATATATATATATATATATATATATATATATATATATATATATATATATATATATATATATATATATATATATATATGTATACAGTATTTGTATATGTATATATACAGTATTTACTATATATATATATATATATATATATATATATATATATATATATATATATATATTATATATATATATATATATATATATATAGTAATATATATATATATATATATATATATATATATATATATATATATATATATTTTATATATATATATATTATTATATATATACTGTTTATATATATATGTATACAGTATTTGTATATGTATATATATATTTATATTTAGTATTTCTATTATATATATATATATATATATATATATATATATATATATATATATATATATATATATATATATATATATATATATATATATATAAATATTGTAGTTATATATTTATACATGTATTTGAAATTCTACCTTGTACAAAATATTGTTATGTAGAATTTCACAAGATTATTTTATTATATATTTTGTGACTTGTATATTTTTACCACTCTAAAAATATATTATTATTATTTAAATTCCTATATTTTATTGTTATGACCAATTGATGTCCAAACCTAGCATGGGTTTTTGGGCTCAATTATGTCTAATACATTCAGAGTCTGTACAAGTCATATTGGACTTGAGTCATGGCTCTGGGTCCTGTATCTGGACTTTGGTTCAATTCGAATACATGGACAAAAATAGTAAATAATTAATTAATTATTTTTCAGAAACCGTTGCTTGCTGTTTTTGATTTTTTATATGTATTTTAAGTACTGTAAAAATCTGGTAAAAATTGTATTTAAATACTATGTTAATTTAGACAATTTATTATAATTTTTCCAGCATTTATTAAGTATTTTGGTATTTTATAAAAATAGAAAAACAGAACTTATTTTCAGTATATTTATGTTTGCTGATTTTTAATAAATATTTATGAGGGTTTATAAATTCCAGAATAATTAGTATAAATTTCTATAATTAACAAGGATCATTTTGGTACTTTATTTTATGTAAAATTGAGCCTTTTGTCTATCTCAAAAATTATTGGAATATAGTGTACAGTTGATTTAATTATTGAATAATTATGACTTGCAACTTTTTGTGTTATTTTGTGTTTTAGTCGTACTGAACCTCACCCCGCACTAGTGTAAAGACCCTAAAAAGTTAGTTTGAGTATTGTGTCACCCCACATTAGTCTCCTATGTTAAAGTCACCATTTGGCTAGGTGTCAAGTTAAAAAGTCGTGTTGCACCACTAGTGTCTTAGTGTTTAACTTAGTGTAAACACTAAGTTTATATATTTATTTCTACAGTGACGAGTTACCAGGCATCTATAGCATTTTTATCGCTGCTTTGCTTTGCTAAAGGTAAGTACTTCTACAAACTTTATATACTGCCATAACAATAAACTGTGATTTTTCAACCATGTTAAATGCTGATCCTTGGTGTAGCAAGTTAAAACTTTGCATGTTGTATTACTTTCAGTCTCTACCATGTTTAGGACAGTTTTTTTATATCTCTCACATGTTTAAATAATGGGTTAAGGAGAAACTGTTAGTAGTGTACGTGAACATGACCCCCTTCTCCGTATGTATTTACCGCGTACGGTAACATTCTATATGTAACTTTGCCGTAGGTTCTGATCTCGTGTTTGTGTATGGATATACACCGATGCCGTTCATGCACGTATGTGCATGCCAGAAAAACTTGATATGTACCGCTGTACATCCTATTCACCTATTGACCGATTCACGTACATACTACGGTTTTAAACTTTTAAACTATATGTTGTCATTTCTAAAAAGAACCAATTAAACCATGATATGCCATGATTCCAGTTTATTACATTTCTGTTCATGCTTCGTATATTTAGTTTGT
The DNA here is from genome assembly GCA_029216955.1 of Iris pallida. Lineage (NCBI taxonomy): Eukaryota > Viridiplantae > Streptophyta > Magnoliopsida > Asparagales > Iridaceae > Iris > Iris pallida. The sequence continues at coordinate 2,838,913 of JANAVB010006400.1, forward strand.
TAGAAACAGTACTTGCTCCCGTCCTGACAGGATAACGTTGTAGGTATTCTTACTGAGGAGGAGTTGCTCTGTGACCCATATTATGGAGTTACTGCCGAGGACCAAGCTTTGTCTTACGAGGATGTACCTGCGGGAAACCTCGTCTAGTTTGTGTAGTTGCTCGGGATATTTAGTGTAGTCATGTAATAGACTACGTATTTTATAACTGGACCTGTATCCAGTTTTATATTTCGGACTTGTACTTGGACTTATTACTATATGAGATGGCTTTTGTGTTTGGAGCATTTATGACTCTTCTTTACTTATAGAACTGTTAGCACATTTAGTCTTATTTTGTTATCTCTAGAACAGCTTACTGCGCTTATCTCAAGCGTAGGCTGGACATGACTCGGCCCGGCCCAACAATTTGGGTAGCGGGTCGTGACATGTTTTTAGTGGTGGCCCATGCAGGTCTCTGACTAAATTGTTTGGTTACGTCATTGTACCAAGCTTGCCTGCAATTAGGAACTTAAGGTAATTAGACAACATTAGGAATGACGCTTAGAACACCTAGAGGAATACTAGGATTACAACATAGGAAATACATCACATGCTTGCTATTATAATTAGATTTTCTTGTCTATGATTGTTTACTTTAAAAAGTCCTTATAAGTCCTTTTTATTTTAATTAGATGGTGCTTACTCGTTCATCCCAGTATGTCACACCTGAGAATGGCACACTCCCTATCCATTCAGCTGACCAGTTGACCGATACACCTCCACCTCCACCGACCATATTCTCCCACTCCACAAATCCACAAACCCAGATGCCTCTACCACCTTCCACATCACAGTCCCAGCAGGACCCGATACTCCCACCACCACCTATCACTATACCTACCCAGGCTTCCGTCACACTCGACGGGAACCAACTGCTCACTCTGATCCAGGGGTTCCTAACGACCCATCAGGAGCAGACCCTCCTACTCACCCAGAGCATGGAGCGTACCGTTGTCCCACCACCTGTAGAGCCACGGCAGAGAGCAGGGACAATCAAGGACTTCATGGGACTAACCCCAAGGAGTTCTTAGGGACTGAGGGCATAGTTGTAGCAGATGACTGGCTAGACTCGGTAGAGAGGAAGCTCCTTGGAGCTAGATTGCCGAATGACCTCCAGGTCGAGGCAGCGGGATTTCTGCTAACAGACTTGGCAGGAGTTTGGTTCCGGAATGAGCCGCAATTCGCGAGAAGGAGGGCCACTTGGGATCAGTTCAAGACCCAGTTCAAGAAGAAATTCTTCTCGACCACCGCTAGGGTAGCCATGGGGCTACGATTCCAGAACATCCAGCAGGGAACCGTTCTGTCGACGAGTATGCAGCAGAGTTTAGCCGCCTGAGCCGTTTTGCTCCTAGTCTAGTTGCAGACCCTGAGGAGATGACGTGTAGGTTTTGCCATGGTCTAGTTCCAGACATCGACATTCTTATAGTGGCGAACGGTACGACTGACTACTACCAGAGCCTAGAGTTAGCCCGGAGCATTGATGAGCGTCTTCTGTCTTGCAAGAGGCCGGCTTCTGTACACCTCGAGGGACCGTCCAAGCGTCAGGCTTTCCAGCAGAGAGCACCGACGCCGCACCAGCAGACTTACCGTCCCCCTTCACCACAGCATCCGACCCCGCCAGTTAGAGCCCCGGGACCCCGGCAGCAGCAGAAGGGAACCTTGTGTACATTCTGTAAAAGGGTAGGCCACGAAGCTTTCGTTTGTAGGAAGAGGTTGGGGCAGTGTTTAGCTTGTGGGTCTGCCACCCATCAGCTTCGGGACTGTCCATCAGCCAAGATACCTAGAGGGCCGCTTCCGACTCAGCAGCAGAAGTTTGGGCAACATCTGCAGCAGCAAAAGGGACCCTAGGGGAAGACTTATAGTCTAGCTCTTGAGCCAGAGCCGGAGCAGGTTTCGGAGCCAGATTATTTGGCTGACGTCATCACAGGTCATGGAGGGAAAGTGTGATGAGCACGGATACTTTGACAAAGGAGACCACCATGCTGTCTGGAATCTCTCACTCGAGCTCTACACGAAAGATGTCCACTTGAGCTCCGGGGCAAAGTTTTGGCTCGGAGCAAGAATCTGTTGACGGAGCACATCCACCATGCTGTCAGAAAAAAAATAGTAAAGGTGAGAGACCCATCTGAGTAGGACGTATACTATGATAATATCTCCTCCAACACTCAATTCCACTACTGATATCATACTTGTAAAGGTGATCTCTCAGAGTATACGTCCTACTCAGATGTATCTCTCAGAGTATCCTCTCTGGTTGGTTGTCGTATCATCATTGCCGAGGGATGAGGGTCGTAGGACAGTCAACTTCATCTACGGATACATAGTTTTTGCCTCGCCAGTCGAATGGCTGCAGGGACTATGTCCTGATCACCATATCGTAGTCCAATACAATCCAGAGATTGACACAGTACTAATTCATATATGTAGTCCAATACAAATAGTCTAATACAAAAACAACCCAATACAAATAGTCCAATACAAATAAGTACTAATAGCTAATGAGAACCACGCAGCTCATGCAAACGCTCAGTGATACGATCACGCAACCACCTCAAAAAAGCGGGATCTTTGGCGTGAGGAGAGATGTAGTCCCTTGCAAGTGCTGCATGAATAGAACTCCCGGTCTCACTAGCTACCGATGCTAGATGAATAGAACTCCCGGTCTCACTAGCAACTGGTGCCACTTCCTTCTTAACTGTAGGAGGAGCCACCTCAGCATTCACTGTTTCCCTCAAACGATGTACCGCTCCTCGGGTCATGGGTGCCATCTGGTAAGATCGATATTCACAAATAATATAATTGTAACATAAGCAAGCTAACTAAATAAACCATCATGAAATTTGAGTACATTTTCGAAAGCAGATAAAGTACAAAAAATTTAATTTTTTGCCAAGTGTGAGAACGGATGGCTCAGAACACAACCCAAGATTTATTCTAGCATACATTAGTGTGAATCATCTATGTTCTGTACATATGGTGTAGTATATGTTCTTATCGTATCTAGTATCTGAAGAATGTAACAGAATCAAGATGAACTCACATAATGTAATACTAAGACATCATCTACTACCATATAAGATATAGTGATAGGTTGTCGTATCATCATTGCCGAGGGATGAGGGTCGGAGGACAGTCAACTTTATCTACGGCTACATAGTTTCTGCCTCGCCAGTCGAATGGCTGCAGGGACTATGTCCTGATCACGATGTCGTACCGTAGATTAATGCAAAGTCCTTATAGCAAATGTCGTACATAGATTTCTACCTCGCCAGTCGAATGGCTGTAGGGACAATGTCTGACTTGGTGTATCTCACCATTTTTCTAAAATGCCTGACATTCTACCTCGTCAGTCGAATGGCTGTAGGTGTATTTCTACCTAGGTATCCAGTCTCTCATACAGGACCTACCTATCTGCCTTTAACATTAAATTATACAAATCAAACTAGTCTTAAATACTGGTACCAACTGCCTGAACATGACAGTCCCTAATTTGTACTAGATTTATCCTACCTCTGAGTTTCACACATATTAAAAAGGAAGGCATTTACTGTTAACAAGATAACCTGTCATGAATTGAACAGCAGGCAGACTTAGATTTAGGATTTAAAATATGGTATTCAGGTCAACTTAATTCAGTCAAAGGGTACTGAACAGAAAGTCTAATTAAGACTTTCAACTAAGCAGGCAGCCTGGACTGCTGTTCAGAACTTGGCAGACAAAATCCCATACCATCTGATGACAAACCTATACACACCCTTGTCCAAACCATTTGTTTCAGTAGGTAAAACATTCCAGGTTACTCAAGTAACCTGTCGTGCAACATTTGGTGTCAACAACATTCCTTATTAATTGTAACATGCATACTATCATATCCCAACTCTGCCAAAACCTGACCAACATACCCTACACTAATCATTCCATATTTTAGTAATGTCAGTGAGCTAAATCATACTCAACTGTCGAGAATACTTAGGAGAAAACTCATTCACAGGATTAGTATCTATCCTTCGTGACATAGCTTAAATTTTATAGGGCTCGATAATAATTATTAGTCAATTTATTCATCATTTCAAAACCCTAAAAATGCCCAAAAAACTCCCAATATCAGTAAATAGGGCTCGAACCCTAAATTAGAATTCGAATCTAAGCAAAACATCAAATTGACAGTTGATATGCCCAAAAAACTCCCAGTATCAGTATATAGGTGTCACACTGTGAGTCTCGTGTCCACACAGTAGGACACGACGTGTCCAAACCAACAAAATAGGTGTCACACGAACTAAAAGCGAGTCCACGCTCTCGTGTCCCCCGCAGCGAGTCCACTGTGAGTCTCGTGTCCCCCGTAGCGAGTCCACGCTCTCGCGAATACGAACTAGAAGCGCGAGAGAGAGCTAGAAGACGAGGAGAAACTGGAAAGCGGGGACATGGGAGAGTTACCTGAGGAGGAGCTACCAGAGGAAGGAGGAGGAGGAGAAGGAGGAGGCCGGATGAGGGAGATCGCCGGAGGAGCGCCGCGGAGGAGGAGGCCGGAGGAGGGAAATCGCCGGAGGAGCGTCGCGGAGGAGGAGCGCACGAAAAATTAGGGGGAAATTTGTGAATGATCGAAAAGGAAACCCTCGCCGCCTATATGAAATATTTAGCGACGTCATTCTCGGCCGTCGCTACACGTCGTTGATATTTAATAAACGACGACGCTGCTTAAAATGCATCATTACACGTCGCTATATCAGCGACGTGTACCGACGAACTTGCGACGCAGATTCCCATTTAACAAATTGTAGCCGCTAGACGTCGCTATTAGTCGCTGTTGGCGACATACAGCGACGTCTTAGATAAACGTCGCTAAACCCCCAAAAATTAGCGACGTTCATTCTTGGAGTCGCTAAATACGTCGCTGATATGACTTATTTTGGTAGTGAGTTCACATTACACTATATATATATATATATATATATATACATACATAAAGAAAAAAGAAATAGAAAAGGGACAGGGGCTCCGCCCGGCGGCTCTTCCCCCTCTGCTCGCCGTTGCCCCCGCTAGCCTTGTGGCCGGGTGGCTCTGGTGTCCGAGCGGCTCCCTTGGCCTGGCAGCGTCGCCGGGGCTCATCTTCCCCCTCGGCGGTCAACCCCCCTCCTGTTTCCCACCCTCCCGCCACCCTGGCTGGCCGGGGTTCCCCTGGCCGGGCGGTTTTTCGCCGTGCGGACTTTTCCCTCCCTTCCTTCCCTCCCACCATCCTCTCCATTGCAGCCGTCCCCGACGGCGCCACCCGGGCGAGACGCCGGACGGCTGGTCCTCCTCCGCCGCCGGTGGTCCCCCTTGTCGTTCCACCTCCCCCCCTTGGCCCTCCTCCTAGTACGAGTCGCGTCACGCCGGTCGCACCCCTCATCCTGGCGTCTCCTCCTTTTGCGGCTAAGCTGACGTGGCCGACGTCTTCTTCTCCCCTCGCCGCTCACCAAGCCGCGCACCCTCCTGCGGTGGCGCCCTCCCCTGCGTTTCCCACTCACCTGTGGCCGAAACCCTCTCTCCCTCCGGCTCCCGGCGGCCCTGCAGCGTCTCCCGTCTTCGCCCGTCCAGTACCGCCGGCTCCTCAGGCGTCCGAGGCCCCCCACTCGTGGACGACGGTGGCCGCATCGCAGCCCTCCGCGCTGTGGCCGTCGGCGAGCTTCTCTTCCGTCCAGACATCCTCCTCCTCGGTCGGCGGACCCACGACGTTCTTCTCCTCTGCCTCCGCGCGGTGGCCCTCGGCGCACTCCTCCCCCGCCTTGGCGCCCTCATCGGCGTCTGCGGCGAGTCCCACCCCCGCCCAAGCGCCCTCCTCGACGTCCTCGGCGTCGTCGACCCCGCCGTCCGCCCACCGATACGCGCTCCAGAGTCTCTCCTAGCGGGCCGCGGTCGAGCCCCAGCTCCCGCATCTTCCCTCCCCTCCTCCTCCCCCTCCCGATCTCCTTCTCCGGACTCCTCCGCCGGAGTCTCCGTCGTCGAGCCCTCCCCGCTCTCCCCGTCCCGACCGCCGTCCTTCCCCCTGGAGGTCATGGTTGAGCCCCCCCTCTCCGTTCTCCCCCTCCGCTCCCTCCCTCTCCCTCTCTCCGGCATCGCCCTGCCGCCCCGATGGCCACCCCTCCACCATCGTTTCAGCCTGGCGGTCCCGCCCTCCCCCATCGGAGCTTCCCGGCCTGCCAGCTCGGCCGCCGACCTCTCCTCCGGCGCCCCCCCTCCCCCGTCCTCCTCCATCCAGCTCGGCCGTTCCGTCGGTCTTCGTCGCGCCGGACGGCTCTCCGGAGGAGACCTCGAGCGGCGCGCCCCACTCTGGCGCCCTCGGGCAGACCAGCGGTCTGTCTTCTCGGGCCGTGGTCCCCCACGTGGTTCTGTTCCCTCGGGTCCCGCGCGGGGTTTGCCCGCCCTCGGGTAGCGTGCGTTTGGGACCGGGCCTCTTTTTATTTTGAAATTTTTCAAAATTCAAATTTCTTTTCTTCCCAAAAAATATATATATATATATATATATATATATATATATATATATATTTTCTTTTCTTCCCAAATATATATATATATATATATATATATATATATATATAAAATATATATATATATATATCACTCACCCTTTATTTGCATGTATATATTATATGTACATTGCTTGTATTATAGGCATTTAGCCTATGTGAGCCTATGTATATTATATGCACATATCTACTTGTGGGTGTGGTTGCTTGGTTTGGCATTTTACTTGTGTTTGTGTGATACTATATATCTATATTCATACCCATATGTAATGAATGAATAGAATATATTAGTATATGTTGTGATTGCTTTAAGATATAGTCTAAGGGTTAATGAATCAGTTTAGGATTGAACCAATGAGCCTAAATTGGCCGAGTTGACTAGCAAGTTGACCAAGTTGACAAAAGTCAACTTTAAGTCAAACTTGATCCAAATCGACTCAAACGGACTTGGAATGACTAGATAACTTGTGTTAGACCTAAAATTTGGTAGATGGACTAGTTGACTTATAGTTGACCAGGTTTGACCAGAGTTGACCAATGGTTGACTTTGACCTAAAAGAACCTAGAATCATTGAGAATGCATTGTAGGCTATTCTTATTTCGTATTAGACACTTTGTAACCTATGGTTGTTCTAAATAGGACTCAGATACTCCAGTTCGAACTCATATTCTTATCAGACAGTCGGGATATCAGGCGAGTACATTCTCTGACCGTTTCATACTTGTCAGGAGTTATATTCTTGTCATAGTTTAATTTACTTGATGCTGACACGACATTATCAAGGATTAGTATACTATATGGATCTTTACATGAGATGTTATCCTCCTCGGGTGCATCGAATACATCATGTCATGTTCTTTTCACGAACATCATGTATTTTGTGGACTCTTATTATTCATGTATACTCATGTGCTCTCATGTACTCTCATGATCTCATAAGCTTCATGTATAAACTCTCATGTACAATAACATAACCTATCTAGATCCTTGTGTATTGATTGGGGCATGGGGGTATAGAAATAGTCATGTGAACAATTTTAAAGTAGTATAATCATGTACAAACTCTTTAGTGTAATCATGTGCAAATCAAGCCGTTCACATGTCTATCGTGTACTCTAAATCACATAGTCACTTACAGTTCTTTATTATCATATATAGTTAGCTTCGTTTATCAGTTTCTCTCTTTCTTTTCATGTTTATTTCTTAAAGCGTTTCATGTATCTTAATCTATCACATGCTTTATATTTTCTGTCAAGATATGAACTGCGCACTACCAAAGTAAGTCATATCAGCGACGAGTTTAGCGACGCTTAATGAAAATGTCGCTATTATTTGGCAATTTAGCGACGTATAATTTTTACGTCACTGGACATCACTACTACCGACGTTCAGCGACGTATTTTTTTATAACAAAATTTTACGTCGCCCAAAAGTCGGTAAACGTCGCTATTGTTTTACTATTAGCGACGTTTTTGCGACATTAGAATACGACATCGCTATATTTTTAGAATATAGCGACGTTCAGCGACGTCTTTCACTGACGTCGGTAAATCTTTTCCATTAACCCGATCGGGTTTTCCTTTCCCTCCATTCTGACACGAAAATTTCCCAAAAAATTTGTTTTCCCCCCATTCTCCGCCGTCGCCCAGCCTCCTCCTCCACCGCCTTTTCGAGCTCCTCCTCCTCCTCCACTGCTCCTTCTCCTCCACCGACCTCCTCCTCCTACTCCTCCTCTGCCGACCGGCCTCCTCCTCCTCCTTCTCCTCGTTGCTGCGTGCTCCTCCTCCTCTCCGAGCTCCTCCACCGACCCCTCCTCCTCCACCGCGAGCTCCTCCTCCTCCTCCTCCTACTTGGCCATACCAAGATCCCCTCCTCCTCTAACCGAGCTCCTCCACCGAGTTCCTCCTCCTCCAACCGCCTACACGTGCCGCGGAGCTCCTCTACCGCGAGCTCCTTCTCCTCCTCCTCTCGGCCACCCCCTTCCTCTATCAGCCCCAAAGCTCAGGTAAACCCTAACCCGATATCTCTAGTAGCCATTTGACATGGACACGACACAAACACGAATACGACACGAACATATATAATATATGTGCTAATTCTCTTTGAGCAGTTATGTCATTTTGTAACTTTACTAAGGCAAAGTTATCTGTAGTTGAGGGTAGATCTCTGTCAACTTTGCTTCTGGCAAAGTTTATCATTGTGGCGATGCTAGCGATGTGGCAAGACTAATACCTATGCCATTTTATTAACTTTGTTTCTGGCAAAGTATATTGTCGCGATGATGCTAGCTATACGGCAAAGTTAATGTCCTAGCCATTTTTATTAGTGTATTACGAACTTCAGATTCTTATGAATTGGTAAACTGCATGTTCAAGAATCAATTTACAAACCAAAGGTTTCCGATGGTATGTCGAGGCTAAGTCCCTAGTTATATTTTTGTTTCTGTTAAATGCTAAGCCTTTGCGGGGTTGTCGAGCCGAGCCAATATAATAGGTTCCGTTTGTTCGGTTGAATATTTTCAATGTTTAATAGACTGGACCTAATATTGAACTTTTGTCAAAAATATAAATTTGATAAACATACACTGAATTTTTACATTTCAATCATTTACAACAAAATACATCACTAAATTGTTACATTTCAATCATTGGGTATGTAATATCACAGAATTGTGAAAGCGTTGGAACAAAGGCCTCGTTTGGTTCACGAAAGGGAAGGAAAAGGAAATCAATTCCTTGGCATTTCCTTTCCTTTGAAAAATTGCAATTCCCACGGATTTTCTTTTCCATTGTTTGGAAATGGCAAGGAATTTGGAAAGGAAAGTGAATACTTTAATGTGGAAAAGTGTTTCCTTGCTTGGATGGATGTAATCACTTTCTCCCCTAATTTCCCTTCCATTGGGAATCATTTTCCTTTCCTCCTCAATTTTTTTGGCATCCAAACATAGGAAAGTAATCACTTTCATTTTCCAATATACATGATTAGAAATGATATCCCAAATTGAGGATACCTGAATATTTTAGTTAACCATAGTGAATATATATCTGAAATTCTTAAGAAAGAACATACATACTAAGACTGAGATGAATTGAACTAGAAAGAAAATAAATTGTTTTTTTTAGAGAAAACTAAACTGAGAGAAACATGTATTTAAGTACTGTTCCCAACTTGAGATTTTGGAAACACTTGAAAAGGATTTCCCTTTTGAAAGTCTCATATGTAGTTATGTTTCTCTAAGAGAAGAGCCTTGTCCAACTTTATACTATTTCTTTCTAAATCGAGCTAGTTATCCTTCTTCCTTTATGATTAAAGTTCGGTCATCATAGTCATGATTATGGATATCCGATATCTTAACCAAAGTGATATCCGATATCTTAACCAAAGTAAAATATATCTGAAATGTTAATAACATACATCTTATGAATTAAGCAAGGAAGTAAACAAACACAAATGGTCCGAGAAATTGTATATCAGCACATTAAACTTGGACACGAGCACATTGGACTTGGACACGATACATTAGACTTGGGCTATTAATCTAACATATACTTCATAGGAATGGTCGATATTACCGATTTCGATATCGATACTCATAGGAATGGTATGTTACCGATTTCGATATCGATGCTCATAGAAATGGTCTGATACCGATTTCGATATCGATACTCATAGGAATGGTCGATATGACCGATTTCAACATCGATACTCATAGGAATGGTGTGATGCTGATTTCGATATCGATACTCATAGGAATGATCTGATACCGATTTCAATATCGATACTCATAGGAATGGTGTGATACCGATTTCGACATCGATACTAATAGGAATATCCTCAAATGGTCCCCTGCAGTAGGCAGTAAGGGCATTTCAAGTATATATTTCTTTACCTTATTGGTGTGATACCGATTTCGATATCGATACTAATAGGAATATCCTCAAATGCTATTACTTTCACAAGTGTTTCAACGATGTGCTTGTATCTATCTTATAGAATTATCCTCAAATGGATATGGAGCTGAATTACTATCTGCGGAATCGTTCGTGGATGTACAACCGTCATCCTGATGATATGTGCGATGTGCGAAATAAATTCATAGAGGGTGTACACCAGTTCCTGTAGTTTGCCAAGGCGTTCCCTCAGTACATGGACGGTACCAAAATTAAGTGTCTGTGTGTGAGATGTCGCAACTTGAAATATCATCCAGAAGTGGATGTCACGTATCATTTATACTCGAAGGGTTTCACGCCGAATTACTATCAGTGGAGCGAGCACGGAGAACTTGTGTCTTTAGCATCGGAGTACGAGCCTTATGTGGATGTCCACAACAACGCTCCTTACGACGATGGGTTGGTGAACATGGTTTTTGACGTGGCCGGACCTAGTTTCGATCCGGATGATCATGATGCACCTGAGGAGGCACCGAACCCCGATGCTGCACAGTTCATGGAGTTGCTGGAGAATGCAATGACTCCATTATATCCTGGTTGTGAGGATCATTCATCGTTGGAGGTGGTTACAAGATTGTTGAGCATCAAGTCCGATTTTAACATGTCACAAGATTGCTACAACCGTCTTATGGAGTTGCTTATAGAAATATTGCCTGAGGGTGCGAAGTTGCCTAAAGACTTCTACCGGTCTAAGAGGATGGTTAGATCGCTCTGGATGGGATACAAAAAAATTGATGCCTGTCGTAACGGATGCATGTTGTACTACAAAGACGACAAGGATGAAGACGCCTGCAGATTCTGTGGTGTCGATCGCTACAAGGCATGTGGTAGAGGAAAGTCTGTCGGTACCAGGAAGCCTACCTCTTCAATGCACTACTTGCCGTTGACGTCGCGGTTGCAGCGGTTGTGTATGGTGAAGGAAACTGCAGAAAACATGAGTTGGCATAAGCAGGAACATACCGAAGGAGCGTTGGATCACCCATCTGATGGAGAAGCATGGAAGCACTTTGATCGAGAGTATCCAGATTTTGCTTCTGATCCGCGTAATGTCAGATTGGGTCTCTGCTCCGACGGTTTTACCCCATTCGGACTTTCGGGATCCCAGTATTCGTGTTGGCCTGTGATCGTCACCCTGTACAATCTACCACCTTAGATGTCCATGAAGACTCCGTATATGTTCCTCACCGTTATTATCCCAGGTCCGAACAATCCAAAAAGGAACATCGATGTGTATTTATCGCCATTGATTGATGAGTTGAAATCATCTGTGGGAAGTAGGTTCCAACACGTACGATGTATCTAGAAAACAAAATTTCAAGATACGGGCATCACTTATGTGGACCATCAACGACTTTCCGGCCTATGAAAAATTATCTGGATGGAGCACGCATGGTCGTCTTTCATGTCCGTATTGCATGGACAGCACTAAGGCTTTCCGTTTGAAATACGGAGGCAAATCGTGCTTCTTCGATTGTCATCGATAATTCCTGCCGAAGGATCATCCGTACCGGAGGAACAAGAATGCTTTTCGTGCTGGCGTTGTGGAGAAGGGTAATCTCCCGCCAAGGTGGCCCGGATACATGATATGGAAAGAGGTAAAAGATTTACCAAGAGCTATTGAGCAGCCTGCTACGGGCTACAAGTGTGACGGATTTGGTCGCACTCATAACTGGACGAAGAGGAGTATATTCTGGGATCTTCCATATTGGAGCACCAATCTGATTAGACATAACCTTGATGTCATACATATCGAGAAGAATGTGTTTGACAACATAATTAATACTGTAATAGACGTAAAGGGGAAGACGAAAGACAATCCAAAGGCTAGATTGGACTTGGAAGAAATATGTAGACGTCCTGCATTGCATTTGATAGAGGACGGAAATGGGAAGTTGAAGCAGCCTAAGGCAATTTTGTCACTGGAGAAGGAGGATAAAGTGAGGCTTTATAGGTGGATTCAAGGTCTGAAATTTTCAGATGGGTATGTTTCGAACTTGAGAAGATGCGTCGACCTCAAGGAGAACAAACTGACAGGTATGAAGAGCCATGATTGTCACGTATTCATGGAGCGGTTAATTCCGATTGCATTTCAGAAATTCTTACCGCAGGCAGTTTGGGATCCATTGACGGAGCTTAGCATATTCTTCAGGGACCTTTGTTCTAAGAAATTGCTCGTTGATCGTCTAGAAAAGCAAGAGAAGGACATTTCGGTAATACTGTGCAAGCTAGAGAGGGTGTTCCCTCCTGGATTCTTCGACTCTATGGAGCATTTGCCGATTTATCTTTCCTACGTGGCACGTGTTGGTGGACCCGTCGAATATCGATGGATGTACCCGTTCGAGCGACATTTGAATCACCTAAAAAGAAAGGTAAAAAATAAGGCTCGGGTCGAGGGTTCTATTTGTGAAGCCTATATTCTCGAGGAGATTACAAATTTCTGCTCCTCCTATTTCAAACCTCATGTTGCTACGAATAGAACGAGGGCACCGAGAAACGATGACGGATATCAAGAATTTAATGATGGAATACTGAAAATATTCAATGCGTCCGAAAAGTCTTCGGGGAAAGTGAAGAAGAGATATTTGAATGACGAAGAGCTAAGGGCTGCTCAGTTGTATGTATTACTCAATTGCGACGAGGATGAAGTGGAGAAGCTAGAGGGATAAGTAAGGAATGATGAGTTTACGTCATCTCAATGTAATAGTATAAGCTAATATTATTGTACTAATCGACGGTTGCTTCGTTGTTTTCCAGCACATATAATGATGAGTTGTGGCTGGTTAGACCCTACCTAACAGACGAAGCATTAGAACAAGAAATGAGACGTCATTTTCCTTCTTGGTTGAGCGAATATGTAAGTAGCTCGGTAATTACTGGCCTCTTCTAATGCAACTGCACAATAAATAACTTATTATCTCTTCTTTGATATTCAGGTCGATCGTCTAATTTTATCCGAGATTAAATTAATTAGAACTTTTGCCAAGGGACCAATTACTTTTGTTAAAATATGGCCAAGTTACTGTGTCAATGGCTTTCGGTTCAAGTCGACAAATGCTCCGATCAGAGACAGCTTCCTGGATCTTGATTCCACGAAAAATAGTTGTTTGTGTATCAAGTCTTCGAACTACAAAGACGTCGATCCAGGAAATGATTTCTTTGGCATCTTGCAAGAGATTGTGGAGTTGTCATATAATAATGGCAGAGAACCTGCAAAGATCGTGTTTTTCAAGTGTGAATGGTTCGATCCGATTAAAAATCAAGGTTAGAAAATTGACAAGCATGGTCTTGTGGATATAAACTACAAGCGTAGATATCAAGGCTACGAACCGTTTGTCCTAGCAACTCAGGCTCAGCTCGTGTACTTCACAGCTTATCCGAGACGGGGAGCAACGAAGTCTGACTCGTGGGCAGTATGCAAGACTAAAGCTAGAGATACTTTTGATGTTGACAAAAAAGCTTACCAGGAGGACGAGCTACCTCTTGTAACCAATATTGTCGATGTGGACTCCACGAAAGTTACGTATTACACGACACATAATGTAGAAGATGTAGAATTATCCGAAGAGGAAGACGAAGCCGACGAAGGCGAAGATGAAAGTGAAGATGAGGAGGAAGAGGAAGATGAGGAGGAAGGGGAAGACGAACAAGATGATTATTCTGAAGATGATTGAGAGAGATATACTTATCTAAACTTAGATGTTTCTTCTAGAATATATTATCTGGACTTAGATGTTTATTGTAGAATGTATCATCATATGTTGTCTTGGTTATTATCTTGTCTTTGTTGTACTTTCATATTTCTAGTCTCTATTATTTGTTGTATTATCATATGCTGTTATCAGGTATGGTAGGTCGTCGCAGATCATTCTGAAAAGGGGGACGACGAGGTCATGATCCTCCGGTACTTCCTACAGGTACTGCTAGAGGACGGGGTTTTCCTTCAGTACCTCCTACTGGTACCGGTCCTCGTCGCCGATTACTCCGACATATCGGACAGTAGCTGGGCCTCCTGGGACGATGTCACGTGGTATATCTCCTGGGACGAGTAGTTCCAGGCCTAATGAGAGTGCACGCCCGTCTAGCGTTCCTGCTGCTGATACGACGATGGAGACGGATGAGCAGATGGCGGAGGCTGCATCGACGGCCGACCAACATCATGCAGATGATGCGTGCGCACCTCCGGAGGAGAGAAGGACAGAGATCTGGGCCGACGGTACAAAGTATTACAATACGTTATCTTAATTTAATACTTCGTGTCAATTTTAATATAACTTAGTAAATATGATGCAAATAAATATTCATGTAGTTAGTAATTATAAGTAGATTAATTAGAAATTAGAAATTATAGAGTACTATCCATACTTTCTAGGCCGAGTATCAGAGGCTGCGGGAACGGACGGCTACTAGTGCACCTAATGCAGGAGAGGCCGGTACTTCCTCGCAGCCCACTCAAGCTCCGTCGGCGGACGAGCTGTGGATGACTGCCGCTGGTGGACTCCATAGGGGTACGTACTACGGTACAGGATCCTATGGCGCCCTAGTTGCGACCCAGTCCTCTAGGGCATCTCCTGCTAGTGTGCATGGTCCACAGCCGTCCTAGGAGTCTGCCCGAGTCCACCAGATGATGGAGTCTCTCCGTGACGACCTGCTACGACGGATCGAAGAGCAGTCTCAGCACCCTACGGACGATCCTGTGCTACTAGCACGATTAGATGCGCTCGACCGCGACATTATGGAGCTCATGGAGACGACTGAGAGGACAGAGCACAGCGTTGGAGGGTTAGAGCGCACGGTGACGGAGCTGCAGACAGCACAGGTGACCATGACCGATAGGCTGAGATTGGTGACAGATTCGATGGTCCAGAGCAGTGATAGACTGTTATCTACCATGGATTCATACAACCAGCGACTTACAGCGCTGGAGCGTGCTGGTCCTCCGGGTGCGCCTTCATCGTCGTCGACTCCGTCGCTCCACCGTCTTCTTCATCGACACCGACTCCAGCGACGTCACTGCCTGCTCCATCGGTATCGATTTCACTTGAGGAGTATGAGTTGTTGTTATCCCTTTGTCGCGACGGTGCCCCTCCTACACCAGATCCCTAATAGTCCTAGTTAGGACTGTTTGTTTGTGTTTGTTTGATCCTTTGTTTGTGACTTGGATATTTGTTGGTTGTGTAGACTTGGATGTTTGGATCCTATTTGTTGGATCCTATTCTATTTGTTGGTTGTGTGTAGACTTTGGTTATTTGGTTGTAGACTTTGTTATTTGGTGTAGACTTGGTTATTTTGATACTTGTTGGTTGTGCCTATTCTATTTGTTGGATCCTATTCTATTTGTTGGATCCCATTCTATTTGTTGCCTGCTACATTGTGTTATACTGTTGTTTATGTTATTATTCGTTTCAATTGGATGTTAATGTGCTTCTGTGGTTTACGTTTACCGGTGTTGAGTGTTCCACCGAAGGGATCGGCGAACCCAGGGAGAAAAGGATATCTGTTATACTGTATCTTTATGGTTATCTTTTTAAACTGCAGGGAGAAAAGGACATTCTGTATTTTATTTTTTTACTTTTTTTGCAGATTTACCGACGTTTTTCGACGTTTACCGATGTCCACCGACGTACGTTTGCGTCGGTAAACGTCGGTAAATCTGCAAAATTTTCCAGGGTACCGACGTCCTTATACGTCGGAGACCGTCGATAAAAGTCGGTGAACGTCGGTAATAATCCCAGGAATTACCGACGTTTTGCGACATTTTCAACGACGTTAATTCACCGACTAAACGACGGTAAACGTCGGTAAGTTTCCAGGATTTTACCGACGTGTAGCGACTTTTAACACGTCGCTAATCCACCGACGAAACGACGGTAGACGTCGGTAATATCCCAGGATATACCGACGTAATCATACGTCGGTGAACGTCGGTATTTGCGACGTTCGGTGGCGTTTTAAAGATCAGCGACTTACGTTTCCGCGACAAGTCTAAAACGTCGGTAATTGCGTCGATAAATATTTTTAGCGACGTAATTTGTCGTTTTAGCGACGTCTTTAGGCGTCGCTAAAATGACTTATTCTGGTATTGGCGCGAGATGTATTGTGCTCGTTCCCGTCCTGATTGGACTATTAAAAATATTAAAGGTGATGAAGAGGAGTTCTGCCCTACATATTATGGCACATGCTTAGATGACACCGGTGACTTGGACCCTCAGGAGGATCCTACAGTCGCTGAGGGCTTGCCTATTGTCTAGATTAGATTTCTAGACTAGTTTCCCTTTTAGTTGTCTTATTTCATGTACTTTCAGATATTGGTTATTTGTGTTATTGAACACTCAGATATTACTCTCATTTGTAGCTCTTGTTGGAGATTACTCTTTTATCTTATCCATCTCTTTATTCCTTATTTCCACCTTAGATGCTGTGCTTGAGTTGTACCTTTATATTGTCCTTCTTTTGGAGCGTATATCATTGTACAGGTATGGTTATATTGTTAGATGTTGTGACCTAGGACAACGTTCTACCGTCGACACTGCGACGTAGGCTGGACGTACCCACTTCTCGTGTCCTTACACAGGATGCGGGTCGTGACAATGTGTCCAACGTAGGAACTTGCATGAAATCAATCTCTTGTATGGCATATGTGCCGGCATCACCAAGGGGTTGAAAGAATGAAAGGTACCAATGAAGTATTGAATTGGGTAGAATTCTTCCTTTAACTTTATCTAGCTAGCTACATGGGGAGCAGATCTGCTGTACAAATTATACTGTCCATTTCATGTCCCCCCACCTATTGCTCCTTGGGTCCCACAGGTTAATAAAAACAAAAAGTAGAGAGGGGACATAGGAATGGACAGTATAACTGGGACAACATATCTGCTCCCAGCTACATGACCCTTTGTTCTCGCACTCTAAGAAGGCTAATTAAGCACATCAATCAATCAACTTCATCCTAAGATCACAACTCGTGTTCGAATTATCCAATAATTATAAATCACACATGTAAAATTAAATATGTTGTGCTATCTAAATAATTAAGTCAAATTATAGTGGTCTAATTGAAAAATAGACTTAAGGGTATAATTGTCATGGAAATAATGTATATATACCAGATATAGATCTAATTTGATGATAGGCCAAACTAAAAATATCTAATATATATATATATATATATATATATATATATATATATATATATATATATATATATATATATATATATATATATATGTTTCTGCATAATCAAAGTTTCTTGGGCTTTAATGGCTTATATACATGAGTAATGCTATTCGTACCTCCAAATTGTCCCTCCAATACATTCCTCCTTATGTGGCAGCAGACGTGGCATGTTAAATAATATTATGTGTTATCTGACATAGCCGATGACATGACAAATTTTAACCCAAAAAGTTAATTACCAAATTTTGTCCATGTTAATTTAATGTTAATATTAATTAATATTAATATTAATATTAATGTTAATATTAATGTTAATTTAATATTATTATTAATATTAATTAATATTAATAATAATTAATGTTAATATTAATGTTAATTTAATATTAATATTAATTAATATTAATAATAATTAATGTTAATATTAATGTTAATGTTGATTTTAATGTTAATGTTAATATTAATATTATTGTTAATATTAATTTTAATGTTAACATTAATTTTAATGTTAATTTTATGTTAATTTTAATTTTAATTTTATTTTAAAATTTTGCCACGTTAGCTGCCACATCAACATGTCACGTCAGCTGTCACGTAAGGAGGGACGGTTTGAAGGTATAAATAGCATTATTATTATTATTATTATTATTATTATTATTATTATTATTATTATTATTATTATATATATATATATATATATATATATATATATATATATATATATATATATATATATATATATATATAATCAAAGTTTCTTGGGCTTTAATGGCTTGGAATCGCTGGTTCTGGTCTCATCAGTTTCAACCTAGCTAGTTTACGTGCAAATGCTTAATTATATGCACTGATCATACCTTGATAAAAACTTCGATTTACTTTCCTTTTCAAAGACTTTCTACTTTGGACTGGCCAGGCCAACTATGCAGTGAAAGTACATGGGATGGGATGGGATGGGATGATGGGGACACGATGGGGACACGGGGACACCCACTAAACCGGGGGCGGGACAAACGGTTCCTAAGAAATGACAGTTGCCGTACCGGCCCCGCTGCCGAACTGTGTCCGTTTGTTCTTTTGTTTGTATTGGCTATATACCACAACTGGGGCTCATTGGATTTATCACTGCAGCCAACGGTGCTGGGAGAAATGAAATCTATCTTCTGGATGCTTAAAAGATTTTTTTTTTCCCCTATTCTTGGTACATCTTTTTAGATTTCACTGGCAGTTTGGTGGTAGGGACCCCATGTACTGAGAAATCAGAAAACTTTGTATGGAGAGAGACAATTTCGGAAAGAGAAATGTTACATTGTCCGCAGGTTTAGACTGCAGTCCTGGTCCGCAGACCACGTGTCGTCTCCTGATTGGCCGAGGGGCTGGTGGGCCCAAAAGTTAGCTGGGGGAGGCCAATCGGAAGACGACACGTAGCCCACAGGCCAGGACTGCAGTCCAAACCCGCGGACAACGTAGTATTTTCGTTTCGAAAATTTGGGAAGGAAAAGAAAGCTTTAAAAATTATTAGGGGAGGATAAGATTCTCAAAAGCAATTGGCGAATTTCCAATTCAATGAAATCCGTCAGTGCTATTGGTGAAATTAGGGCTGCAAATGGGTCAAGCCGTTCGCGAGCTGCTTGAAGCTTGACTCGATAAAAGCTCGTTTGAGCTCGGCTCGTTTAGTAAACAAACTGAGCTCAAGTTTCCTTTTCAAGCTCGTTTAATAAACGAGCCAAACTCAAACTTAAAAGGACTCGACTTGTTTGAGCTTGCGAGCCGACCCGTTAATGAGCTTGCGAGCTTGCTCGGTTAGAAGCTCTCATTTAGGAGCTTGTTTAAAAGCTCGTTTGTTCTTTGTTGAATTCTAATTTTATATATGTTTGCATAATAATATGGTTGTGTGTATTATATATTTATATGTACTTAATACTTGATATTAAGAAAAAAATTTAATCAATTTTTTATAAATAAATTGTTACTATTACAGGAACTTGAATTCAAACCAAACTAGCTTGAAATCGAGTACGTTAAGTTTGAAATCAAGTTAATGAGCTTAAAATAAAATTGTGCAAGCTTAAAATCAAGTTTAATTAACGAGCTTGACTTTGAACTTATCGAGCTTGTTTATCATGTTATAGATTTATTGTACCATGTCCATTCATGAGATGAAGAACAAAATTAAATTGCGGAAGCGTACTTGAATCCATTGCTAGGCTTGATGGATCTTGAAGCGGTCGTCCTTTTGTGGGGTTCGATCTTCCAACTTGCTACGACCCTTAATGACAAAGAAGAATCCGAATCCTTTGTCCCTCTCTTTTTGTTGCTGGGATGCAGAAGAGAAAAAGAGAAAACTTCTCTTTGGTGGCCGTATAAGTTGGCGACCATAACCCTAATGAATACATATATTTATATGTTTTGACATTTCTAATTTGGCCCCTCATCAAATTAGAATTATCTCCGGTATCTACACGTTAATTCCATGACAATTATACCCTTAGCCAATTTCCAAATAGACCACTTTAATTTGGCTTAATTATTTAGATAGCCTAAACACAATTAATTTTACATGTGTGGCCCCTTAATTATTGAATAATTCCAACAATCTTCTACTGGGTCACATATGTAACCTTATAATTGTGTTAACCTTAGTGAGCTCATAAATTGCTATCTTAATCCTTAGGGTATATCCGGACAATCTCGTCTATTAACCATATCAACATAGGATCAAAATGGCCTTAGTCACATATAGCGTAACTAAACCATCAATGGTCACATATACCAATATAGCTAAACGACATAGATCAATCATTGATGCGTAGCATGGAAATTACACGCAATGTGATTAATACATGTCTATTTTCAACTGGTCATCCTTAACTTTAATGAGATCAATACTTTAACATAATGAAAGCAGAATGAACTGAATTTTTATATATCTGATCAGATAAATATCCAAAATACTTTAATACATAAATGTGTCCAAAAACCAAATAGCACCCAAATACATAAAATACAAACTTCCACTATATTGCCATATACTTAATTGAGATAACACCCATATGAGCAGTATGCTCATGAAAGACCCTGGGTGATAATGCTTTTGTGAGCAGATCCGCTAAAATGGAGTTTGTCATAATGTGCTATATGGACACTTTAACCATTCTGAATTCTTTCCTTCACAACTAGAAACTTTATGTCAATATCCTTGACTTATACAAGTTTTTGTTGTTATTGGAATACATTATTCACTACCAAAATAAGTTATATTACCGACGTAATTTGCTACGTTTTCCGAAAACGTCGTAGATAAAAAATAATTTACCGACGTTTTCTTATGACGTCGCAAGACGTCACTACTAGCGACGTTCAGCGTCGTAAAGTAACTACGTTTGCGTATTGAAAAACTCACGTCGCGGATATGTCGGTGAACGTCGCTAATATCATTGATATTAGCGACGTTTGGCGACGTTTTTACTACGGCGTCGTTAATATCAATAAAGTTGCGACGGTTACCGACGCGCTTATGTTACGTCGCTAATGTGCGAATATAGGTCAGTTTCGATTTCACTTCCCCCCATTTCCCCCCCCCCAATATTTTCCTTCCCCCCCATTATTTCCCGACCCCGAGCACCCCTGTCCCCTCGACCCCCGTCCGACCGCGCCCTCGGCGACCCCCACCGACCGCCGCGAGCACCGACCCCGTCCAGCCTCCTCCTCCACCGCCCAGCCTCCTCCTCATCCTCCTCCTCCTTCCCGGCAGCCCCCGCCGAACCCGACCCCCTACCGCCGCCGTTCGCCAGAGCACCTCCTCCTCCTCCTCCTTCCCGGCAGCCCCCGCCGAACCCGACCCCCTACCGCCGCCGTTCGCCAGAGCACCTCCACCGCCGCTCCTCCTCCTACTCCTTCCCGGCAGCCACCTCCACCGCCGCTCCCCCTCGCCGTCGTCGCTCCCCCTCGCCGTGACGGTCAGGTAAACCCTAACCCTAACCGGTTGTATACCTTACAGATTTGGGCTATCTATATATAGATATGTGTTGATTTAAAGGAACAAATGGAAGAGAGGGTTAGATGTTAGTGAGTATATTATACATATTGCTATAAATGTGTGTGAATGCAAGTAGATAGTTAGAGCATCTCCAACCCTATTGTGACTTTGGAAAAAAGTTGTTGCCACATAGGAATGACAAAATTTTATTCAAAAGTTCTTCTCCAATGCAATTGTCAAGTCAATTGTGAAGCTTATGTGGCAAAAATTAAACAAGACATTGTGAAGTTGGTTGTCTAGTTCTAGACAATGCACTTGACAATGTCTTGTTCTCCATGTCATCAATTATGAATAAAAAATATTAGGAAAAAGAAAGAATATGAGTAGTTGTCTTGAAAGTTGGGAAAGAAGTAAATATCTTAATACTTTATCTTCCAAGTTGAAAAAAGTAAACATTTTGCATTGGAGAAGATTTTCTTACTTCATTGTCATTTGTCAATATAATCTTGCCACCTAGACAAGACATTGTCTTGTGCCTAATGCCACATATGATTCACAACATATAACAAGACAATAGGGTTGGAGATGCTCTTAGAGTATGGTGGGTAACAGTTGAGTTATAGAGTAGGTAATGGATTAGAGTATAGGTATATGGCTAATGAGATGCTACACTATGTAATGTGTTTGAGAGTCCTTGTAAGGGATATATGTTTAGACTATAGACATTGGGTATATATACCTTGATATGTATATATGATATAGTATTATGGTATCCTAGGATATCCTAGTTATATTGGCCTATAGTTAGTTATGAGTTAGTATATCATAGAATTGACTTAATAGTCTAAGTGACCTTGTTGACTAGTCTAGGTTTGACCAAACCCTAGATTTTGACTTAGTTTGACCAGAAAGTTAACCCATATTCAGTCAAACCCTAGATTTTGACTTAGTATATGGTTACTAGATCCTAGTGTAGAGTAGTATGTAGAGGAGTATGGCTACTAGTGATATATAGATATGTAGGTCCATGTGTATCTGTATCGGACTATCGCTATCGGTATCGAACTATCGCTATCGGTATCGGACTATCGCTATCGGTATCGAACTATCGGTATCGATCGAACTATCGGTATCGGACTATCGCTATCGGTATCGGACTATCGCTATCAGTATCGACCGTATATACTTAGTATCGGGCGTAGCGGATTAGTATCGATCAGTATATAGGTTTGTGTTAAGATCAAGGTTCAAAGTATCGGTATCGGAATAGTAGGCCGAATAGGAGGCCGAGATAGTCGAATGAGAAGAAGGGAAGAAGGGAGGAGCAGATGGGTCCAGAGCCATGGTGGAGGAAGAGAAGTAACATGAGAGCAGTTTCCGCCGTAACATCTCCTGTGGCTCTGCTGGCAACTGAAGTCCAGATGCTACAAAGGACGATCCTTCGCTGAAATCGACTACAACACCCATCAGTTCAAGTTCATTCCTATATGAGTAGATTCCAATGCCATAGAAGCCATCAGTTTGTTGACCTTCCTCTATGGCATTGGAATATACTCATTTAGGAATAAACTTGAACTGATGGGTGTTGTAGTCGATTTCAGCGAAGGATCGTCCTTTGTAGCATCTGGACTTCAGTTGCCAACAGAGCCAGGAGATGTTACGGTGGAAACTGCTCTCATGTTACTTCTCCTCCTCCACCATGGCTCTGGACCCATCTGCTCCTCCCTTCTTCCCTTCTTCTCATTCGACTATCTCGGCCTCCTATTCGGCCTACTATTCCGATATGCGTTTGATACGGTCTACCTAGCCTATATACTGATACTAATCTGATACTCTCTGATATTAAGTACATCCGGCTTACTAGCTAGCGGATCCACCAGTTACATGATTATATACTAATTATATTTAGTTTGTCTTACGATACAGATTTTCACATCCAATGTAATCCAGTTGACCAATGTAACCCAAGATGTTGTCTTATTGACCTAGTTTAGCCTTGTTTTACTAGATTGTTGATCGAAAAGATAAATGCAATGCATGAATGAATGGATGAAAAGATAAATGCATGTATAATAGTAGGTAATGATATGCAAAACTGAAAAGATAAATGCAATGCATGAATGAATGGATGAAAAGATAAATGCAATCCATCGAAAAAGCTTTGACACTTGCATATCATTCACTACCTTGATGTATCTAACTTACAGAATTATGGAGCTGAATTACTATCTGCGGAATCGTACTTGGATGTACAACCGTCATCCTGATGACATGTGCGGTGTACGGGATGAATTCATAGAGGGTGTACACCAGTTCCTGCAGTTTGCCAAGGCGTTTCCTCAGTACATGGACGGTACCAAAATTAAGTGTCCGTGTGTGAGATGTCGCAACTTGAAATATCATCCAGAAGTGGATGTCACGTATCATTTGTACTCGAAGGGTTTCACGCCGAATTACTATCAGTGGAGCGAGCACGGAGAACTTGTGTCTTTAGCATCGGAGTACGAGCCTTATGTGGATGTCCACAACAACGCTCCTTACGACGATGGGTTGGTGAACATGGTTTTCGATGCGACCGGGCCTAGTTTCGATCCGGATGATCATGATGCACCTGAGGAGGCACCGAACCCCGATGCTGCACAGTTCATGGAGTTGCTGGAGAATACAAGGACTCCATTATATCCTGGTTGTGAGGATCATTCACCGTTGGAGGTGGTTACAAGATTGTTGAGCATCAAGTCCGATTTTAACATGTCGCAAGATTGCTACAACCGTATTATGGAGTTGCTTATAGAAATATTGCCTGAGGGTACGAAGTTGCCTAAAGACTTCTATCGGTCTAAGAGGATGGTTAGATCGCTCTGGATGGGATATGAAAAAATTGATGCCTGTCGCAACGGGTGCATGTTGTACTACAAAGACGACAAGGATGAAGACGCCTGCAGATTTTGTGGTGTCGATCGCTACAAGGCCTGTGGTAGAGGAAAGTCTGTCGGTGCCAGGAAGCCTACCTCTTCGATGCACTACTTGCCGTTGACGCCGCGTTTGCAGCGGTTGTTTATGGTGAAGGAAACTGCAGAAAACATGAGTTGGCATAAGCGGGAACATACCGAAGGAGTGTTGGATCACCCATCTGATGGAGAAGCATGGAAGTACTTTGATCGAGAGTATCCAGATTTTGCTTCTGATCCGCGTAATGTTAGATTGGGTCTCTGCTCTGACGGTTTTACCCCATTCGGACTTTCGGGATCCCAGTATTCGTGTTGGCCTGTGATCGTCACCCCGTACAATCTACCGCCTTGGATGTGCATGAAGACTCCATATATGTTCCTCACCGTTATTATCCCAGGTCCGAACAATCCGAAAAGGAACATCGATGTTTATTTACAGCCATTGATTGATGAGTTGAATCAGCTGTGGAAAGTAGGTTCCAACACGTACGATGTATCTAGAAAACAAAATTTCCAGATGCGGGCAGCACTTATGTGGACCATCAACGACTTTCCGGCCTATGGAATGTTATCTGGATGGAGCACGCATGTTCGTCTTTCATGTCCGTGTTGCATGGACGACACTAAGGCTTTCCGTTTGAAACACGGAGGCAAACCGTGCTTCTTCGATTGTCATCGACAATTCCTGCCGAAGGATCATCCGTACCGGAGGAACATGAATGCTTTTCGTGCTGGCGTTGTAGAGAAGGGTGATCCACCGACAAGGTGGTGCGGAGCCACGATATGGGAGGAGGTTAGAGATTTACCAAGTGCTATTGAGCAGCCTGCTACGGGCTACAAGTGTGACGGATTTGGTCGCACTCATAACTGGACGAAGAGGAGTATATTCTGGGATCTGCCATACTGGAGCACCAATCTGATTAGACATAACCTTGATGTCATGCATATCGAGAAGAATGTGTTTGACAACATAATTAATACTGTAATGGACGTAAAGGAGAAGACGAAAGACAATCCTAAGGCTAGATTGGACTTAAAAGAAATATGTAGACGTCCTGCATTGCATTTGATAGAGGACGGGAATGGGAAGTTGAAGCAGCCTAAGGCAATTTTCTCACTGGAGAAGGAGGATAAAGTGAGGCTTTGTAGGTGGATTCAAGGTCTGAAATTTCCAGATGGGTATGTTTCAAACTTGAGAAGATGCGTCGACCTCAAGGAGAACAAACTGACAGGTATGAAGAGCCATGATTGTCACGTATTCATGGAGCGGTTAATTCCGATTGTATTTCGGGAATTCTTACCGCAGACAGTTTGGGATCCATTGACGGAGCTTAGCATATTCTTCAGGGACCTTTGTTCTAAGAAATTGCTCGTTGATCGTCTAGAAAAGCAAGAGAAGGACATTACGGTAATACTGTACAAGCTAGAGAGGGTGTTTCCTCCTGGATTCTTCGACTCTATGGAGCATTTGTCGATTCATCTTTCCTACGAGGCACGTGTTGGTGGACCCGTCGAATATCGATGGATGTACCCGTTCGAGCGACATTTGAATCACCTAAAAAAAGGTAAAAAATAAGGCTCGGGTCGAGGGTTCTATTTGTGAAGCCTATATTCTCGAGGAGATTACAAATTTCTGCTCCTCCTATTTCAAACCACATGTTGCTACGAATAGAACGAGGGCTCCGAGAAACGACGACGGATATCAAGAATTTAATGATGGAATACTGAAAGTATTCAATGCGTCCGGAAAGCCTTCGGGGAAAATAAAGAAGAGATATTTGAATGACGAAGAGCTAAGGGCTGCTCAGTTGTATGTATTACTCAATTGCGACGAGGATAAAGTGGAGAAGCTAGAGGAGTAAGTAAGGAATGATGAGTTTACGTCATCTCAATGTAATAGTATAAGCTAATATTATTGTACTAATCGTTCTAATGCTTCGTTGTTTTCCAGCACATATAATGATGAGTTGAGGCTGGTTAGACCCTACCTAACAGACGAAGCATTAGAACAAGAAATGAGACGTCATTTTCCTTCTTGGTTGAGCGAATATGTAAGCAGCTCGGTAATATTTACTGGCCTCTTCTAATGCAACTGCGCAATAAATAACTTATTATCTCTTCTTTGATATTCAGGTCGATCGTCTAATTTCACCCGAGATTGAATTAATTAGAACTCTTGCCAAGGGACCAATTACTTTTGTTAAAACATGGCCAAGTTATTGTGTCAATGGCTTTCGGTTCAAGTCGACAAATGCTCCGATCAGAGACAGCTTCCTGGATCTTGATTCCACGAAGAACAGTTGTTTGTGTATCAAGTCTTCGAACTACAAAGACATCGATCCAGGAAATGATTTCTTTGGCATCTTGCGAGAGATTGTGGAGTTGTCATATAATTATGGCAGAGAACCTGCAAAGATCGTGTTGTTCAAGTGTGAATGGTTCGATCCGATTGAAAATCAAGGCTGGAAAATTGACAAGCATGGTCTTGTGGATATAAACTACAAGCGTAGATATCAAGGCTACGAACCGTTTGTCCTAGCAACTCAGGCTCAGCTCGTGTACTTCACAGCTTATCCGAGACGGGGAGCAACGAACTCTGACTGGTGGGCAGTATGCAAGACTAAAGCTAGAGATACTTTTGATGTTGATGAAAAAGCTTACCAGGAGGACGAGCTACCTCCTGTAACCAATATTGTCGATGTGGACTCCACGGAAGTTACGCATTACACGACACATAATGTAGAAGATGTAGAATTATCCGAAGAGGAAGACGAAGCCGACGAAGGTGAAGATGAAAGTGAAGATGAGGAGGAAGAGGAAGATGAGGTCGAGGAAGACGAACAAGATGATTATTCTGAAGATGATTGAGAGAGATGTACTTATCTGGACTTAGATGATTCTTGTAGAATGTATCATCATATATTGTCTTGGTTATTATCTTGTCTTTGTTGTACTTTCATATTTCTAGTCTCTATTATTAATTTGTTGTATTATCCAATGTTGTTATCAGGTATGGCAGGTCGTCGCGGAGGGTACCGACCAGGAGGACGGCGAGGTCCTCCTATAGGTACTGGTAGAGGTCCTCCTTCGGTACCTCCTACTGGTACCGGCTCTGGATCCTCGTCGTCGATTACTCCGCCGTATCGGCCAGTAGCTGGGCCTCCTGGGACGATGCCACGTGGATTGTCTCCTGGGACGAGTAGTTCCAGGCCTAATGAGAGTGCTCACCCGTCTAGCGTTCCTACTGCTAATACGACGATGGAGACGACCGATGAGCCGATGGAGGAGGATGCGCCGACGGCCGACCAGCATCATGAAGATGATGCGTGCGCACCTCCGGAGGAGGGGAGGACGGAGATCTGGGCCGACGGTACAAAGTAGGTATTTTGGTTTATGATTTTTTTTTTCTGTTTTTATCATAAATTAACTTTTTTCATGAATATAATATGTCTGTATAGATATCGTCCTCCAGGGGTACAGAGACGCCTAGGCGATATGCTGAGGCATAATTATGGTGGTCCCTGGATTAACTACTCTGATGCTCCAGACGAAAGGAAGAACTACTGGTTTACGCGCTTCATGGTTAAAATAGATTTGTTTTTAACATGAATCATTTAATTCATGCATATTATATATAACTGATAAATATTTGGTTTCGTACTGTTCTAGGATATGTTTTACTATCCACCGCACCGGGCCGAGCTGATCGAGGGGATGTTTCCTTCCGTCGCTGCTAAGCTGATCCGCGACTCTATTAATGATTAGAAGGAACGTGATCGTGCCGGAAAGCCGATCAAAGGTTGGATCACCCCTGATCAGTGGAATGCGATGAAGGCTCGATTCAACGAGCCAAGGTACAAGGAGAAGTCGGAGAAGGCTAAGGCGGCTAGGCAACATGCCTCGAAGTGGTGCGGTGGGTCGATTCCGATGACGGAACATTTCCGTCGTCTGGTATGTCTTTCTCTTTTAGAAATATTATTTTAATGCAAATCCGATAAATTATTACTAAGATAATATATTTAATTATAGGTAAGGAAGGTCGGTAACGCCGACATGGTGACCGTCTTCCTGGCCACCCATCGGAAGGGCGGAGTCCTTATTGACGAGAGGGCCGAGCAGACCTATGTAAGTATTACAATACGTTATCTTAATTTAATACTTCGTGTCAATTTTAATATAACTTAGTAAATATGATGCAAATAAATATTCATGAAGTTAGTAAAAATAAGTACATTAATTAGAAATTAGAAATCATAGAGTACTATCCATACTTTCTAGGCCGAGTATCAGAGGCTGCGGGAACGGACGACTGCTAGTGCACCTGATGCAGGAGTGGCCGGTACTTCCTCGCAGCCCACTCAAGCTCCGTCGGCGGACGAGCTGTGGATGACCGCCGCTGGTGGCCTCCATAGGGGTACGTACTACGGTACGGGATCCTATGGCGCCCTAGTTGCGACCCAGTCCTCTAGGACATCTCCTGCTAGTGTGCATGGTCCACAGCCGTCCCAGGAGTCTGCCCGAGTCCACCAGATGATGGAGTCTCTCCGTGACGACCTGCTACGACGGATCGAGCAGCAGTCTCAGCACCCTACGGACGATCCTGCGCTGATAGCACGATTGGATGCGCTCGACCGCGGCATTATGGGGCTCGTGGAGACGACTGAGAGGACAGAGCGCACCGTTGGAGGGTTAGAGCGCACGGTGACGGAGTTGCAGACAGGACAGGTGACCATGGCCGAGACGGTAAGATTGGCGCAGGATTCGATGGTCCAGAGCAGTGGTAGAATGTTATCTATCGTGGATTCATACAACCAGCGACTTACAGCGTTGGAGCATGCTGGTATTCTGGGTGCGCCTTCATCGTCGTCGACTTTGCCGCCTCCACCGCCTTCTTCTTCGACATCGACTCCACCGACGTCACAGCCTGGCGCTCCATCTGTATCGATTTCACTTGCAGAGTATGAGGAGTTGTTATCCCTTCGTCGCGGCGGTGCCCCTCCTGCACCAGATCACTAGTAGTCATAGTTAGGACTTTTGTTTGTGTTTGTATCATCATATGTTTGTGACTTATGATTGGATGTTTGGATTTGGATGTTAATTGTGTTTGTATCGATTTGACTTGTGACTTGTTTGGATTGGATGTTTGGATTGGATGTTAATTCCTTCGTCGATAAATGTTAATTGTGTTTGGATTGGATGTTAATTAACTTAGATTAAAGCTATATGTGTAGCATCTTGAATTGTGAGTGGGGGTTTGAATGCGCTGTGATTTGGAATTGTGAGTGGGGATTTGAATGTGTACCTATATGTGTAGCATCTTGAATTGTGAGTGGTAATATAGAATCTGTGTTTTATTTTTTTTTATTTTTTTTACAATTTTAGCGACGTTTAGCGACGCTTACTGACGTTTATCGACGTCATTTTCCGACGTTTACCGACGACAAGCTGCAAAAAATACATTTTTTCGACGTTTTTCTGACATTTATCGACGACTAACTGCAAAAAAAGTACAGGTCTCCGACGCTTTTCCGACGTTTACCGACGACTAGCTGCAAAAAAATGTACAGGTCTCCGACGTTTTTCCGACGTTTAAACGTCGGTGAGTGTCGGTATTATCCAGGACCTTTACCGACGTCTAGCGACTACATTCACGTCGCTATATTACCGACGAAACGACGGTAGACGTCGGAAATTATTCCAGGACTTCACCGACGTGTAGCGACTACATATACGTCGCTAATATACCGACGACCCGACGGTAGACGTCGAGAACTCACCGACGTACAGTTACGTCGCTGGATGTCGGTAATTGCGACGTTCAGCGACGTTTTTGTAATCAGCGACTAAGGAAACGACGACAAAACTTAAACGTCGGTAATTGCGTCGGTGCTTCATATTAGCGACGGATTTTATTGTTTTAGCGACGTTTTTGGGCGTCGCTAAAACCACTTATTTTGGTAGTGACTGCTGATTTATTGTCACACCATAATTTAAGTGATCTTTCAACATCGTACTGTAGGCGCAGCCTTGTGATAAAATTTCGTAATCATATTCCCTGAATAGATGTCCGGCCACAGCATGTTATAAACCTTGCTGCCATGGTGGAAAAAATTATGAGTGCATATTTGTCACTCATACAAAATATATCTCCATTAGTCAGCATAACCTGATGTGGATCTCCTACTGTGTTGGCATCCAACAAAATCGGGATCGGAATACCTTATGATCTCCAGAATTATCCGATCTCCTACAAAAAGCATATAATTTCTTGTTCTTTATTAATAACTTAAGTAGTTTGGCTGCTACCCAATGATACATCCATATTTGCTTAAATATCTGCCTAACATCCTAATATGTACGCAATATCTTGACGCGTACATACTTGAGCATACATTAGACTCCCTACAACTGATCATGAAGAAAAAATCTATTATTATTTTTTTAATTTTAAGGCTATTCTTAGGGCACTGATTGAGACTGAACTTGTCTCCTTTAGCGACTGGGGTGTCACCTGGTTTGTATTCCTGCATGCCAAATCTTTTAAGCACTTTATCGATATAGCTCTTTTGTGATAATCCAATAATACCTCGAGAACGATCTTGGTGTATTTGAATTCCTAATACAAAAGAGGCGTCACCAAGATCTTTCATCTCAAAGTTATTTGATAGAAATTTCTTAGTGTCATGAAATATGCCTATAACATTTGTGGCAAGCAGTATGTCATCAACATACAAAACCAGAAAAATAATTTTACTCCCACTGAATTTGTGATACACACAATCTTCAACAACGTTAACCTCAAAATCAAACGAGGTAACAACTTGGTAAAATTTATAGTACCACTGACGAGAAGCTTGTTTGAGTCCATAAATAGATTTTGTCAATTTGTAAACCATATTATTTGGATCTTTCGACACAAAATTTTTTGGCTGCACCATATAAATAGTTTCGTCAATGTTACTATTGAGAAACGCCGTTTTGACATCCATTTGATGTAACTCAAGATCAATATGTGCAACATGTGCTATGATTGTTTTAAAGGTGTTTTTCAAAGATACCGAAGAGAAAAACTCTTTAAAATCAATCCCAAAATTTTGAGTAAAGTCACTAGTTACAAGACATACTTTATACCTCTCCACATGATCCTTCGAATCCTTCTTCGTTCTAAATGTCCATTTGCAACCAATAGATTTCATACATTTTGGTAATGGGACAAGTTCTTAAACTTTATTGTCTTGCATGAACTTATACTCCTTATTTGTTGTATCAATCCACTTTGAGAACTGAAACTTTTCATGGCCTGACGGAAGTTGATTAGATCATCTTCCAGTATCCACAGTCTTCCTCACGTTCCTAGAGAAATATGACAATGTTATCCGAAATTATATTTCTCCTTTCTTTGGTGGACCATCTTAATATTACCGGTTCTTGAGGTTGTTGAGTTTATTCCTTAGGAATAATTACCTTATCTTGAATGATGTGCCGCTACGTTGTTGTTGTTAAGGTATCTCAACAACGACTTATAGAGATAATTCGACATTGTCTTATTGAGACTCCGAATTCACTTCTTAATTATGATAGGTATAGAATCCTGCACATCGTCAAAAGTGATAGTAAAAATCGTAATTGATTCCTTCTCAAAGACAATGATCCTGACTTTATTTCTTCCCCAAACTCAACATCCTCAAAAAATATTACACTTCTCGTCTCAAAAAAATTTCTTAGTGTGGGATTGTATAATTATCAACCCCTTGATCTGTAGCATAACTAATAAAGTAGCTGCTTATAATTTAACTTTGGTCTGTCTTTCCATTACGCATTCAATATAAACATTAAAGTCTATAAAGTCAATGGAATCCAAATCTCATAGACATAAATCGTTCAACTCTATTTCTAGAGAAGTGACCTAATACTTATGTCATAATGAGACTAAAAAAAATTGTTAATTTTGCGTTTAGTACTACATGACTTCACTTGCAAGGTTTCATTATAAGATGCAATAGTTTCAACTGAATATAGGTTATCATAAACCTTAAGGGAACCGTTACCAATAATATTTAAATTTAAAGATAGACTAAACTTATCGTTTCCAAATGAACAATGATAACCAGATTTGTCCATTAAGGAAACTGAAACTAAATTTCCTCTAAAAGACGGTACAATAAAAGTGTCTATAAAATCCAAATAATAATTGGTTCCTAAAAATAACCTAAAATGTCCTATTGCTTTTACTTCTACCGAATTGCCGTCACCCACATAGATGTATCTTTCACCATCAATTGACTTTCGGTAACTCAGGCAACCTTGCCTAGAACATTAATGTGGGTAGACCCACCAGAATCTAACTACTATGAGCTTCTTGGTACTAAATCTAAATTAACCTCAGAACAGATCAAATCTAGAAATGTACTTTTCTTTATACACCATGCGTGGTACTTTGTATATTTTTTTCTTATGTGTCATGTCTTATCACAAAAGAACAATCCTTAGTTTTATGTTGTTTTTTCTTTTGATCTGGACCCTTAGCAGCTACTGTATTAATTTTTTTTGCCCTTAAAGTTTATCCCATTAAACATGAAAATTAAAATCTTATTGGCAGATATTTTTACAACATTAACTGTAAAGAGAACAAAGAACCAAAAAAAAGCTCTAACAAATAACCAAAGCATAAAATATAGCCAAACAAATTCAAACAATGGTGAACCCCATCTCAAGATACCTAGTACATCATTAATACCAAGTCTTTGGACAGTGATATTAACTGCAAGTGGTATTCTTGGTGTAATGATCAAACGTTGACAATAAGTCATGTCAAATAATAAGCCTATCTTTGGACCGGATTATTATTCACATGTAAACCTTATAATTGTCACACATTTATCACCACAAGTATGTGTGCAATTCGGCCAAGTATTAACCTTCCTTTGGACCGGCTAATACTCGCATGAATTTATACACAAACATCTAACATCCCTCATAGACTGTCACGCCCCAGAACCAGAATACTGGAGAGCGGGGGCAGACATAGCCAGCTACGTATAATGAAATGGAATCCATCTCACCATACGGTCACGGCTGTCTAGATATGTGAGAGTTTATCTACAAGCCATCAGTCTCTTAAGGTCATAAAATAGCCTATTGTCTCAATCTCAACAAGTAATGATAGTTACAAGATATCAGATCACCAAATATAAAATTGTAAGGCGTCCCAAACATTACATATCCAGATGATCATGAAGCTAGTCGTACAAAATGTAAGGACTAGCAAGAGTTAAGTCATACATGATCAACCTCGAGTTGCCAATCATGTTACAGCCCGTAGGCAGACAGTA
Source organism: Iris pallida (assembly GCA_029216955.1). Taxonomy (NCBI): domain Eukaryota; kingdom Viridiplantae; phylum Streptophyta; class Magnoliopsida; order Asparagales; family Iridaceae; genus Iris; species Iris pallida. The sequence goes on from JANAVB010006400.1 coordinate 2,872,838, forward strand.
AGCAAAATATACACGAGCTAACACTTGCTCGGCGGCTAAACGCCTCAAAAGAATAATGTACAATTACAGTGGGAGAACAAAAGAAACCCACTCGTTGCCAGGATTCCCTCTAGTGGTCACCATCTGGCTGGAAAGCAGGTAGATCCCTTGCTGCTGCTCCGGTATCTGGCCATACAAAACCAGCTGGGTCAGACCCCAGAAAGAGCAAGTGCCACAAAGGAGGCTTCACTTAGGAACTAAAACCAGCAAATTAGCACAAGAGTATAATTACTTAATAAGAGACAGTAATTTAAGAAAAAGCATGACAGGTGAATATAAAAGACAATCTTGTACAGAATCAATAAAAGACAGAATCATATGGAAAAGCATGACAGGATGATATACGATGAGATAACCCTGGGACTATTCAGATAACCAGATTACAACCCGTAAACCAAACAAGGACCGGGGTTGTAACCCTTCGTCTGAACGGAACTTGGCTTCTCCTACCATTTATCGGCAAGGTAAATATAAGAAATCGAGACATGTAACAATCTTGTACAGGATCAAGACAAGACTAGACAGATTGAACCCCATCCAACATTCACGGCCAAGCAATAAGTACGGCTTGCTACTTTAACTAACTAGGGTTATCACAGGCCTAGTTACTAGCAAATACAATGAGAATTCCAAGTCCGGTTACCTGTTTGTTACTACCTGAGTGATCTCAGCAAGAAAAGGAAAAGATAGCTGGATATAGTAGACACACTGTAGTAAGATATATGTGTCCTAAGGTACCACACTCGACGTCGGGCTGGAAGTGCGCTCATCTCGATGGATAGCAACAAATCCCATGTATATATATATATATAAGGCCGGGACCAAAGGGGCAACAGGTAACTGGGAAATTCTCCATGAACTATTTGATCAATCTAGTCATTAACCTAGCCAGATTCAGTATAAATCCCTGACCGTGGTACTCAGGGATCATGCCCTAGACATGATGCAAGACAGGACTGGTTTATTTATACAAACACAATCGCCCACGGTGTCCAGATTAATTATACGGGTCATGTCATGTCAGGTAGCCGTCGCAACAGCTATTCGAGATAATTATGTCAGGTTATCATGCCAAGTGTACTTGTCAGGAGTGCGCCACGACGGACCACTATCAGGCCATGTCAGGTTATTATGTCAGGAGTGCACCACTGCGGGTCACTATCACGTCATGCTCAATTATCAGTTCCAAACATATCAAGTAAATTCGTGATTATCAAGTTCAGGGCAAAAGGCGTAAGGATATAAAATAGACGTTAAATATCTAATAAAATATCAATATACAGGGCTATAGAAGATCCAGGGTAAGTAGGGTCAGGTCCAGTTGCGCCTAAATATCAGGTTACGCCTGAGTCAGACTGCGCTCAGGTCAGGCTACGCTCAGGTCAGGCTACGCTCAGGTCAGCGTATGCAAGACATACGCTTCCAAAAGGCAGCGTATGTACTCCATACGACTCCTCATCAAGGCAGCGTATGAGTCAGACTACGCTGCGCTAAAGAGCGTGCGCAGCTCAGTGACGCAAGCTAAAAAGCTCGCGCACTGCTCACTGTCTTCTCCAAATCAGCAAGAACTCCATGGTTGAACCCAAAGCTTCAAAAGTCCATAACTTGGTCAAAACAAGTCCAAATCCAACTTTTCAAAGGTCAAAATTGGGTAGAATAAAATTCTCTACAGCATGGAACCATCAAAACTCGGAAATAACAAGATTAAATAGATCAAAATCTAAAAATTCCGAAAATAAAGTAAATTTAGATCTACAAGAATCTAGCCATGAAAATTAGAAATGCCAAGTATTAAAGTGTTTTAGAATATAGTAAAGAAGAGAATGGAGCAATAAAATCAGAGTTCCTCCATGAAGCAAGTTGCACTTGCCTAGACCTCTCTCTCCTCTCTCTGGTAGGTGAAGGGAGTAAATGGAAGAAGAAGAAGAGATTAATGAAGAGAGAGAAGAAGAATAGGTAATAAATATGAGTGGTGGTGGTAGGTAGGGGTTCACCCCTTGGTTCATGATGAACCAAGAGCAATTCCAAACCGAACCAAGCCAACCCAAACCAAGCCAGGCCAAACCGAGCCAACCCAATCCTCCTCCTATCCAAATAAAACCAAGCTCCACTAATCAGAATTAATCCATGAACGATAAATGACAATTAAACCACAATGCTAAATATGAAAATAAACCACAACTAACTAATCAAGGAAAAGAGAAATACGGGTCAGAAATACGAATACGTATAAAATACGTATCACAAATTTTGGGGCACTACATAGACTATCTACGCAAGAGATGTCACTTTGGCGACATCTTGTTTCAATGGGTCTATTTACAATATTAGATGACTATTGCTAGTCACAAAAGGCACCAAAAAAATTTGAATGTTGACTAAATTTTACAAAACCGAATCATGTCCAAAAAACTTTACGTACATGCATAATTAAAATATTACAACTCAAATAAGATAATCATAAGCATGTGAATCTCTTTACATGATTCAAACAAATATTCTTAATTTGACTAAACTGAGCATTTCAACACAATAAAATTTACGTAATATTTTACTAAAGATATGGACCAATAGATTGCTTCAATAACCCATAAAGATTATATTAAAATAATCTACTGAAGATATGCACGTCAATAGATTACATCAAATATATGACTTAGAACATAAATTTATTGGAAACTAAATTTATGTCAAACATAAAATTGTCTATATTTGATTCCAATTTGTCTTCCAATGATCAACTTAGATTGAAAAATACTCTAAATTGAGTAACACCAAATATCTATCAGCATGAGTACGGAATCTAACCGACATTCCATATTATCACATATCCAGCAATAAGCATATTCATGCATATTTAATATAATGGAGAATTTCTACGGTCATTATCACATGCGTCCATATCTAATATTTAATTAATCATGAACTGAGAGATCATTACTGTACATAAATTATGAATTCTACCAAGATTTTCTTAATATGGCGACCAAATCAACAAAGGATTGACAGCAAATCAATGTAATGGAGAACCATGTATGCAAAAAATAAAATAAATAAATTATGATGTGCAAACATGTTGGAACAGTTGTTTATGTACGGAAACAACTCAGAAGTAGAAGACAAGATCCTAATAGTTGTTCTTTTTATTTAGCCATCTAGTACAACACTAAGAAAATATATAAATTATATTCCACCATAAATAATAATCCACCATGTGTAGTACTGTCAACAATTTTGATCAAACAACACAAGCATAAGTGCCATACTAGTCCATTAATTATGGATGTATCGTTTAGATACATGTCCAGCATGATCTGGCCGGAACAAATATCTGTTTTTTTTTTTATGCTTCACAGGATCAAGAAATCATTTATTGAGAAACTTTAGATCTAATATTCGTGTATCATAAATTTTATTTTGTGAACCATTGGAACCCTAAATTAAAATTAGAATGAAGGATCTATATGATTTCTGAACAATAACAAAAAATTGATTCTGAAACTTCAACCTCATAAATCAAACAGGAAGGCTCTGATACCACTTGTTAGAGATTTATTGTACCATGTCGATTCATGAGATGAAAAACAAAATTAAATTGCGGAAGCGTACCTGAATCCATTGCTAGGTTTGATGGATCTTGAAGCGATCGTCCTTTTGTGGGGTTCGATCTTCCAACTTGCTACGACCCTTAATGACAAAGAAGAATCCGAATCCTTTGTCCCTCTCTTTCTGTTGATGGGGATGCAGAAGAGAAAAAGAAAAAACTTCTCTTTGGTGGCCGTATAAGTTTGGGACCATAATGAATACATATATTTATATGTTTTGACATTTCTAATTTGGCCCCCCATCAAATTAGAATTATTTCCGGTATCTACACATTAATTCCATAATAATTATACCCTTAAGCCAATTTTCAAATAGACCACTTTAATTTGGCTTAATTATTTAGATAGCCTAAACACAATTAATTTTACATGTGTGGCCCCTTAATTATTGAATAATTCCAACATATCAAGTTTTAATCAAGCTTGCTTATCAAGCCAAGCTCGAACCCAAACCAAGCCAAGCTCAAGCTTAATATAAATAAGCTTGAGGCTCTAAAATAATTTTTTTTTTATCAAGCTCAAGTTTGAGCTCGATTAATTCTAATCAAGCCAAGCTCAAGTTTACAAAAGATTGTCTCGGCTTGGCTTGTTTGCAGCCCTAGGCGAAATCAGCAAGAAAATTTTTCAGTAGCAATAGCAAATTTTATTTAATTTAAAATTCATCAATTGCTTCGCAAATTTTATAATTTTTTTTTAATAATCAATGGTCAAATTTTTCGAAGTCTGCTTGGGTCAGGCCAACCCACCTCACTAAACACTTTGAGCCACACATACGAAACTAAGAAATCATAAGGGATTGGTCTCTTCTGGATGATGAAGTCAAGTTTGGCTTTCCACATGTAATTAACAGACGACACTAAATCGAAAAAGGTCTGCTTCCCTTTGCTTGCAAGAAAATGTCTGTCCCTTCTGATAACACCAGATAAACATCCAGTCTTTGACTTTTTGTAGTTTCAATATTTTGTAATAAGTTGTCAAATGTCAATAGCGCGTTGGAGGGATCCGGCCCTCTCATATTTCGTACTTGTACTTGTTTAACATAATTTTTTTTTATTACAAATATCTACACGTCACATATATCTACACGTCTACTGTCCGTTCTGTTCGATACGTGTGCTGTTTTTTTTTTACATGAGCTACAACACCGAAATTTGTTTAATATAATTACTATTGAAATCTTCATGGTTCTTGTGAACGTTTGTATAGAATGCATCTTAAGGGCTTGTTTCGCAACCGGATATTACTATTTGGATTTGGATTTGAAAATTCTTCAAATCCAAATCATTGATTTTACTATTCAAATTCAACTCCAAATTCAACTCCAACCAAACATAGGATTTGATTTTATGATTAATAACTATAAATTAAATAATAAATAATTAACGATTAATAATAGTAATTATAAATTAAATAATAATAATTAATAAATTAATAATTAACGATTATAAATTAATAATTAATAATTAATAATTAACAATTATAAATTAATAATTAATAATTAAGTAATTATAATTAAGTAATAAATAATTAAGTAATAATTAATAATTAACGATTATAAATTAAGTAATTATAATTAATAATTAAATAATTAACGATTATTAATTAATGATTATAAATTAAGTAATTATAAATTAAGTAATAATTAAATAATTAAGTAATAATTAATAATTAATAATTAATAATTAACGATTATAAATTAATAATTAATAATTAATAATTAATTAATAATTAATAATTAATAATGAATTAATAATTAATAATTAATAATTAATAACTAACGATTAATTAACTATAAATTAAATATTTTAAAAATAGTAATTATAAATTAATATTATTATGATTAGTAAATTATTAATTAAATTATTATAAAATATGATTCTAATTGTGATTAAATTATTATTAATTAAGATTATAATAAAATAGTTATTAACAAATTATTAATTAATATTATAATAATACTAATAAATTATTAATTATGATTATAACGAAATTAACTAATTTTTTAATTAATAATACTAAACATAGGATATGATTGTTAATTGATATTATAATAATACTAATAAATTATTAATTGATATTAACTAATTTATAATTTACTAATTTTTAACAAAATTATTAAATAATAAATATTTTAACAAAATTATTAAAGAATAATTATTTTTTTCTCCAAAATCCAACAAAATCCAAGTTTTGGATTTTGTCATACTTTACATATCCAAATCCATCTCCAACCAAACATAGAATTCCATGAATTTGCCTCCAAATCCATAAAAATTTAAATCCCACCTCCAAATACGGTTTACCAAACGGGCCCTAATTGATCATAATATCCCACTTTCATCTTATACATAGAGATCACCTTCTGCATATGTGAACCGGGGCAGTTAAAATGGAAAAAGCCATTTTGTCCGCGGATCCGTCCACCTGCGTGGCACTTTTTCATTGACCTCCTCCTATTAACATGGAGCCTACATTGACGTCCTGCAAATAAAAAAGTGCCACGTAACGGATGGACTGTCCCGTCTGCGAGCCAAATAGCAGAGTTAAGTTAAAATATGAGACTGTACAAAGCCTCAAGGATAGCTAGCAGCTAATAATTAATTCTAAAACCTAATGTACAGCAAGAAAGTAATTACCATGTACCTACTGCTGGAAAATTTGGACTCCTAGCTGATCTTAGTTAGAAAGTTCTCATATATATTTTATTAAGACCAAAGATCGAAGTGGTTTCTACAAGAGAATTTGTCTAGTACCAGACTTCTTTGAATATAAAATCGAACTTTCGCAAGTTGATGTATACAAATTAGTTTGGTTGATTCCCACTAGTAATAGTATATATATGTGTGGATATTCAACCCATAGAAATTTTTTAAAATTCCATTGAATTTTTTTAAAAATTATAGTTGTGGAAAATAATGGCAATCAAACACCCAAATTAAGTTTTCCATGAAATTTTTTTAAAATTCCATTGAATTTTTTTCCTAGGAAAATAATTCCATGGAATTAGTTTCTTTTCCACACATTTTCCACCTTGCAATCAAACGCATCCTACTTTATTTATAACAAAAAAACGAGAATGGCTTATTTTATAGGACCTAAGAGGACATGACTCTACTAACTTTTGAAAAATTTAATTAAAAATTATAGTATAATGTTTAAGCAATTATGGATTTGAAATTATAGTAGTGGTGTTTGGGAAGCTGGAGAGAAAATGAGGGAGAAAAATTTGGGAGAAAAAAAATCATATGGACTCCACTCAAAAAAATTCCTCCAAAATGGTAGGAGAAAAAATGGAAAGAGTTGAGAGTACGGCTGCAAATGAGCCAAGCCGTTCGCGAGATGCTCGAAGCACGGTTCGATAAAACCTCGTTTGAGTTCGGTTCGTTTACTAAACAAGCTGAGCTTAAGCTTCATTTTCGAGCTCGTTTAATAAACAAGCTCAAGCTTAGAAGTACTCGACTCGTTTGAGCTCGCGAGCTGGCTCGTTTGGAGCTTGTTAGAAGCTCGTTTGTTCTTTGTTGAATTCTAATTTTATATATATTTTTGTGCATTATATATTTATATGTCCTTAATAATTAATATTAAGAAAATTTTTAAAATAAATTTTTATAAATAATTGTTAATATTACAGGTACTTGAATTCAAACCTAACTAAATTGAAATCGAGCTCGTTAAGCTTGAAATCAAGCTTAATGAGCTTGAAATCAAGTTGAGCGAGCTTGAAATCAAGGTTAAGGAGCTTGATTTTGAGCTTATAGAGCTTGTTTACCAAGCTTGAATCAAGCTTGCTTATCAAGCCAAGCTCGAGCTCAAACCAAGCCAAGCTCAAGCTTAATATAAACAAGCTCAAGCCAAACTCAAGCTCTAAAATAAAAAATTTATCAAGCTCGAGCTCGAGCTTGAGCTCGATTAATTCTAGTCAAGCCAAGCTCAAGCTTACAAAAGCTTGGCTCGGCTTGGCTCGTTTGCAGTCCTAGTTGAGAGGGTTGTGGAAGAAATTACCCAACTGCCCTTCGTATATATCAATTATGATTTAAAAAAAATCAAGGATTAAATGGTAGTTATATATTTCTCTACAAACAAATAAAATATTATTTTCAAACATTATTTTCTTACTTTTTGGTCATCCAAACAAGGAGTCCATTTTTGTTCACCTCCAAAACTATGATGTTTGTTCATCCCCCAATCACATGGTGACATGTGGTAAATCTTAAGTCAAACCTATCACGGAAGTGTACAAAACCACTCTCAAAGTAGTTTTAATTGCCATATGTTACCATGTGATTGAGGGGTGAACAAACACCATGATTTTAGGGGGTGAACATAAATGGACTCTCCAAGAGGGGTGAAGGAAAAATTAACAAATATTATTTTCTTTTAAGGGGTGAAGGAAAAATGAACAAAAATAATTTTAAGGGGTGAAGGAAAAATTAACAAATATTATGTTCGATTTTTTTTTTTCTTTTTCTACTTTTTGGTCATCCAAACAAGTGGAGAAAACAAAAATTTACTTACATTTTACTCTCTTCTATTTTCTTTCCCTCAAATTTTTCTTTCCCTCCTTAAAAAAAGGTGTCCACAAACACAGTGTGAGTCGCACCATGTTGCAAACCATTAACATCCCTTGCAATGCTTAAATCATCTAGTATGGCTGTGTGCTTTCCATTATTATTTTTAATATAAGGTTCAAGTCTGTATCAATGAAACGCCAACTCACACTTTCTCAAACAACATATATGATCCAGATCAATCTATAGAGATTCTAGACTGTCACTAGCATTACAAGGCAATATAGAGTCAAATTAGTCTTGCCATATTTTAAATTTGGTAATTAGAGCATGACATTATATTTCCTCTTCAACTTAAAGTTAAAGCATGCACCCATTTGTTTAAATTATCTCTTACTTGTTGCTCTAGTCATATATAAACACCTCCTCAGCAAAAACTAATATACTATGGAGACACGCTTTGGCAAGTTGAATAAGGAACTTGAGGGATCGATCTTTCACCATGTCATTTGAGTTTCTTAATATAATAAAATACTTTTTGTATACATATTTCTGTACTTTTTGCTTCAAGAAGGGTGGCAAATATACTGATTAATAACAACATATTTTAGTTTATATACACTTGTGCGTCCAAATCATGTTAGCGTGATGTAGATCGTGTCGCCATGATCCCAGAAATTAGGGCAAGAGATCTGTTCAACATACGTATATGTCATGTGTCAAAGCATATATATGGTTCCTTATCATATGTATATATCATGTTGTGTAGTAAGCGACACGGAGAAGCTTTGATTAATTTAGAACATGGTAGACTGTAGGACGTTTTTTTTTACGTTAGAGTGTTGCGTTAAAAGACTTTTAATTTTCTGGTAATCCGCTTTTTTTTTTTTGCTAAAAGAAACATTTCCATTAATTAGAAGAAGAACATAGTTTACGTACTCATATCATAACTGATATGAGTTGAAGTACAGTAAGGTATCGATGACTATGTAGCATAATACGTGATACATGATTTGATAACAGAGAAGTGCAGCTAAAGCATGTGCTACTCACAGATACAGGACGGATCCAGAAATGTATACTAAGATAGGTTAGACTTTAGAGCAGCTTGGGGTGGGCTGGGTGCAGGCCAACTCCCACAAAAAATTCAGAAAAGAAATATATATATATATAGAAAAAAGAAGGAATTTTTTTGGGGGTGGGCTCCAGCCCACCCCACCCTCTACTTGGATCCGCCCCAGCACACTGTTGGGAAAGAAACGCGGAAACCTTTCCCCAAACCGGAGAGTACCTGCGAGAGGACCGAGCAATACAACGCACGAACCCAAAAACAAGAACACAAAAAAACAATCCACGCAGACACAGAGAATTTTTGACGTGGAAACCCTTGCGGGAAAAAATCACGGGACGATCGGAGTCCAACCCTGAGAAGCCTCCACTAATGGAATAGAAGAATTACACCCTCTACAAACTCCTCCCGATCCAAATCGGATCCCCACAACACTCAGAGATAAGAACAATGATTACAAGGCTACGAAGAGCGAGAACGACGAGTAGAGATTACCCGAAACACGATCTCCTTCGAACAGCGACCTTCAATTCTCCGTCTTCTTCTCCGAAGTTGTAATGGCACTCTTGCCTCCTTCTCTCTCAAACTTGTGTTGTCCAATGCGATAATACGATCATGAATTAGGGTTGAGAAAACTCAATATATCTCCCTAATCCCGCAACCAACCTGGACCGTTGGATTAGATCCAATGATGAAAACTCATCCTGAAAATCGCTTCAGCCCCCAACGACACAGAGTTCGGCCAGAACTCTGTGTGGGGCAACCAGCACCTACTGGCCAAACCCTGGAACGGCCAGACCGAGTTCGGCCCGAACTCGCCATGGGACCGAGTTCGGCCCGAACTCGGATCCCCTGCTTCCAGCAGCTCCAGCAGCAACAGCAGCAACTCCGTCGCCTACTTCCCGAGCTTCTCCGACATCGGACGGCGCTCGTCGCACTCCGGGGTCTTCTCCACATAGGTTGGGAACCCCACCCACTCCAACAAATCTCCCCCTTCACAACTATGGGGAGGACGTCGTCATCCCGACGACCTGCCTGCAGTACTCAAACTTCCCTCTTGGTAGAATCTTCGTGAACATATCAGCTCCGTTGTCATCTGTATGCACCTTCTCAAGCTCCGCGTCCTTCTTCTCAACCACATCCCGTATCCAATGATACCGGATCTCGATGTGCTTGGACCGGCTATGAAACGTCTGATTCTTCACAAGGTGGATCGCACTCTGACTGTCGCAAAGCAAAGTATACTGCTCTTGCTTCAGTCCCATTTCCTGCAGCAGCTTCTTCATCCACAACAGCTCCTTGCAAGCCTCCGTCGCCGCAATGTATTCCGCCTCCGTCGTCGACAAGGCAACACACTTCTGCAACCGCGACTGCCACGATACTGCTCCTCCCGCAAACATCATCACGTAGCCCGAAGTCGATCGCCTCGTGTCTACATCTCCAGCCATATCAGCGTCGGTATACCCAACCAGCTTCGGCTCGTCACCACCAAAGGAAAGTCTCCAACCAGCAGTGCCCTGAAGATAACGTAGAATCCACTTGACCGCACTCCAAAGTACCCTTCCAGGATTTGAAAGATACCTGCTAACCGTACCAACTGCATGAGCAATATCTGGCCTCGTACACACCATAGCATACATCAGGCTTCCCACAGCTGAGGCATATGGAACCCGCTCCATATCTTCCTTTTCGTCCTCGGTAGATGGACACTGTTCCTCAGTGAGCTTAAAGTGAGCCGCGAGGGGGGAACTCACTTTCTTCGACCCGTCCATCCCGAAACGCTGAAGTACCCGGTGAATGTACTTCGTTTGGGACAAATGTAGCAGCTTGGACTCCCTCTTTCGGCTGATCTCCATCCCAAGAATAGTCTTCGCTGCGCCCAAATCCTTCATAGAGAAGGCCGCGCCCAGTTGGCGCTTCAACTCCGCTATCCTAGTGGCATTCCGACCCACTAATAGCATATCATCAACATAGAGCAATAAGATGATAAAATCATCATCGACAAAATACCTCACAAATGCACAATGATCCGACGTCGTCCGTGCATAACCATGCTCCCCCATAAATGACTCGAACTTCCTGTACCACTGCCTCGGAGCCTGCTTCAGACCATACAAGCTCTTTCTCAACCAGCAGACCAAATGTGACTTGCCCTTCTCACAGAATCCCTCTGGCTGCTCCATGTACAACTCCTCCTCAAGATCACCGTAGAGGAATGCCGTCTTCACGTCCATCTGCTCGACCTCCAAGTCGAAACTGGCTGCTAATGCTAGCACCACCGGGATAGACGAATGCTTGACGACAGGCGAAAAGATCTCATCATAATCCACGCCTTTCCGCTGACCGTAGCCTTTGACTACCAGCCTCGCTTTGTATCGAGGGCGAGTAGCATCATCCGTCTGCTTCACTCTGAACACCCATCGATTCTTCAAAGCCTTCTTGCCCTTTGGCAACCGTACCAGATCATAAGTGGAATTGGTGTGCAAGGAACTCATCTCCTCCTGCATAGCCACCATCCACTCCTGCCTGTGTTCGTCTTCCATAGCCTCTGCGAAACTTTCGGGCTCCCCCCCGTCAGTCAATAGCACATACTCATCCGGTGAGTATCTCGTAGATGGTCGACGATCTCTGTCACTCCTTCTCAGTGGAGCCACTGGTGCTGGCTGTATACCGACAGCCTCCGCCCCTTCAGGAACTACCTCTCCGGCATGCTCATCCTCCTGAGGGACACCCTGACCACCATCAGCAGGCTGATGATCAAGGTTGGGAGCAACTCCATGTACCGGCTCCCCCATAACTGGATCCTCTGCGATGTCCTCTGGAAACTGCTCGAAGCGAAATGACTCTAACTCAGGCAATTCCTCAGCCTCAGAAGGCGTCTCAGAATCCTGAGTGTTGGTCATGGTTTGATCCTCGACGAACACCACGTCCCTGCTTCTGTAGAGCTTTCCTTCCACTGGGTCGTAGAGTCTATAGCCAAACTCATCCCGACCGTAGCCGACAAAGACGCATCGCCTCGTCTTCGGCTCAAGTTTGGTCCTCTCGTCCTTCGGTACATGCACGAAGGCTTTACAACCAAACGCCCGCAGGTGACTGTATGACGGCTCTTTGCCGTACCATACTTTGTCAGGCACATCACCCTGCAAAGGAGCACTAGGAGACAAATTAATAATATAAGCAGCTGTGAGAAGAGCCTCACCCCAATAACTGCCCGACAAGTTTGCTTCTGACAGCAAACACCGCACCCTCTCCATCAGTGTCCTGTTCATGCGCTCCGCTACACCATTGAGCTGAGGTGTCTTGGGCGGAGTCTTCTGGTGTCGTATCCCTTGTTCTCTGCAATACGCATCAAAGGGACCGATGTATTCGCCGCCATTGTCGGACCGAACACACAACAACTTCTTGCCCGTCTTCCTTTCAACAGAGGCCTGAAACTCCTTGAAAGTAGGCAGCACCTGATCCTTGGTCTTTAAGGCATAGACCCAAACCTTCCTGGAACAGTCATCAATAAAAGTCACAAAGTAAGAAGCACCACCAAGAGATTTTACCTTCATAGGACCGCAGACATCCGAGTGAATCAACTCGAGCAACGCCGGCTTCCTCGAACTTGGGTGACTTTGGAAAGACATCCTATTTTGCTTTCCAGCTAAACAGTGCGTGCACTTCTCCAACTTTGTAGACTTGAGCCCCGGAATCACTTTCCTGTTCACCAAGTAGCTCATCCCCCTTCTCGCTGATATGGCCGAGCCGCCTGTGCCACAACTCGGTAGACACATCACTGACTGCGTTCACCTCCTGTGCCCCCTCTGCGCTCCCCTCCATATAGTAGAGACCGGACTTCTTGCTTCCTCTGGCAATCACCATCGAACCTCTGGAAAGCTTCCACTGACTGTTCCCGAAGAGACTGAAGAATCCCTCGTCATCCAACCTTCCAACCGACACCAGGTTGAAACGGATATCAGGGATATGACGAACATCCTTGAGAACAAGAACTGCACCCGTCTTCGTTCTCAAATGCACATCTCCAACGGCAACCGCCTTCGACACATCTCCGTTGCCCATCTTCAACACGCCACAGTCGCCTGTCGTATAAGTGGCAAACAGTACCCTATTGTGAGATACATGTGCTGAAGTCCCTGAGTCCACCAGCCAAGAATTGTCATCGCAGGCGAGGTTAGTAATGACCTCATCACCTACGACGATCACATCGCCTCCATGCACCGAGGCCGTCGCTGTAGTGTTCTCTTCTTGCTTCCCCTTGTCGCCCTTCTTCTCTCTCTTCCAAGCGAAACAATTCCGCTTGATATGGCCCTTCTTACCGCAATGGTAACACTCTGAGTCCTCGTACCGACCTTTGGACTTCCCCCTGCTCTTGTCTCTGCCACCACCTGGACCCCTGCTTTTGCCCCTTCCGCGGCTCTCTGAAACCAATGCCTCCGAGTGGTGGGATGTAGATGAAGTGCCCTGAGAACGTCTCCGTATCTCTTCATTCAACACCCCGCTCTTGGCAAACTCCAGACTGACCACGCCCTCTGGAGCAGAAGCGATCATAGATACTCGTACGGTCTCCCACGAGTCTGGCAATGTACACAGCAGCCACAGTCCCTGAACTTCGTTGTCGAACTTGACTCCCATAGAAGATAGCTGGTCAACCACGCCCTAGAAATCACTCAAGTGATCCGTAATAGACGCCCCATCCTTGTACCGCAGACCCATCATCGTTCGGATCAGGAACAACTTGTTTACCCCGGTCTTCTTCGCATACAAGGATTCCAGCTTATCCCACAACGTCTTCGCGTGCTCAATATTGGCAACGTGGTTGTACACGTTCTCATCAACAAACTGCCGTATGTACCCACACACCTGTATATGCTCGAACTTCCAGTCCTCCTCGGATTTATCACTGGCCTCTCGGTTGCAAACACAGGTAGATGCAGCTTCTTGACAAATAGCAAATCCTTCATCTTGCTCCGCCAATAATGATAGTTTGTGCCATTAAGGTTCACCATGCGCACCGGCTTCGCGTCCATCTCTCCTCTCTGGTTCCTCTGTCAACTCCTGACACCCTTTGAACCCAAAGCTCTGATACCACTCTGTTGGGAAAGAAACGCGGAAACCTTTCCCCAAACCGGAGAGTACCTGCGAGAGGTCCGAGCAATACAACGCACGAACCCAAAAACAAGCACACAAAAAAATAATCCACGCAGACACAGAGAATTTTTGACGTGGAAACCCTTGCGGGAAAAAACTACGGGACGATCGGAGTCCAACCCTGAGAAGCCTCCACTAATGGAATAGAAGAATTACACCATCTACAAACTCCTCCCGATCCAAATCGGATCCCCACAACACTCAGAGATAAGAACAATGATTACAAGGCTACGAAGAGCGAGAACGACGAGTAGAGATTACCCGAAACACGATCTCCTTCGAACAGCGACCTTCAATCCTCCGTCTTCTTCTCCGAAGTTGTAATGGCACTCTTGCCTCCTTCTCTCTCAAACTTGTGTTGTCCAATGCGATAATACGATCATGAATTAGGGTTGAGAAAAACTCAATATATCTCCCTAATCCCGCAACCAATCTGGACCGTTGGATTAGATCCAATGATGAAAACTCATCCTGAAAATCGCTTCAGCCCCCGACGACACAGAGTTCGGCCAGAACTCTGTGTGGGGCAACCAGCACCTACTGGCCAAACCCTGGAACGGCCAGACCGAGTTCGGCCCGAACTCGCCATGGGACCGAGTTCGGCCCGAACTCGGATCCCCTACTTCCAGCAGCTCCAGCAGCAACAGCAGCAACTCCGTCGCCTACTTTCCGAGCTTCTCCGACATCGGACGGCGCTCGTCGCACTCCGGGGTCTTCTCCACATAGGTTGGGAACCCCACCCACTCCAACACACACAAAGTGTTTCTGACAAAGGACCACGTACAAATCCTAAAAAATAATTTTTTTTAAACCTCTTAAAAGAATTCATAACTTTTAAGGATCATGTCATGCAGTTTCTAAAAAAAATTAGAGAGATCTAAATTTAAACATAGAGATTTCATATATATATATATATATATATATATATATATATATATATATATATATATATATATATATATATATATATATATATGCAGATGACCTCTGCCTGGTGGTTAAAATTTTTGAGATCTTTCATTTTTTGGAGCATGGTGTGATCGTACAGATTGCATATACTCAGAAACAAACTGATTTTACATCTAAAACATGGCCCAAAAGATGCATGTCCTACTATAATTTTAATATTTACGAGATTATTTAATGAATTAATTATCCTCCACCCAATTTACGAAATGTACACAAATCAAACTATAATTTTTAAACATTGCTAAATACGGATTTGATATTATGCATACACTGGACCAAATTTATAGGGACGTTTTGGGTTTTAATATAAAATAATCGAGACCGTATCGATACCATTGAGATTGCTGCAAAGTTCTCTTCTCTTTGAGTTTTGTATAAAAAAGAATCCAAATTGGCTAAATACCTAGTCTTTTGTCCCTCCTCTAAACTTCTGGAAAAAGATATGTCAAGGTTTTGGTACTGTGACTGGACTATTGAATAATTTCTCAAAGATATGGTTGCTAAAAATCTTACAAAGAATGTATTGTGACATATTTTTTTGTAGATGCTCGACGATACGTACGAAATTTTGTACATGTCGTATTGTATATCTTTTGGACCTATTGTCTTACAACTTCCATCATTATTATAAATGGAAGGAATAATACATCCTCTTAGCTTTATCTACTGATCTTTCGCCACCCAGTTAAGTTTTTATACCTCTTCCGTGACTTTTTTTTTTTGGTAAATTGTCTCTGAACCACTCTCTTTTTATTTTGTCACAGCTTGTGTATATTGTTGTAGAAGTTGATTAATTATCGATGAATACAAAAGATAATTAAAACTTTTGGAGCATTGACTATGTGTCAGTTTGTTTCTTCTGTGTTCTTTGTTATATCACCAAACACTTTCATACAAAATTCAGATGACACAGAGGAGAAATCTTCAGTAGAGCTTTGCTGGTTGGTTGCCAAGCTGAATAACCACAATGATCCTGCACAAGCTACTGCGCAATATGCCATTGCAGATATACAATTGACTTTAAGCGTGCGGGTGCAAATAAAGCTCTCTATAAGCTATATATGAACGCAAGCTGGGGAACATGACTCAAGATGTAGCAAGATTTTTTTTGAGAAATTTTGAGTTGCACCCCACATTATTTAACCATACTTAAGGTGCACCCCGCTGTTTTATCATAATATACAATACCCCCCACTTTCGTCAAAAACTAACGGTCAACGGACCGTTAAGTTTTGACCGAAATGCCCCTTCCATTTTTTCAAGCTGACGAGGGAGAACTGGTAATAATGGTGATTTGCTATGGGTATTTCGGTCAAAAACTAACGGTCAACAGAGTTGACCGTTAGTTTTTGACGAAAGTGGGGGGTATTGTACATTATGGCAAAACAGTGGGGTGCACCTTAAATATGGTTAAATAATGTGGGGTGCAACTCAAAATTTCTCATTTTTTTTTTGGGCTGTGGACACCGCAAAACTGAGCCCCTTATATCCGGGACACAGCTCGACTAATGGGAAGCAGACACGTGTCGGTTCCCTCAGCGATATGTAAGAAACCGTCGTTTTCATAAATAAAAGAAATAGTAAGCTTCCGTGGTTCGATCCAATGATCTTCAGCCGTCCAACCATGATCTTGTGCCTCTTCCCAACAGTGGCATAGCCAGGATTTTGATACAATAGAGTCAAAATCGATTACAAAAATTTAATTCAAAATTTTTTTTTAGAGGAAAAACATTGTATAAATTAGTCACAAATCTAATTTTCTATACCTAACATTGGTCGTCCATTCCAGTTTTCCTATCGTACCAGCTCATTTTTTCTATTCATTTTTAATATACGATTCGTATTAAAGTGTACATTAATTCTAACACAATATAATCAGAAACTTAAACTTCTGTGTCACTCCAGTCAGGTCATACAAGACATATATGATCAATTTTGACCATTTGATCGAGGAGATTTGTTGTATTTTAAAATTCATACTTGAATTCTATCATTTTATTCATGAACATTGTCATCCTAGGGTCTTATAAAAATTAAATATTATTTTCTCTCTCAAGGAATATATATATATATATATATATATATATATATATATATATATATATATATATATATATATATATATTGTTGGGTTTGTAGCCTTTTGTTTTGGTTTTTAGTCCCACATCGGCTAGAAAGGAATGTGTATCTCCATATATATGAGTCTTTTCTCTTTATGGAGATGCACATGTAGTGCACATGGGTGTGTGCCATGTGTGATTAATTATTAATGGTATAAAGGCTTAATCAACAATTAAGAAGCTGTAAGCTTTTTGCTCTTGGAAATTTATTTCCATGGAGCTAAGCTCCGTAGGAGCTTAGCGACTCGGACTCGGGCTCGGGCTCGGGCTCGGGCTCGGGCTCATGAGGCGTAATGTGACGTTTTGTTGGCGCACTTTGCACTTCGCTAGGCGCATAGTGCGCTTAAGTTGTGCTCGTTGCGCGGCCCGTTACGCTGGCCCAGTTACGCAGCCCAGTACGCCCAGTGTGCGCAGCGTACGCAGCGTGCGTAGAGTGCGTAGTGTGCGTATGGCTGGCTGCATATTAGAGCGGGAACGGTTGCAGCAGTTGATGCACGTTCAGGAGTGGTTCTGCCACTACCCTGAAGTTCAGGCAACTGCTTGGCAACCGCCCCGTAGGCTATATATGCAGGTTCTCTACTCTCTCTGAGGGTAGAAGTAATCAGAATTCCAGGGAGAACAACTCTAAGTGTTCTTTAACACAACAGAGTAGTGAGCGTGTTCTTTAACACAAACACTAGTACTTTTTAGTACGCGTGGGTTCTGTTACTTCAAACAGAGAGAGAAGAGTAGAGCCATTGCCAGAGGAGTTCGCCGTCTTCCGAGGAGTCAGAAGAGCAGGAGTGTTTCAAGGTTTTCCGTCAACCTTGCTGGTTCCTGGAAGCTGTTCGCAGAGGGCGAATAAAGCTTTGAGCAACGGTGATAATTGTAGTGCCCCGCTCCTCGCGGTCCACTATGTAATACCTACGGCTTGCTGACTCAGTCTTGAACTGAGTACTTGGTGAAACCTTTGCCGGTATCGATTGATCACGGATGAAATGCAATGAACCTTTCCAATTGATGGATTGACTTCTATTGAAATGAATCCAAGAGTTTTGTTGGATGTTTTCTTTCGCTGCTTGGTTTTGATGAATGCGTTTTCGTGTTGGTTTTCGATGATTGGTTTTCATTGTTCGCTTTCATCGCATTTCGCATTCATTCCGAATCTTGAGAGAAAGAGACGAAGTATGCTAATCAACAGTTGGTGCCAATGCAGGCCGCGTGAATTGTTCGTGAACGGCGCGTGAAGTCCCTCCTTCTCTCAATTAAGATTCATCTCGGTGAGTTGCTCGAACCGGGCTTGCATTTATTTGTACGCCCTAATAAAATTGATCTCTAGCCTACTCTGTTGCCTTGTCCCAGTGATCAACGATGCCTCAATAACAAAAGATAAGAGAAGATAATGAATGGATCATATGTAAAATGGAACTGTCGCTTGCTTGCTTCAATATGAACTGTATGCTTTCATGAATTGCCTAAAAGAGATAGCTCGGTATGGAAATCACGGCTTGACCGTGCAAGAAGAAGAGAATGGAAATGTTTACATGTTGCCTAGACTCGTGCATAGTAGAATTATCTGATAGCTGCATTCGCATTGGTCTAGACAACTTGTGCACAAGGAGGTAATCTCTCGATCGATTCTGGGGGCACCTGGAGTCGATCGGCCTAGGAGAGAACAGGACACTTGGGGCTAGAAGTCCCCGCAGAAAAAGGGTGTTAGTCTATTAGTAGTTGGGCAAGAAGTTCCGATTGCTAGTAATGGGAATACCCATGGACCACAATAGTTAGGCTCATGCATATAGACAGAGATTTATTGCAAGCCTAACATGCAGGGACGGAAATGAGAATGTTTTATATATGCAAATTGTGCTAACGTGGTTTTGTGCAGGGATGGCTGTCGGCGTTGGTAAGTTGGCTATAAATATTCTGCTGTCATGTTTCTTATGAATTGATAAAAAGAACCTAGACAAGTAGAAAGAGCACTAGTAAATATGTAGCTTCACATGTTGAATTAGTGCAGATATTTGTGAGTTTCGGCGAAGAGCCGCTCGCCAGTACATGATGTGTGCTGACCCACGTTGTGGGCATCCTTTTCAGAAACAAAGAAGACAGGGGGATTTCAAGGAGGCACTAAAGCTCGTCTAGCCCAGTAGAGCTGCGGACCGCCTCAAAGCTTTCTTTTATTTCAAGTCAAGTTCAAGTTTCTTTTCCTTCTGAGGGTGTCTTTCAATTCCAGCTTGTAATAAAGGGATATCATGTATGGGCATTGTGGCTAATTTCAAAAGAGTATTTCAAAGAGAATCTTGTAGCCAAATTATAAGGCAAATCTGAGTTGCAAAGCTTTGTACTTGTATTCCTATCAAGCTATGAATAAAATGAGTATTTCCATTTCAAATCTCTGTGTCCAACATTTGGTTTTCTGCAATGGGTGCGTGCGTGTGTTTTGCTTGACTAATGGGTGCGTGCGTGTGTTTTTGCTTGACTAGTTGTTTTTGTGCAGGTACATGGCCTTGTGCAAGCGCAACTTAGGCTTGCACGGCATCACGCCTTAGCGAGGACGATCGAGCCCGCAGGGATCCAGGCAAGACGGACGACCCTAGCGGGATCGGGGCGTGACAATAATTCACCCCAGCATTTCTATCTCTCGCCTGTCATCCTTCTGTTGCCTTTAGCAGTTCTGTCAGTATCTTCTTTTTAGAAGGCACTACTGCCAGTTTGCTACTATCACGAAAATCTTTTTAGATTATTCGTGTATTACGATATCTTTTTAGATCTCATAACACTACAACAAAAAATTCTTTTTACAACATTTCATTTACAACATTTTCTAAAAATATTGTAAAAAGTTGGATCTTTTACAATGTTTCGAATAAGAACGTTGTAAAAGACATTATTTGACAACATTTTATATTTAAATGTTGTGACCTTATTTTTTTTTACAACAATTTGAAACAAATGTTGTAAATTTTACATTTAACAATTGTATTTGTTCGTAGGTAATTCAAAGGTTTAAAGATTGGAATCCATCCAGACCCAAAATTTTTAGGCTCCATATGAAATATTCAGCGGGCTCCGTTCCCTAACATTTCCCTTCCCGTATTTGGCTTCCCGCGGATATCCTCATGTGGAAAATAAAAACCCTCTTTCTCTCTCTATTTCGGCCTGTTGTTCTCTCCGCGGATACCCTCCCCGTTTTGGTATGTTCTCTCCAAACCCGCGGACTCTTCTTCTTCCTCCGCGGACTCTTCATCCGCGGCTCAAATTCATTCGGTCTCTTCATCCGCGGACTCTTCTTCCTCAGCAGATCCAGTCTTCCAGAGGTAAAGAAAAGTGAGTTTCCAATTTATTTGTTTTATTTTTCTGTAAGTTCTTCTCTAAACCTAGTTTTGGTCTTCATCTCTTCCGCTCATTTGTGGATGTTTTCCATGGTCGGTTAAATTTAGGTCCTCCCAAATCGATTGATAGCGTTTAAAACCCTAAAAATTTTATAAGAAATTGATTAGATTATGGATATTTATATGTTAGGGATTTTATTTGATGCCGATTAAAACCCTAAATTTTAGTTCTCCCGAATCGGTCGATGCCGATTTAAAACCCCAATTTTTTTCATCTTCATCTCTTCGCTTGTTTGTGAATCTTTTTATAGGTTAGGAATTTTGTTTTATTACAATGATAAATCTGTTTTGATTATTACTGTTGGTTTGATTTTTCAGCCATCATAATTTTTTTGATTTTCTTTATATTCTAGGAGAGTAATGGCAATGGAATTTTTTTACATATATTTGTAAAATGTTTTATGTTGGTTGAGTTTGATTTTATGCGTATACTAACCCTCCTAAGACCCTGATAACTTTTCGGACATTCATTATCAAGAACCTGTGGCCTATCTACTATTACCTCTGTGAAATTGCATATTTGTTTTCATACGACGTTTAAAATGTGAAAGTTGCCATTTATTGCGTTTGAGTTACTGGAGTTGTTCTATAGCAAATCAAATGTACCCCCACTAGAATGAATGAAGAACACAAGAAAAATCATTATCATGTTGGCTCCATTCACTTGCTTACAACTAAACAGTCTTTAATCAACCAAACAATATTGTTTCACCTGTACCAAACAAGTGGTGTCAAATTTCAGAGACACCATTACTTTACACTCCAGGAAAGTATCTCATACCTTTCTAACAAAAATTCCAGAGGAACTCATGAGTTAATAATTTTTAAAACTTATCATAAAAAACCATTGGATTATAATTTACATACACCTCATAGTTTGATATTTTTCCCCAAGTGTTTAAAGAGAAGAAATAAATACACTTTTAATAAATCATAATGAAATTCATATTGTAAGTTTTTATTTTGAGTTATTACTTGAGTTTATGTAGTAGAACTCAGTCATCTTTCCGGTTTTGTTACATCCTCAACATTAATCAGTATGTGGTGTGTATCTAAGATGTTTGGCTCATATATGATACATATAATCAGAACTGAAATAATCAGTATGTGGTGTGTAACATGGCCCTTACCTGTCATTTGCTCCACCGTGACCGATTGTAAATGTGCTCAATCCTCCTTTCAGTTTTTTGTCCTTTACTGGGAAAAATGTGGGGAGGAAAACGATGAAATGAATCTAGCTTTAGTTTTTTTGTCAGTTGTGTTGCTTTTGTTACCTGCTCTTAGTACTTGTGACCACTTTCTGTTAGGTTTGCCCTTCTTACTTAATCTATGAGAATCCTCTAAAAATTATGGCGTCACTCAACTATGAAAGCTTGCTGTTGACATTGTTGCCTGGCAAATTGTAGGTCGAAGAAGTGTGAAAGATTTTAGACCAGGCGTAAGCCTTGAAACTACATGAGCTCCGTGGTCAAGTAGTTGTTACTGACATTTCATTACAGATGAACGGCGTCACGCCTTAACAAGATGTATTTTGTTGTTGACGGTGAAGAGCAACATACTTAATCATGGACGAGAGGATGGTTGCTTGAGATTTGGTTGCTCAGCTGCAACCTAATACAAGGAGGATTATATTCATATATCCATCATTTAACTCCGGGCAGAGGTTGAATCGGCAACGTGAAGGTCTCCAAATTTATAAATTATTCCTCTTTTTATGGTTGGAACCCTACTGATGTTTTATTTATTCTTCTTTCATTTACTTGACAGCTACACATTAATTCATAAATCAGTATGTGGTGTTACATTCAGTCATCTTTCCGGTTTTGTTACATCCTCAACATTAATCAGTATGTGGTCTGCCGATACTTTAAAGCATATTGAATCCTTTTCCTCGCTCCGGTAAGGGCCATGTTCTTGGAACACCAACAGAAATAAGAAGATAAAATGCCAAATGCAAAGTAGTAAGGGCACTACTGTCAGTTTGCTACGATCACGAAAATCTCTTTAGATTATTCGTGAATTACGATATCTTTTTAGATCTCGTAATTTGCAGAATCCTTCTGGATCTCTGTTGCAAAACCTTCTTTAAGGAATTGCATTTGAAACGTTGTCTTTACAACTGTTTCAGTTTCTGTATTTTCCATCGAAAAGCGTGCCCCGGCGTTCCCGGCAATAACAATCTCAAAGCTTTATTGCTACGATGGAAAACATTAATGCTTCACTCCTAAACACTGACTTCTGTAAGTTAGAGAAGTTTGATGGAGAGCATTATCAAGTCTGGAAGAGGAAGGTTTATCTCACTCTTCAACTCAGAGACGTGGATCACGCGTGCTTCTTGAAGAGGAACCTACCGTTCCAGATACTGGGTCTGCCGTCGCAATCTCTGCGGCTACTAAACTTCAGGCCAAGTGGAGAAGGAAGAATAGCATTTGCAGGTTGCTTATCCTGAATGCTATGGAGGATTCCCTAGCAGAATCATATTCTAAGAAGAATATCGCTAGAGACATATGGGAGTCTCTAGAAAAACTCTACGAAGAAGACAAGAACCACAGTAAAATATTTGTGGTTGAAAAATATCACAAGTGGTTCTTTGAGGACGAAAAGTCTATGTTGCCGCAGGTAAATGAGTTCCTGAAACTGCGACAGAAGCTGGAAGACGAGGCGATGCCCCTCCCCGACAAGTTTGTTGTTGGAGGGATTGTCTCAAAGCTCCCCGCTGGGTGGAGCAAGTTCTATGCAAACATGCATAGGAAGAAGTTGGAGATCACCCTTGAAGATCTCCTACAGGAAATCTATGTTGAGGACCAGATGCGGGCTCAACTGAAGGTGGACACACTGTCCAAGCAATTGGCTAACGCCAATCTGGTTCAGACCAAGGAACCAAAGGGAAAGCAGGCAGCTTTCCACAGCAAGAAGAAGAACCCTGACAATCTAAAAGTCAAGGAAACTTCTATCAAGAAAAAGAAGCCAAAGTGAGAAATGCCTTGCTTCAAGTGTGGCAAGAAGGGCCACTTTAAGAATGAGTGCAAAGCAAAAACCAAGCAATCAGAGCAAGGAGAGCCTAGTAAGGTATCTATGATCACTGACGTAATTGCTATGATTGTACAGGTTGATGCAGTAAGGACTGACTCTGACTGGTGGGTAGACACTGGAGCCTCCTGCCATGTCTGCTCCAGTAAGGAATGGTTCACCACCTACACATCAACTTCTGAAGCGGTTGTGATGGCGAACCAAGCACAAGCTGAAGTGCTCGGGATCGGGACGGTGGTATTGAAGCTGACTACGAAGAAGTCTCTGACGCTTCAAGGCGTAAAGCACGTACCTGCTATCGCCAAGAACCTGGTCTCGGGAGGCCTACTCTGCAATGCAGGCCTCAGGATGGACATCAATGCTGGCCAGATGGTGATGTCTATCAAGGAAACATATTTCGGAAAAGCTTTTTATACCAAGGAATGTTCAAAGTTCAGCTTGTAAATCAGTCCAATGTAATTAATGTGATTAATGAAATCACTCCTTCTGCTTATACTCTTGAGTTGTGGCATAATAGGCTAGGACATGTTCATTGTAAATGAATAAACAGAATGTCTAGTCTAGGACTTATCTCCAAATATGGGGGGTAAGGTAGAGAAATGTGAAGTTTGTGCTCAAACGAAGATCACAAGGAAACCCTTTCCTCGGGTTAATCGAAGTACAGATCTCCTGGAGTTGGTTCACTCCGATATCTGTGACTTCAAACAGTTCTCTACAAAGGCCGGGATGAAGTATTTCATAACCTTCATCGATGACTTCTCAAAGTATGCGTTCGTCTACTTGCTGAAGGCTAAAGACGAAGCATTCGAGAAGTTCAAGGAGTTCAGAGCCGAAGCTGAGCGGCAGACTGGACAACAACAAAAGGATAAGAAGTGATCGAGGTGGGGAGTACAGGTCTCATGAATTCGCATCGTTCTGTAAGGAACATGGAATTGTCAATGAGACTACGGCTCCGTACTCTCCTTAATCAAACGGAGTAGCTGAGAGGAAGAACAGGACGTTGACAGAAATGATAAATTCAATGTTGTTGACTGCTGGCCTTCCTAAGTGCTACTGGGGAGAAGCTGCATTGACGGCCACTTTTATTCTAAATAGAGTGCCTCATGCAACTTCAGACGTTACTCCTCATGAACTCTGGTTCAAGGTCAGACCTAACTTGAATGTCATTCGAGTGTGGGGGTGTCTGGCGTATGTCAAGCTTCCAGATCTAAAGATTCAGAAGCTTGGGACAAGGACTACAAAGACGATTTTCTTGGGGTATGCCGAGAAGAGTGATGCTCGAAGATTTCTTGATATTGAGTCAAATCATATTATTGAATCTCGCGATGCAGAATATTTTGAAGACAAGTTTGCAAGGCACAAGAATACTGTTCTTCCGGATGTTCCAAAGAATAATGAGGGTGCACAAGAGACTGAAGTCTTCAATGAAGATGTGGTCCAAGAAGATGTTGTTATTGATACAACGGTTGAACCAGAACAAGCTGAGCCGTCAGCTAAGCGTGTGAGGAGGCCGAAAGACTTCGGAAGTGACTTTGTCACCTATCATGTGGAAGCAGATCCGCTTACCTATGATGAGGCGATGAAGACCAGAGACGCAGTTTTCTGGAAGGAGGCGATTGACAATGAGATTGATTCCATCACCTCAAATAACACTTGGGTGTTGGTTGATCGTCCTGAAGGAGCAAAATCCATCGGATGCAAATGGATCTTCAAGAAGAAGATGAAAGCAGACGGAACTATTGACAAGTTCAAGGCTAGGTTGGTAGCCAAGGGGTTTTCTCAGAAGCATGAGATTGACTATTTTGACACGTATGCTCCAGTAGCCCGGATGACCACCATCAGAATGTTGATTGCTCTCGCAGCAATACATAAAATGGTGATACATCAGATGGATGTGAATACGGCTTTCCTAAATGGCGAGCTGACCGAAGAGATTTACATGCAACAGTCAGAGGGATTTGTCATCAGGGGTCTTGAAGACAAAGTCTACAAGTTGGTGAAATCCTTATACGGTCTTAAACAGGCTCCCAAGATGTGGCATGAGAAATTTGACAAAGTTATAAGGTCAAATGGCTACATGGTCAGCGATACGGACAAGTGTGTTTACACGAAGTTCGCTGATGGAAGAGGTGTGATCGTTTGTCTGTACGTGGACGACATGCTTATCCTAGGTACGGATATTAGCTGTGTCACTGAGACAAAGAAGTTCATCTCTAGCAAGTTCAGTATGAAGGACTTGGAGAAAGCTGATGTGATCTTAGGGATCAAGATCATCCGGACAGACACTGGACTAGCACTGTCACAGTCTCATTATATTGAGAAAATGATCACTCGTTATGGGTATCGGGATATTCCAGGGATCGATACGCCGTATAGGTGTGATATGAAGCTGAAGCCTAATTCAGGGGAAAGTATCAGGCAGCTGGAGTATGCAAGTGTAATCGGAAGTTTGATGTATACTACTACTGCCACAAGGCCTGATATAGCTTTTGCCGTAGGAATGTTGAGTCGTTTTACGAGCAATCTAGGTGTTGAATACTGGAAAGCTGTGAAACGGGTTATGAGATATCTCAAGAAGACTCAGACATATGCACTGTACTACAGCAAAGATCCTCCGGTAGTGGAAGGCTTCAGTGATGCCAGTTGGTGCTCAGAGGTGGAGAACGAGAGGTCCACAGGTGGATACATTTTCACAATGGGTGGAGCTGCTATATCGTGGAAGTCGAAGAAGCAGACTATGCTCTCGCGGTCATCCATGGAATCTGAGTTCTTTGCACTTGATACCGCAGCCGAGGAAGCAGAATGGCTTCTGGAGCTCATGTATGATCTTCCAGTAGTTGGGGCACAAATACCGGCGATACCGATATACTGCGACAACCAGGCGACTGCGGCGGTGGCATCAAATGACCTTTTCAACGGAAAGAAGAGGACTGTGCGGTTGAAGCACAGGGCAGTACACGATCTTATCAAGAGTGGTGTTATTGCAGTGATTGGTGTTCGGAGTCAGGAGAATCTGGCGGATCCGTTCACCAAGGGCCTCAAGCGCCAGCTGGTCAATGACACAGCTTGTAAAATGGGCTTGAAGGCATTCTGATATTGGATTATTGTATTCCTACCATAAAGTTTTATGCTAATAGTTCAAAGATTTATCTACTAGGCATCTAGCTTTTGGTTCAAGGGAGGACCACTAATCGGAAGAATATCAGGAACGGTGGGTACATGTTCTATTGGGCATGGAGAGGTTACGGACCTATAACCACTGTTGTCTACTGTTGTTTTCTGCGGAAATCAGTTCCTGTGGAAAGGTTGGCTTAATTGCCTTAATGAGTTCTCAGGCAGAGTGAATGCCTGGTATGCTTTACAGGAAGCATGGTAGAACAGCACTACAAGGAGTGAAACTCCATGCTACAGTGGGGTGACTCCACGATGAGGTTCCTATATGTGGGGTGCTGCCCAGGAATAGGATAAAGCCTCGGCTTTGCAGGCCAAGTCACAGCGGCGTAGCACCGCAAATAGGCAGTTATCCTAATGATGTATATTAAATATAAAGAGGGGTGTAGTCAGCACTACAAAGAGGAGGAGTTCCTCATGTTACAGTGGCACGACACCACCATGAGGTACCCGGTTAGGGATAAAGCCTCGGCCTTGCAAGCCATGTCGTTGCGGCGTAACACCGCAAAGGAGCCTAAGGCTTCATGCTGGGTAGTTTGGCACTACAAAGAGGCGGTTGCCTCATGCTACTGTAGTATGACACTACGATGAGGTTCCCGGTACGGGGTAAGGCCTCGGCTTTAAGCCATGTCATAGCGGCGTAGCACCGAAAGGAAAGCGCAAAGCGCTTCATGCCATGTCTCTTTATAATGAACTCACCTATAGTGTATGACAGAGATATCAGGCCGTCTCTTGAGGGTAAACTTGTAGACACCCAAAATTATACACTGAAACCAGGCTGGCACAGGGCCTTTAATGTGTAGCCAGAAGCACATGTAACTACATTATGTGAGTGAAAAAAATTTCAGCTATGATGCAGAATTCAAGGCTTAGTCCATTCTTGTATTATAGTTTGATTTTTGACTCACGTGGGAAGATTCAAGTCTTAAGTGGCATCTATCCTAAAAGCATAATAGACAGTTACTGTGGGGAACACTCGTACTCATATATATAGAGATATGTGGGGGATTGTTGGGTTTGTAGCCTTTTGTTTTGGTTTTTAGTCCCACATCGGCTAGAAAGGAATATGTATCTCCATATATATGAGTCTTTTCTCTTTATGGAGATGCACATGTAGTGCACATGGGTGTGTGCCATGTGGGATTAATTATTAATGGTATAAAGGCTTAATCAACAATTAAGAAGCTGTAAGCTTTTTTCTCTTAGAAATTTATTTCCATGGAGTGCGCAGTGTGCGCAGCGTACGCAGTGTGCGTAGAGTGCGCAGTGTGCGCAGTGTGCGTATGGCTGGCTTCATATTAGAGCGGGAACGGTTGCAGCAGTTGCTGCACGTTCAGGAGTGGTTCTGCCACTACCCTGAAGTTCAGGCAACTGCTTGGCAACCGTCCCGTGGGCTATATATGCAGGTTCTCTCCTCTCTCTGAGGGTAGAAGTAATCAGAATTCCAGGGAGAACAACTCTAAGTGTTCTTTAACACAACAGAGAAGTGAGCATGTTCTTTAGCACAAACACTAGTACCTTTTAGTACGCGTGGGTTCTGTTACTTCAAACAGAGAGAGAAGAGTAGAGCCATTGCCAGAGGAGTTCGCCATCTTCCGAGGAGTCAGAAGAGCAGGAGTGTTCCAAGGTTTTCCGTCAACCTTGCTGGTTCCTGGAAGCTGTTCGCAGAGGACGAATAAAGCTTTCAGCAACGGTGATAATTCACCCCAGCATTTCCATCTCTCGCCTGTCATCCTTCTGTTGCCTTTAGCAGTTCTGTCAGTATCTTCTTTTTAGAAGGCACTACTGCCAGTTTGCTACGATCACAAAAATCTCTTTAAATTATTCGTGTATTACGATATCTTTTTAGATCTCGTAATTTGCAGAATCCTTCTGGATCTCTGTTGTAAAACCTTCTTTAAGGAATTGCATTTGAAACGTTGTCTTTACAACTGTTTCAGTTTCTGTATTTTCCATCGAAAAGCGTGCCCCGACGTTTTCGACAATAACATATATATATATATATATATATATATATATATATATATATATATATATATATATAAAGATTATTATTATTTTATTTCCAACCACTAACATATATATATATATATATATATATATATATATATATATATATATATATATATATATATATTGGAACCAGGTAAATTGTTTCTGGAATCGCTCCCACTGGGATTCGAACTCCTGACCACTCGGGCCGCATGCATCTTTCTTAACCACTAGGCTAGAGGTCATTTGCTATATATATATATATATTATATATATATATATATATATATATATATATATATATATATATATATTAGTGGTTGGAAATAAAAAAATAATAATCTTTATATATATATATATATATATATATATATATATATATATATATATATATATATATATATATATAAAGATTATTATTTTTTTATTTCCAACCACTAATATATATATATATATATATATATATATATATATATATATATATATATATATATATATATAAAGATTATTATTTTTTTATTTCCAACCACTAATATATATATATAAAGATTATTATTTTTTTATTTCCAACCACTAATATATATATATATATATATATATATATATATATATATATATATATATATATATATATATATATATATAGAGGATGAGGGAGGTGAGGTGCCACTCTATGGAGGGTGTCTACTTGTCACCCCCCACATGCTATCATCATGCACCCATGTGCTTGATGATAGCATGGGGGGGTGACAAGTAGACACCCTCCCATGAGGTGCCACCCTACCTCCCTTATTCTCTCTCTCTCTCTCTCTCTCTCTCTCTCTCTCTCTATATATATATATATATATATATATATATATATATATATATATATTCATTTATTAATTTCATAGTAATAGAAATACATGTCGTACCGAGACAGAATTTGTAACTTGCTATCCTCTTGCCTAGCAGGCAAAGATTTACCTCTGTGGAAAGACTGATTCATTCGGATCGACATGAGGGTCCAACTCCATTGCATTGCCAGTATATATATATATATATATATATATATATATATATATATATATATATATATATATATATATATATATATAATAAAAAAAATTGAGCGGGGTCACATTACCCCACTGGGCCTATGCTAGCTCCGCCCATGCTTTCTGATAACCACAACCCCGCCTGTGTGACACTCCCCCATTGGCCATCCTGTTAGCATGGGGTCCACGTCGCTGACCTTCCAATGGGGGAGGGCCACGTGGCGGACAGGTTGGCCCGCCTGTGGACCAAATAGTAGTTCCGTATCATCAATTACGTTTGTACAGAAAAATTTGTTGATACGGGTGGTGTCACTATGTTCGATTAAGGTAATTAGTTGATATCTTCATTATATTTTTCCGGCATTCAGGCCGGTCCCGGTCTAAGATGGCCAGGACGACCGCCCAAAGTCCCATAGAATATGAGGGCCCAAAATTTTTAATTTATATATATATATATATATATATATATATATATATATATATATATATATATATATATATATATATATATGGTCTAGATCAATCTATAGAGATTCTAGACTGTCACTGCACGACACGGCAATTAATATAGAGTCAAACGTATTGCCATATTTTAAATTTGGTAAGCGCATGACGTTATCTTTCCTCTTCAACTTAAAGCATGCACACATTTGTTTAGATTATCTCTTAATTGTTGCTGTAGTCATATATAAACACCTCCACACCAAAAATTAATATACTATGGAGAGACGTTTTGCAAGTTGAATAAGAAACTCGAGGAATCCTTACACCATGTCATTTGAGTTTCTTAAGATACGTAGTAGCTAGCTAGTCATCTTATGGCTTTTCGACGTGCCAATATAATAAATACTTTTTGTAGACATATTGCTGTACTTTTTGCTTCAAGAAGGGTGGCAATTATATTGATTAATAACAAATATGTTAGTTTATATACACTTCTGCGTCCAAATCATGATATCGTGATGTAGATTGTATCGCCATGATCCCAGCAATTAGGGCAAGAGATCTGTTCAACATACGTATATGGTTCCTTATCATATGTGAATATTATGTTGTGTAGTAAGATCCATCTGGGTAGGACGTATACTCTGAGAGATCCATCTGGGTAGGACGTATACTCTGAGAGATCACCCTTACAGAAATGATATCAGTAGTGGGATCGAATGTTGGAGAAGATATTATCACAGTATACGTCCTCTCCTCCACGATGGCTCTAGACCCATCTGCTCGTCCCTGCTTCCATTCTTCTTATTTGACTCTCTCAGCCACACATGATATCCAGCTCAAATGTAGAGTAGGCGGAAAAGAAGGGGACATGAATAGGAGGGGGAAGCAGCACACCGGCGGCATGACTCGGAGGAAGTACAGAGGTTTTCTTCAACATACGTAGGAGAACTATAAGGATATATCTTTTCACAATATGTCATCTTGTCAAAGACCCTTAATGTGACAACCATGTTACCGCGGTGTCGGAAGACTAACATGTCATAATTTTCTAAGCCGTGTGTTTTGACATAATCATCCCAACTCTTTCCTCCTGTGTCGTAATCTCGCATTATTACATAGAACTGAAATCCGGTTGGGAGGCGTCATGATTTCACACGTGAGAATAGGAAGGCGTCATGATTTCTTACTGAACGAAGCCAATCACGATCACTTTAAGCGCGCGGGTGCAAATAAAGCTCTCTAGAAGCTGTATATGGACGCAAGGGAACATAACTCAATATGTATGCAATCTTATTCACTATGCTGTGTTTGATTCGTTTTTTTTTTTTCCATGAAAAATATTTTTATCACAAATTTTCCACCAATTGTAGTGTTTGATAACTTATATTTTTTTACGTAATTATTTTCCAAAAAAATATTATTTTTCATATTTTCTTCTAAAATGGTGGAAAATAAAATTTGTTCAACCGATAGGAAAATAACTATTTTCCGTGGAAAATAATGACAATCAAACATCCAAATTAAGTTTGCCATGGAATTTTTTTAAAATTTTTATAAAAAATTTTCCTAGAAAAATAATTCCATGAAATTAATTTCTTTTCTACATATTTTTCACCTTGCAATCAAACACACCCTACACGAAAAAATTGATTTCCACGACTCAGTTGATTGTTATACCAACCATAGCAAGTTTTATTTATTTATTTTAGATCTCATATATTACGCAGGGATTTTTGTACAAGCCGACATTGTATTCATTTTGGTTCCATTACCTCCAACTCATTCCATTTTTATAACAAAAAATTCTAACAAACCGAGCGGGAGACTCGTGCACGTGAAACTACGTGTGGTGGGCCCCCATTTGTCAGGTTGCGGACTCCATTAAACTGAGCCCCCTTATATCCGGGACACAGTTCGACTAATGGGGAACAGACACGTGTCGGTCTCCTCCGCGATCTGTAAGAAACTATTGTTTTTATAATAAAAATAATAAGCTTCCGTAGTTCGATCCAATGATCTCCTGCCATCCAACCATAATCTTATGCCTCTTTCGATCGAGTTATGCTACTAGGCTAGCTAGTTAAATGGTTGAAAGTGTGATAACATCAATTACGTTTTGTACATGTAAAAGTGCTTCTCTACTATTGAAAGTAATATATATCATAAAATTGCCAACTCAAACATCCACATGCATATCTCTAATGCTGTCACTATTACTATTTAGTAAGTCAACAATCAACAATCACTGTGTTCTTCCTGATGCTTTCAAAATATTGGCGTGTTCTCTAGTGGGTGACCATATGTTTTCTAATATCTTGCGGAATTTAAATAATTTATCTTCTAATGCTTTGAAACACCTAACAAAGCAACAGTATCAATCTACTGATCACAAGTGGCATGATGATGAATGAAGAAATATATATATATATATATATATATATATATATATATATATATATATATATATATATATATATATATAAAGAGACCTTAGACCTTCCCGATTAATGTGATATTGTTTGTTTTTTCCCATTAGTCATTTACGTGTCATTTAACAACAATTTCCTATACTCAAATTGAAGATCGTTTCCATATACAATTGTTCATTACTGCACATATATATATATATATATATATATATATATATATATATATATATATATATATATATATATATATATATATATATATATATATATATATATATATCACTTTTTTAGTCGGGGTCGCCTTGGTAAAAAATTAGGGCAAAATATCTAATCTGCCCCATCTGTGCTCGCTTGCTTGCTTATTTAACATGTACAGATCATGTTGTGAAAAGAAGCAACATTGTGTATAATATGAAGTGAAAGTAGACTAAGATTAAGACACTGGACTACGTTGTAATCAGTACCAAGACCTGACTCATGATACTGTTATATATTAATGGGACTTGGATAATCTTTGCTTCGTTTTCAAACAATAAAATAAAATCATTTAGTTAAACTGCATCAATACTCTAGAACGTTTGGTATGCAAAGTATTATATTATACAGCTGAAAATTTTTGTTTCCGAAATTTTTTTTTTCTAAAAAAATATTAAAAAAAATTATATTTTCATATTTTGTTGACAAATAGTTTATTCAGCAAAATAAATTTTTATAACATAGAGCACCGCACATTTGTAACCATGTTCAACATAGGCACTTGGTATCATCCTTAGCGCAATTACATGTGCAGGCATCATGAAGTGGTTGAAAAGGCACCAAAGAAGTGTATATTAAATTGGGTTATATATATTTGGATACAGCTTCTCCTATACTTTTATTTAGGGGTGAGCATCGGTTCGGTTCAAACCGAACCGAATATGTGAAAATCGAAATAACCGTAAATCGTATTTCTCAAAACCGAAAATCGAACCGTTTTTATAAAAACCGAACAAAATCGAACCGAATTAATTCGATTCGATTTTCGGTCGGTTCGGTTTCATGGACCAATGTGCATGGCCTTCAAGTTTTTAGCAAAATAAGCCTATTTAAATAAAAAAATTAAAAAAATATATGACATTATTGTATTTATGAATTGTTATATTACATAGAGTGAAAGATATTAGTATATATAGATTGAGGGTAGATAGAGAGAGTGCTCAAAGAAGCACCGACATAGAATAGGAGAAGAGAGTGCGCTCAGTTAGGGATTAATAAACATTAGTATATGTATATTGTGGGTAGTTTGATAAATTAGTAAATCTAAATCGGTTTTCGGTTCGGTTCGGTTTTTCGGATTAAGAACCGAAAATCGAATCGTTATTTCAAATTTTCAAAATTTTAACCATAAACCGAACCGATAACCGAAAAATCGAACCGTTTGTCATATTTTGGTTCGGTTCGGTTTTCGGTTTTCGGTTTTCAACCGTTATATGCTCACCCCTACTTTTATCATGCTACATGAACGAACCCCTTGTCCTCATCATAGTCTAAGAAGACTAATAAGCACATCGACATCCAGGGCCGGCCCTGGCCCAGGGCGGCCAGGGCGACCGCCCAGGGCCCCATAAAATTCGGGGGCCCAAAAAATTAATTTAAATGTATATATATATTAGTAATCTTATATTGAAAATATAACTAATATATAATATGATCCTCATTTATCACAAAATATTTGTGGTGTAGTGGTAGTTTGTTATATTTGTACACAAGAGGTCCTAGGTTATAGCCTTGGCTTTATCATTTTTTAGTTCAAATTTTTATATTATATATGGGTCCCATTTTAAAAATTTGCCTAGGACCCATTAACTCAGGGTCGTTCCTGTCGACATCAATCGACTTCACCCCAAGATCACATGATCATGTCAAGACCTAACTTCTTATCCTGGTTAAATTATTAATGCTTATATGAGTGGTCCGTCCTTATATCTGGAACTAAACAATGCATAATTGAAATGACGGTGAAACAATGTTCAAGTCACTAAAGACGGCAAGGGACTAATGTTTCAACCATTTTTTTGGATCAAACTTCTATAAATGTATCATGTGGTCAGAGAAAAAAAAAAAAAAAAGCATAATCTTAATGACTAGACGGACGGTCATAGAATCAAACCACGAAAATATGTGTGTAAAAGATAAAAATATTAGATCCAATAGACATGTAATACAACTTACACAAAGTCTCCTGTGTTACACCGGACGTCTAAAAAACCCTATAAATGCATCCAAGTTTATTGAAAATCGATGGGTGTCATCGTATTGAACCAAAAGAAGAAGTCAATTTAGTATTATAAATGTAATTTCGTGGCACAAGAAAGAGAAGTATTCACAATGTTCCATCAAGAAATTTACACAGTTATATTCCGAAAAGAACAAACATGCGGAAAAGCGAAATATAGGTGTACGTCCAAATAAACGTGCCAAAGGGAACAAGCAATAGCCTTATTAGGAAGAGAATAATACAAGCAAGGCCGGTTTTGAGGGAGTGCAATGGGTGCGATCGTACTAGGCCTCCTGAATTCGTAGGCCTCCAATTTTTTATTTATATGTGTATATGTATTATGTATATTAAAATAAATTATGGATATATAATTAAAAAAATCCAAAAAAATTAAACTTATGAATAAATAATTTAAAAAATATATATGTATATTTATTATGTATACTATAATACTAAACTAACTTATGAATAGATAATTTAGTAAATTCATTGGCCAAATCAATGTGGAGATTCTATTAATTAACTAAGGCTATATCTTTTTCCAATTAATGAATGAATGAATTAATTAAGACTTCTACTGTTTCCAATTAACGAAGCAAGTAAGATATTCTTTCCATTTCCTTAAATTTATTTCGAAATCAATAGGAAATCCTAACACTTAATAGGAAATCTAGGATTTATAGGATTCAAATAAAATTCTATGTATCTCTAACTATATCAACAACTTGTCTCTCGATCCCTTCATTTATAAAGTAGATCATGCTATTGCATCAATCAAGGAAATGTTGGAACAATATCAAAAACTATATGAGAATCTTTTTGATTTTTTGTTCAGTTCAGAGAAATTGAATTCATTAGATATAGATGGTTTGAAAGCCTGTTGTAGTCGTCTAGAAAGCATTTTGAGACATGATGATTGCTCTGATATTAATGGAGATGAATTGTTTGAGAACCTAGAAACTTTATGAGATCGTCTACTAAAAGACATCCAGGCACTTGAGATATTAAATTTTATGAAGAAATTTAATTATTTTTCTATATAATTCTATTGACAATTACAGCGACTTGCATCTGCAGAAAATGACTTTTTCCTTGTTGAAGTTATTGAAATAGTACATTAAATCAACCATGTCACAGGAAAGATTAAATGAGCTAGCTATAATTTTTATTGAAAAAAAAAGTTATTGAAAGTGTTGATTATGAACGATTGATTGATTATTTTGTAACAGAGAACCCACAAAAGTAACATATACTGAATGATTGATCGTTGGATCATCCAAAACCTAAAGTTTGATTGGTGCATGGGTTCATCGAAAAATGTGATTTTTGGATGAATCTAAAGAGGGAAAAAAAGAATTGAGAAAATTTTGACGAAAGCAAGAAAAGGGGAGAAGTAGTCTCTCACCTCTGTTGACTGCCTCCTAAAAGTTGACTGCCTCCTAAAAGGGGGAAAAGAATTGAGTCCATGTCCAAACTAGAAAGTGCCATGTCATTAAATTTTAGATGCGAGAAGAGAGAGAAAGATAAGGATGCTGGAGGAAAGAATGTTAGTTTTTAGATAATGGCCGGTCAGTTTTAGGTTTTAGATAATGGATGTGTAAATAACAATATTATCCATACATAACAACTATTTTAGATAAGGAAGTATATCACTAAATTAATTCATCTACCCCTACTATTGAGTTATATATATATATATATATCTATATATATATATATATATATATTATATATATATATAAATACTATTTAGATAAGGAAGTATATCACAAATTAATTCATCATACCCTACTGTTGAGTTATTATATATATATATATATATATTATATATATATATATATATATATATATTATATATATTTTTTTTTTTTTTTTTATTTTTTTTTTATTTTTTTTTTTTAAAACCAAAGCCGTGGACGACTCCACCCGACCTTGGCCCGGAGGCCGTGGCCACCGCCACCCAGCCACCCCGTGGGAGGGAGGGCTCGAACACGGCCCTCACCTCCGTGCACGTGGTGTTACCAGTACACCACGACTCGATGTGATATATATTATAATATATATATATATATATATATATATATATATATTAATATATATATAACTACTATTTTAGATAAGGAAGTATATCACTAAATTAATTCATCATACCCCTACTATTTGAGTTATATATATATATATATTTATATATATATATCTATATATATAGATATATTATATATATATTATATATATATAATATATAAACTCAATAGTAGGGGTATGATGAATTAATTTAGTGATATACTTCCTTATCTAAATAGTAGTTATATATATATATATATATATATATATATATATATATATATATATATATATATATATATATATATATATATATATATATATATACTAGACATCATGGTACACGTGACGCGTGGTGTGCAACACATTTTACAAATATTAAAACTATTTTATGTGACAAAAATAATATACAACCAACTTATTAAAAATATTTTCTTCGATATAATTTTTTATGTTAGAAAATTGATATCATCTTATTAATATTTCAAATATGTGATTAATGATTCGTAATACTTCCCTAATTTATCACAGGTTAATATCTTGAGGTCATAGAAAGTAAACTAAATATGGTCTAATTTAATTAAATTTAGAATTTAAATTATAGTCAATGAATTTAATCTATAATTTAAATCTAATTTTAATTCTAATATATCTAGTTAGATTCATAATTTAATTCAATTCAATCAAATATATATTTAAATCTAATCAAAATTTAATTTTAATAATATAGTTAGGTTCAATATAGTCTAATATATAATCTAAAGGCTTATCAAAATTTAAAAATAATTTGATATATATCACCTTTGTTTAAATTAATGCCAAAATAATTAATTATTTTGGCATTTATTATTAAAATATAATGTCATTTATTTATACATTATGTACAAAATTAATAATTATTCTATGACAAACTTTCTTATTTGAAATCAAGAAATAAAACCAACCATGTCACAGTTATCTTAAAACGAAAGAATTATACGAAATCCTAATAGTATCTTTCAAGGGATTCGTTGTGTTGCGTGCTAAATACAAAGCATCAATCTCTCACGAATTCTTGTGGTTCATACCTCCGTAGTTTGATGATAAACATGTTACATAAATATCTGTTAGTAGCGATTTGACGGGATGAAGCTTTGCAGTGTGGCAACACCGAGGTTGTTCTTCTTCTTCTGGAGATCCGGATATTGAAATTGGAGGGAGAGAGCAGAGAGCAAATAATTACAGAAAGAGAGAGAGAAACGAACGGTGAGTGCATGGAGAGGAAATTACATAATTTTTAGGTAGTGGATCAGTTTTAGATAGTTGGTGTTTAAATTACATTATAATCATACATAATTATTACTTTAGATAAGAATATATGGCCAAAATAATTGATCATACCTCTCAGATTTGAATTATAATAGTAATTGATCAAACGCCTAGCCTAGTGGTAGTGGTGAGCCCTGAGGCCTGAGTGGTCAGGAGTTCGAATCTATGTGTGTGTGTGTGTGTGTGTGTGTGTGTGTGTGTTTGTGTGCGCGCGGCGCGCGTGCGCCAATAACCCTAGCCAAATGGTTAGTGGAGGCATGGGGTCCTTGTGGACGGAGTTTGAATCCTAGTGAAAGCGATTTCAGAAACTATTACCCTTTCTTCAAATATATATTATATATAATATATTATATATATATATAATATATATTAAACTTTAATTTAGTTTAAAAGGTTTTCTACTTTGGACGGGAAGGTCCAAGCGCATGTTTGATGGATATAGATGTGGTGACGGCCGGGGCCACTCACTATCAGTATCACTCAGGAGCACCACAAATGGGTCCAAGAAATGACAGTTGCCGTAGCTGTCCCGCTGCCAAACTGTGTCCATTTGTTCAAGTTTGCTTCGGCGATCACAAATTTTTGTTTCATTGGATCACCGCCAGGGCCGACCTCCATCTTGGAGTAAGTAGGAGAAAGAAGATTGGGACTTAATAACCTTCTCTGTTAGGACAACCTATAGACTCAGTGTGAACTTACCAAAGATCAGGATCACAGATGACCATCAGAATCGATTTATAATAAAAGTCAAAGTACGACCAAAATTAGTTTCGGATAGAGTAACCTAATCCTCCGGACCGACGTGATCACCGCCCAAGGTGCGAGATGCCAGATGAAATCTATCTCCTGCAGATCTGCAGGATATTTTTTTTGTCGTAGTGAGCACTTTAAGCTCAGTGGTATTTTTGTTGCAGGGACATTGCTTTTCTAATCTGGTGTTCAG
>JANAVB010006400.1:2916680-3046673 GCA_029216955.1 Iris pallida
TGGCCATTCTCCGTGTTAGTAAGGAGAATGGCATTCTCCGTCTTAATTTACACGGAGAATGACCATTCTCTGTGTTGGTAACACGGAGAATGGAATTCTCCGTCTTAATTTACACGGAGAATGACATTCTCTGTGTAAGTAATACGGAGAATGACATTTCCGTCTTAATTACATGAAAAATAGAATTCTCCGTCTTAATTTACACGGAGAATGGCCATTCTCCGTGTTAGAAACACGGAGAATGCCATTCTCCGTGTAAATTAACACGGAGAATGGTATTCTCGTGTTATTTAACACGAAAGAATGGCATTCTTCGTGTTAATTACATGGAGATGGCCATTCCCAGTGTTAAAACGTAGGAGAATGACCATTCTTCGTGTCATTTAACACGGAGAACGGCCATTCTCCGTGCTAAATTACACGAAAATGATCATTCAAATGTTAAAATACAGGAGAATGCATTCTCCGTGTTAGTAATACGGAGAATGGCATCTCCGTGTTAATTTACATGGAGAATGGCATTCTCCTTGTTAAATGCAGGAGAATGACTATTCTTCGTGTTATATCGACGGAGAGAACAGTTGACAGAAACCTAATTTTTTATTTTTTTGTTTTGTGGAAAGAAATTGACATGAATAAAGATTCAAGAGTTTTCGTTCTTTTTCAAAACGATGTTAACTCTTATGGAAAAGAAAGATCTTCTCTCCATAATTGACATAATTGTCGAAAAAGAAGAAGAAGATGAGCGTTGATCGGAGTCGACAAAAAAAACACGGTGAACTACGAACGATCTTTGCGATCTCTGCTGAATATGAGAGCAATGGGATTCAGATCTCTCGTGAAGAAGACGAGAATCGTAATCCAAATCTGAGTTTGTGCGGAGGGGTAGTTATGGTATTAATTTTGTAAATACAGAGCATCTAACGGGAATCTTGGAATAGCGAGGACAAATAAGTCGTCGCTACGTCGTCACCCAGTTGTCAATAATGGCAAAAAAATGTTGAAAAAATTGGCGCAAAATTTGACGACCGTATAGCGACGGATTATCTGTCGACAAACTAACGTTGGTATAGCGACGGCTTGACGACGGATATATTCGTCATTAATTCGTCACAAAAGACTGTGCCCTAACTTAAAACGAACCGACGGGAAGCGGAGGGGGGCCGGGGGTAGGGGTGAGGTTCGACGGGTGGGGTGGTCGCGGAGGGGGGGGGGGTAGGGGAGCGGAGGGGGGCCGGGGGGTCTTACTGGTCGGGGTGGAAGGGGGGTGGGGGGGTCTTGGGGGTCGGAGGGGTGAGGGGAGTGGGGTTGGGGGTGGGGGTCGGCGGGTGGGTAGGTCGCGAGGGTGGGTAGGGGAGCGGAGCGGGGCCATGGGAATACATCATGACACTATAATTCATATTTTGAGTTAATAGTATGAATTTTAACAAATAAGCTATATATTCAACCTACATTATGAAAAGGAAGGAAAAAACAATATGATTCACATTGTGATAGTGCATGCGAAGAATATATGATAATCATCCATTTTTAATTGTTCAATTACGTAAAGGGGCGTAAGTCGTTGTACTTCGTTACTATTGTGATGTGATTTGTGCTTGCTAGTTTGATTAGTACTTATTGTTATTTGTTGTCGATCTAACAACTTGATGTGTTTACTTCGGTATCGGTATCAGACTATTTCTTTGAGTATCGGAATCGGTATCGGTATCGAACTATTTCTATGAGTATCGATATCGGACTATTTCTATGAGTATCGGTATCTAAACCCTAACCCTAAAATCCTAGCATACCAAGAGAACCAGATCGAAAAGCCCCAATACTTGGGATAACAGTCGGATACCATGGATGTTGATGATATTGTTGAGAAAAATAGAGGGGAGGAAGAGGTTGATACACAAGACTTAGCTGTCAACCAGGGGTTGTCTCAAGTATTGAGGCTGAAGAAGAAGAAGAAGAAGAACTTGATGAGGATGATGATACAGATGAAGTCGACGATGAGGATGAGGATGAAGACGAGGCCGAGGAAGAGGACGAAGACGATGACGATGATTAGATTAAATATCGGTTTAAACTTCTGCATTCTTATTTCAGTTCATGCTTTTGTCGTTCGATCATCTACCTATTGTATGATTTTCTTTTTGCAGATGGCACTCTTAGTCCTTTTCGTCGCGGCGGCACTCGTCTCCCTATTGGTGGTATATATATTTTAGTTTAGTTTTATATTCATTTATACTTCTATATTGTTAATTATGTTTATGTGTTCTATTAACAGGTCATGGTGGCTAGCACTCGTCGTCGTGGTGGTGCTGATCGTGGTGCTGGTGGTGCTGGTAGTGGTACTGGTGTTGGTGCTAGTGGTCCTGGTCGTGGGCATGGCCGTTGTGGTGGTGCTGGTGGTAGTGGTCGTGGTCGCCTTCAGCATTCCCGAGATGTGACCCCATCTAGCGATCCCGACCCGGAGAGTACCCCGGGGCTATCGACACCTTCGTCGAGGCCTGCGACTTCATCCGCTGGCGGATCCATTCCGCCAGCGGATCCACCAGTTACTGTACGGTGGGCCCCGAAGTACCCCCAGACTCAGTTACATCCAGTTACTTGTGAGTACATGCGCGGAACCGCTGATCCTCCGATGCCACCAGAGAGGTCGATGGACGAGTTCCGACGA
Organism: Iris pallida; assembly: GCA_029216955.1. Classification (NCBI taxonomy): domain Eukaryota; kingdom Viridiplantae; phylum Streptophyta; class Magnoliopsida; order Asparagales; family Iridaceae; genus Iris; species Iris pallida. The sequence continues at coordinate 2,919,349 of JANAVB010006400.1, forward strand.
GAGCTATGGCCCGCGGGTGAATCGTAAGTAAATTTATTAAATTTGTTTCATTTATTCAAGTTAATAATCCATTCATTGCTTCTTTGTAGGGTTTTTTGTGGGATGCTGCCAGGATTCTAGGGCGCATTATCCGGGATAACTACCATGGCCCCTACCTCAATTTTTCTGAGGTGCCCCTGGACTTGCAGTACATCTGGCTCGACGAGATCATGGTGTATATATATATATATATATATATATATATATATATATATATATATATATATATATATATATATATATCTTGGTTAATTATTAATTACTCTTTAATCCACCATTTTTTTAATTACGTCATAATTGAATTTGTATGTAAGAGGATGTTCTGGTGGCCCCCCCATCGTGAGAAGGCGGTCCGCAGGACCTACAGAAGCGCCACCGGGAAGAAGATACGGTACACGGTGTATGACCTTCGCTCGGCGCATTCGAAGAAGGATTGGATCCGGGAGGAGTATTATGACCGGATCTTGGAGAAGATGGATACTCCTGCGTACAAGCAGAAATCGGAGGAAAGCGAAGGCGAATCGACGGACCGCGGATCTGCATACGGGGGATTCAAGGCCCCATGCAGCGACACGTGCAAGTCTGGTGAGATACCGCAAATTTATTCCACTATCTAATTCGGTACTATTAATATACGAAGTTAATTAAATTCTATGAATATTTCGTATGTAGACCTACCTGGCGATAAAGGAGGGAAAAGAGGCGGAATCGGTCACCATACACGATGTATTCCAGTATACGCACAAGAGGCAGTCGGACGGGAGCTTCGTCGACGAGAGGACCCAGGAGAGTGATGTAAGTACTTACGTTTATTAGATTTATGTTAGAATTATAAATATTGTTAACTTAATTAGGTAAGTTAGGATTCAGACAATAAATTAGGAAAACATAGGATTTAGATTATAACTTAGAAAAACTTATAGCATAAACACATTCATTGGATATGATGTGTATCGTGAGGCCCTTAGACGGGTTCATCCCTTGCTGCTGAGGATGTCGGCGAAAACAATGCCCGCCCAGGCATCCTCTTCTATGGTCGCTCGCTACGACGACATGTTCGTAGATACCGTCGGCGGCTTTAGGAAAGGGCGTCTTTACGGATGCGGCTCCCTGGCGTCGTTGCAGGCATCATTTTCGAGATTTCTACTGCCTCCTCCCACGAACCCGGCAGGCGATGGTTGTTTGCCATTAAAATTCTTTGATTGCAAATTTCAATACAAACAGAACAGTGTTACAATATAGGACTTAGATGTAGTCCTAGGAGTACACTTTGTTTATCTGGGTCCCTTGTGCCGATGTAGTGAGTGGTAATGCGTTGACTCCGTTGACGATCTGACGACGGTTATCGGTTCTCTGAAGGTCTGGATTGCTCTGGGTGCTGGAGCTTGCTGAGAGGAGGAAGACGTTGAGTGTCTGTATCTGCCTCTCTGGTGGTACGAAGTCTCTGTGTGTTCGTTGTAGGTAGGTATGTGCGTGTACGTAAGAAGAAAATGATCCCTCTATTTATAGCTTTGCAGGCTGGCTGCTCATGCGTGCATATAGGATGCGCCTGTACGCGGGGACGTCACGTGTTGATTGCTGATGGAGGCGCATGGACGATGCGCCTTGATCGAGGGGTTGACTTCTTCATGTTACTGTTGTGAGCCGGCACGTAGCAGGGAAGAAGATCTTTCTGTTGCTGAGATCCTGGATGAGTCGAGTCAAAGGACATGTGTCGTCAACTCATGACTCGGAGATCTCGGATTTGATCGGGGAATGATCTGGTAAGATGCGCCTAGGATTGGGTGCATGAGGAGACTTTGGCTCGTAACCTTTAGGAGTCACGAACCATTCTGGGCGCATGGCTTTCGAGGCGCATGCAGTGCTTCAGTAGTGACTTTACTCCTGTCTTTTGGGATCAGGAAGAAGTCTGGGACGCATGGCTTTTGAGGCGCATACAGAGTTTTAACAGTGACTTTCCTTCTGTCTTTAGGGATCAGTGAAAAGTCTGAGGCGCACAGCTTTTGAGGCATATGCAGATTTGGACGCATGGCTGCGGAGGCGCATGCGAGATGGTTGGGTGGCCACGTGGTAGTAGCCGTCGGAGGGAAGTAATGATGATGCTGACGTTGGCGATGCTTCGTCTTCTGAAAAAGCTGTCGACTGTTCAGACTTCGAAAGGCGTGCTGCCAACTCTGTCAGTTCAGCATTTAATGTTCGTGATATTCGATGGACAGCTGAGTGGGCGCGTCGGTTGGCATTCCACTAGGTGTATGGGGACGCATGGGGGCGCATCCCCTGTGATGCGCTTGGTGCTGAAAGGCGCGTCTGTGTGATGCGCTTGATGTTGAAGGACGCGTCTGTGTGATGCGCGGTCTGGCCTGCACATCCGCTTCGTGACACGTCTTTAATGGTACGACTATTACGTTCTTCGAGTGCTTTAAATAGCTGTTTTGATTTGGCTAAATTCGAAGCGTCCGGTTCATCCATTTAATGCAAATTCATTGCACGGAATTCGGAGAGCCATCCACTTGGCGCATGGGTTTGATCTGCCGGCCTATAAATAGTGGCATGGAAAGAGTTTGCTTCTCGTTCTCTCACATTTTTCTAACATGAACTTGTTTACTCGGACGCATTCTGTTGACGAGATGCTCCCGAGAGTGAAGATGCGACGCAGTGTCTTCGTTGATGCACTTGAAGGTGACTGTTACATCCAAAAGTCGGAGTCGAGGGCTTCTGAGGCAGGCGAAAGGTGCATGTTGCATCCAAAGATAGGGATGCCCGAGCCTCGTCTTCGTTGTGCAGGAAGAGCCGTAGATCGGAATGGCGGTGTTGCGGCTTTGGTGGCTCTTTCTTCCTTCAAAATGGGTGTAGCCCATTCTGGTTGTGTTGAAAGCTGCTCCTTTGGCCGCGGTTTCGATCACGGTCTTCCTTGGTGTTTGGAGGCTCTTTCGAAGCCTCCCCTGGCCACAGGTTGGCTTGTGGTTCTTTTCCCTTCCTTGGCTAGAGGGTTGATTGCCACCCTCGTTCTGCTCAATAAATGCTTCATTAGTCGAAGCATTTAGACGGCGGTGAGCCTGGCTGGAAGAGCGGCACATAACTAGGCTGCTGAAGGGATGCACATAACTGAGCTGCTGAAAAGGATGCGCCTTGCTGAGGACGCATGGTGGGACGCGCCTGGCTGAGGGCGCATGTTGATTGCTGCGCCTACTTGAGGGCGCATGTTGGCTGCTGGCTGTAGACTTAGGATCTTTTCTTTGTAGAAATTCTCCTTTGTACAGTCTTTCTTAGACATGTAATAGATTTTTATATGTTGAATAAAAAAGTCCTCTTTCAATGTCTATATTTGTTGCTTTTTGCTGTGAAGTACTTTGTCCAAGCTTTGGCGCATGTAGTCTGGCGCATAGACTTTCTGGTTCTGAAATTCCATTCTTCTACAATGGTGTGAGGACACAGCTTACGAATTTGACCGAAGCGGTGTCGTCCTTGCGGGAGCATATAACCACGTACTATCCGCGTTCTTCTACTGCTCCCGGTTCTTCTGCTCCCGGTCCGTCTACTACTGCTCCCGGTGTTTCGGATATTTCCGGTCCTTCTTCCGTCGGGCGTCTTTTTTTGACCCTGCTGTCCCTTTGGTACCGCCTCCTGCTGTGACGATACTCTTTGACATGATGTCGCCAGAGCAGCTACGCCAACTTCCAGACCATGTCTTTGATACCCTGCCGGCATACATTGTAGTATCCCGCTCCGCGAAGGCACTAGATAAACAGAAAGATCGGATTGCTGGCTCTGCAACAGAAGACGATTAATCTGGGTGAGTGGATGAAGTCTCATTTGCTGATTCGCTTACGCCTTAAGAATCTGAATTTTTGATTGAATGCTTTTGTTAATAACAAGATGGTAAATCTTTGAGTATGCTTTAAGGGAATTTACATGTTGCCTCGCTAAGATTTGAATGTTGCCTTGATAAAGAGAACCATGCCATGCTAAGAACAAGAAAAGAAATAATCAGCATGCTAATAAGAAGACTCGTTGCCTGCTAATAAGAACTGAATGATGCTTGTCATGCTTGATAGGATAAGAGAAAACAAATGAATCGAATTGAATGCTTGATCATTGCTTGCTGCTTGTATGCTTGAGAATTATAGACATGTACAGACGGACTTGTACATGTTGACCTGAATAAAAGAAAGGCACGAATTGAACGTGTCGTATATCTGCAAAGGCATGGAAAGAACATGCCGTACATCTGATCTGAAATCTGTTTCATCTGATAGAATCCTGCTAGAGCATGCATATGGTCTCGGACAACTCGTGCACGAGTAAAATTTGTCTCTCGGGTGGTATCTGGGGGCGCCTGGAACCACTCGGCCTAGGAGAGATTATGAGCACACTGGGTGCAAGGACCCATGATAAAAGTGTAGCCGTTATCTGTGTCCTTAGCGACGAGCTGAACCCAAGAGCGTCACAGCGGCTAATCATGGGTTTCCCATGGACCATCATATAGATAGGTGTGGATTGGTGCAAAGCTGAACCAGAGAGTCACAGCTGCCAATCGGTCTGCATATGTCTATCATATATTTTGCTAAGAGCTAACGATGCAGAGACGAACAGGGAATGACAATATTGGTTTTATAATGTTATGCTAATCCTTGTCTTGTGCAGGGATGGACGGTCGGCTATGGTAAAAATCACAAAAAAAGTAATAAAACTGTATTGCTTGAGTTTGATATATAAATGCTTGCAGAGATTAATCTGTTACCAAGAAATGCTATGTTCCACTAAGAAAAAGGATGTAATATCATGCTTGTAATCTGACCCTAAGTTTGTCTTGAACAAGAGAAAAGAATACTAAAGTTGTTGTCCCTAATGAAATGAATATGCTCATGAAACACGCTGCACACTGCACATGAAAGGAATAGTCATCGTGCTAGAATTGAATAGTCCCTTGTATGCTTGAAATAATATGAACTGTGGCTTTTCAAAGATGTGTTTTCAAAAGATATGTAAACTGACTCTGTATGCATGGAATGAATCTAGGTAAAACTAGCAAGATCACATCACAAGAAACGTTTTCTCACTAAATGAACAGTGATCGTTTCAGACAAATGTAGCTCTTTGTTCACACATTCACCAGTATGCTGATATACTGACCCATCATCAGTCTGCATGCAGGTGCACCATGCATCGAGAAGGATAGCCCGAAGCGATAGCCCGTGCCTCATCCTCAGGAGCCAGAAATCAGAAAAGGTGCCCAAGAGATGACATCTATGCAAGAGTTTGGTTTTGTATATAAAAGGATATAATGTATGGGAACGGGATCATTGTAATCTATCTGTAAAGTTCTGAGAGAATGTAATATTGTATCAAAGAGAAATGAGAGCTTGTAATCTGTTCAAATGAAATCAATAAAAGAGAATTGTTTCTTGTTACCATTGTGTTCAATGCATGTTTTCTAAAATATGTCCGCTGCTGCTTCAATTATCTGTGATACGTTCCGCTGTGTATTGTCAAACTTGTCTATCTTGTCTTGTTCCAGGTCTTGGCCTTGTGCAAGCGCAACTTAGGCTTGCACGGCATCACGCCTTAGCGAGGACGAACGGTCCCAAAGAGCCCGAAGCGAGGACGAAAGGGACTCTGCGGGATCGGGGCGTGACAGAATGGTATCAAAGCAACACGATCCTCTGGCCAATTTTGATTCAATTGAATTTGTGCATGTCTTCTGATCGAAATTTCGTTGCCTACTCGATATCAATAATGAGATGAACGTTCCATACAATAAGTCCGTAAATATTTTTATGATGCCGGCAATATTTTACCGATTTGATTGATTGAGATTGAAATGCTTGATTGAACAAGAGTTTTGATATGATCTGAATTGTGATTTCATGGATTGATGATGGCGAAGGATGAGGACTATCGCTGCTAAGGATATCGTAAGTTTCTCCTTAAGTTTCGAGGACGAAACTTCTTTTCGGTGGGTAATTATGTAGTGCCCCGCTCCGCGAAGGCACTAGATAAACAGAAGGATCGGATTGCTGGCTCTGCAACAGAAGACGATTAATCTGGGTGAGTGGATGAAGTCTCATTTGCTGATTCGCTTACGCCTTAAGAATTTAAATTTTTGATTGAATGCTTTTGTTAATAACAAGATGGTAAATCTTTGAGTATGCTTTAAGAGAATTCACATGTTGCCTCGCTAAGATTTGAATGTTGCCTTGATAAAGAGAACCATGCCATGCTAAGAACAAGAAAAGAAATAATCAGCATGCTAATAAGAAGACTCGTTGCCTGCTAATAAGAACTGAAATGATGCTTGTCATGCTTGATAGGATAAGAGAAAACAAATGAATCGAATTGAATGCTTGATCATTGCTTGCTGCTTGTATGCTTGAGAATTATAGACAAGTACAGACGGACTTGTACATGTTGACCTGAATAAAAGAAAGGCACGAATTGAACGTGTCGTATATCTGCAAAGGCATGGAAAGAACATGTCGTACATCTGATCTGAAATCTGTTTCATCTGATAGAATCCTGCTAGAGCATGCATATGGTCTCGGACAACTCGTGCACGAGTAAAATTTGTCTCTCGGGTGGTATCTGGGGGCGCCTGGAACCGCTCGGCCTAGGAGAGATTATGAGCACACTGGGTGCAAGGACCCATGTTAAAAGTGTAGCCGTTATCTGTGTCCTTAGCGACGAGCTGAACCCAAGAGCGTCACAGCGGCTAATCATGGGTTTCCCATGGACCATCATATAGATAGGTGTGGATTGGTACAAAGCTGAACCGGAGAGTCACAGCTGCCAATCGGTCTGCATGTGTCTATCATATGTTTTGCTAAGAGCTAACGATGCAGAGACGAACAGGGAATGACAATATTGGTTTTATAATGTTATGCTAATCCTTGTCTTGTGCAGGGATGGACGGTCGGCTATGGTAAGAATCACAAAAAAAGTAATAAAACTGTATTGCTTGAGTTTGATATATAAATGCTTGCAGAGATTAATCTGTTACCAAGAAATGCTATGTTCCACTAAGAGAAAGGATGTAATATCATGCTTGTAATCTGACCCTAAGTTTGTCTTGAATAAGAGAAAAGAATGCTAAAGTTGTTGTCCCTAATGAAATGAATATGCTCATGAAACACGCTGCGCACTGCACATGAAAGGAATAGTCATCGTGCTAGAATTGAATAGTCCCTTGTATGCTTGAAATAATATGAACTGTGGCTTTTCAAAGATGTGTTTTCAAAAGATATGTAAACTGACTCTGTATGCATGGAATGAATCTAGGTAAAACTAGCAAGATCACATCACAAGAAACGTTTTCTCACTAAATGAACAGTGATCGTTTCAGACAAATGTAGCTCTTTGTTCACACATTCACCAGTATGCTGATATACTGACCCATCATCAGTCTGTATGCAGGTGCACCATGCATCGAGAAGGATAGCCCGAAGCGATAGCCCGTGCCTCATCCCCAGGAGCCAGAAATCAGAAAAGGTGCCCAAGAGATGATATCTATGCAAGAGTTTGGTTTTGTATATAAAAGGATATAATGTATGGGAACGGGATCATTGTAATCTATCTGTAAAGTTCTGAGAGAATGTAATATTGTATCAAAGAGAAATGAGAGCTTGTAATCTGTTCAAATGAAATCAATAAAAGAGAATTGTTTCTTGTTACCATTGTGTTCAATGCATGTTTTCTAAAATATGTCCGCTGCTGCTTCAATTATCTGTGATACGTTCCGCTGTGTATTGTCAAACTTGTCTATCTTGTCTTGTTTCAGGTCTTGGCCTTGTGCAAGCGCAACTTAGACTTGCACGGCATCACGCCTTAGCGAGGACGAACGGTCCCAAAGAGCCCGAAGCGAGGACGAAAGGGACTCTGCGGGATCGGGGCGTGACATACATGGTGGAGGAGTATTCTCGTCGGACGCAGCAGGGAGTACCACCAACGGACGATCCACCTCCTCCTTCTCATTGATGTATTGTATTTGAATGTTTTGAAATGTTTTTAAATGTTGAATATTTGTGAATTTCGAATATTGTCACGTGGATATTAGTTTTTGATGAATGTTTTGGATAATGGTGAATGTTTGGATATTAGTTTGTGATGGATATTTGTATATTGGTGTGTGATGTATGTTGGTTTGTGTGATGTATTTGTGATGGATATTTGTATATTGGTGTGTGATGTATATTGGTTTGTTGGTTTGTGTGACGTGTGATGCATATTATTATGTTTCGATGTTTCGGATGTTGTATGAACAGGGAATGCTCTGTTTTATGTAAAAAAAAATTTAAAAAATTTTCAGATAGCGACAGACTAGCGACTACAGAGCGACGGAAGGCGGCGGATAAGCGACGAAATTTCCGTTGCTAACTGGAGAATTTCCAGTTAGCGACAGATGGGGACTACCAAGCGACGGATTATCCGTCGACAATGTTCTGGAAATATAAAATATTTTCAGCACCTAAGCGACGGATTATCCGCCACAATTCCGTCGCTAGTAGTCAGTAACAACTTTCACAACAATGACGGATTAGCGACGGATTATCCGTCGCTTAGGTTCTGGAACCATGAAAGATTTCCAGAACCTAAGCGACGGATATTCCGTCGCACATTAGCGACTATTATCGACAGATTTGAGACGAATTTTGTGTATCAGAACCTCTCTGATACGCGTTTACCGACATATTACCGACAGACTTGTCCGTCGGCTAACCGTCGCCAAATATACGAATCTTGCTGATACTTGAATTGACGAAAGTGCGTCGGCTAACCGTCGCTAAATATACGAATCTTGCTGACGGTAATCCGTCGCTAAGTTGTCGAATGACGACAACTTAGCGACGGATATGTTTAGCGACGGGTTATTTTTCGACGGATTTTTTTAGCCAAAATCCGCCGGTAGTCCGTCGGTAAATCTATTTCCCGACGGATTAGCGACGGATACGGCCGTCGCTAATCCGTTTAAATTTTGGTAGTAAATAATAATATTATCTAATTATAACCAAACATCTCTTCTAACTCATGTGGTTAAGGTGAGAGATATTCTTCTTGGTTGTTTGAGTTTGATTCCTAATGTTGTTATATATTTAAAGAAAATAATTTCTTTTGCATTTTTTAATATAATTTAGATTTTTTAAATTAATAAGTGATGATATACATACGACTTACACGGCTCACTTTTGAATCGTTTTGAAATCCCATTATAATGGTAGAGATATAGAACCAACCAATTCTATATTTATTATTTTTATTGTAACTTTGGATCTAAAGATGAATTGTTCAATCCATCTAGAGCTGTCAAGTGGACCAGGCCGGTCCAATTCGACCCGAATTTAGGTGGGTCGGGCAGGCCGGGCCTCACAAGTCCATATAATATAGCGGACCAGGTCGGACCTCAAGGTGAGAAACCTAAGTGCAGTCTGACCCATAACCTACAAAACTGTGGACTTCTAAGTCGGGCCAGGTTGAATCTAGGCCATCATACAAAAAAAAAAAAAAAACTACTTATTGTATTCCTGCAGCCATCCATCTGCCACATGATCATGCAAACATAGCTCAACAGCCATTTACGCAACCGTGGCCCCGCCAAAATTCCTAATGCCGTTAACCAACTCGGCCGCGCCCAATCATTCAGCCGTCTACCAAAACAAGTTGCATTTCCCATTCTATATTAACATTCCCCAACAAAAATCATTCTCGAAATTTGTTCGTCAGGTTTCCAACGGGACACGTGGTCAGTGCCAACAGGCGGTCCATATATATTCAGAAAAAAATATAGACCGAGTCTCCTCCCGCCCCCCCCCAACCGCCGGCCTATCCCGAGCTGTTTCATATATACATATCTATTGCGTACGTTACTTCCTCGCCGCGTCATAGACACGTGTCCCTCTGTGTCCCCTCTATATATACCAGCCTTCCTCCTCCCGTCTACCATTTCTTATTTTTCAGTTCAACCACAGCCAACCTCTCCACTACAAAAAGAAGAAGAAAAAAAAAAAAAAAAAGATTTTTGTTACATTAACAAAATGAGAGACCAAAGTAATAAACTCTTCAGCTTGTTATGTTCGTCGACTCCTCGATCGGCCAGCGACGAGGAGATGTCGCCGAGGACGAGCACGGACACGAGCTCCCCCTACAACACGTCCCCCTGGAACCCCGCTTTGTCGTCCCCGTTCGTGAAGTCTCCGTGGCTGCAGAGCCCCGCGGCCGTCGCGCCGATGGCCGAGCACCGGTGCGCGGGCCTGCTCGGCTCGCTCGTCCGCCAGAACGGGCACCTCTACTCCCTGGCGACCGACGGGGACCTCCTCTACACGGGGTCCGACAGCAGGAACATCCGGGTCTGGAAGGACCGGGCCGAGTTCTCCGGGTTCAAGTCCGGCAGCGGCCTCGTGAAGGCCATCGTGCTCTCCGGCGAGAAGATCTTCACCGGCCACCAGGACGGGAAGATAAGGGTGTGGAGCGTCTCCCACAAGGACCCCGCCCAGTACAAGCGGGTCGGCACGCTCCCCAGGCTGAGGGACTTCCTCAAGAGCTCCATCAACCCGTGCGAGTACGTCGAGGTGAGGCGCCACCGCCGCAACGCGGTCTGGCTGCGGCATTTCGACGCGGTGTCGTGCCTGAGCCTCGACTCGGAGGCCGGGTTGCTGTACTCCGGCTCCTGGGACAAGACGTTCAAGGTCTGGCGGGTGTCGGACTCGCGGTGCCTCGAGTCGGTGACGGCGCACGAGGACGCGATCAACTCGGTCGCGGTGGGGCTCGACGGGCTGGTGCTGACGGGGTCGGCCGACGGGGCCGTGAAGGTCTGGAGGAGGGAGTGGAACGCGAACGGCACCACGAGGCACGCGCTGGTGAGGGTCCAGGTGCAGCGGGAGAGCGCGGTGACGGCGCTGGCGGTGTCGGAGGACGGCGGGGTCGTCTACTGCGGGACCTCCGACGGGCTGGTCAGCTACTGGGAGGTGAAGGGGAGGGGGCTGGCGCACGGCGGGGTGCTCCGGGGGCACAAGCTGGCGGTGCTGTGCCTGGCCACCGCCGGCCGGAGCCTGATCATCAGCGGCTCCGCCGACAGCACCATCCGCGTGTGGAGGAGGGAGGCCGCCGGCGGGGCCCACGTCAAGCTCTCCGTGCTGACGGGGCACGCGGGCCCCGTCAAGTGCCTGGCGGTCGGCGGCGACGCGGCGGGGGGCGGCTGGCTGCTGTACAGCGGGAGCCTGGACAAGTCGGTCAAGGTCTGGCGCGTGCCGGAGAAGGAACCGTCCCGCGTGACGAGGGTGCCGGAGCACGCGCGCGGCGACGGGGGCGTGACGGAGGCCGGGAGGGTGTGAAAGTGCAAAATATCTAGATTGTTGAGGTGGTGATGTGTAAAAAAGAACGAGGAGTTCTACCCCTTTTTTTTTCCAGTTTTGTTGGGTTCATATAATTATGAATTATCCCAAATCCTTACAAGTGGGCGAATGGGGACGAAAAAAAAAATGGGGACGTATGAACTCTTGTATTGGTAGAGACGTAGATGTGTAAATTGCACGGTTGATAATTCGAGTTTGTAATTAACAGGATGTTATGGGACCTGCCTGAGTAATTTGTGACTACTTATTTGTCTAAAAATGGTTTTCTTTTTTTTTTTCTTTTTTTTAGGAGCAGATGTACTTATTGGATAAGGTTCATCTGCCAGTGGACAATCGGCTGATTAGAACTTCTCGAAATTGTAGCGAAATTTTTTCAAAATAAATAAATAGAATAATTAATTGAACTTGCCAAACCATGTTCTAAAAAATATCTAGCATTTAAATATTTTTCTGTCCATACTATATCACATGTATATTTATATATTTTTTCGCTAGTGGCTGCGAATGGTTGCTATTTGTTTTACTAATGACCATTTCTTATGATATCATTAAAAAAAATTAGACAAAATCTAAAATTATACTAAAATATTTTAACTATGATTTGAATATATTTTCTTAATTAGAATTTATTATCGATAAATTTTTATAATTTTAGATATGTGTTTAGTTAGATAATGCCATATATATAGTTTAAATATAATTTGAATATTGAATATATTTTAGGATTTGTTATATATTAAAGTAGTTAGAAGGATTTAAATTTTTTTTTATTTTTAGCAAAGAGGACGTATAGTAGTTAGAAAAAAATTGATTTTTTTTTATTTAATGGATGATATACATATAGCTTGGAATATGGCACTATGTTAGTTCCATGATAAACCAAACGACCGCGGCCTGTGACTGTAGTTCCGCAGCCACGTGTCGGCCCCTATTGGAGGGGGTCTGAAATTTTTGGAGGTGGGCCCAATGGACGGATGGGAGGTGGACACGTCGACGCGAACACAACTACGGGCACCCCTTCTGCGCACAAATTAGCATTTTTCTAAACCAAATATGTTGTGACAATTGACATATGTAACTAATCACATGCAGTTTATATATATATATATATATATATATATATATATATATATATATATATGAATTAAGAGCACATTCTACATTGTATAGTTGTAAATTTAACTATAAATTATGGAAATTATAATTGTCAAGGAGATTTTTACAATGTCTTTGAATTTTTAAGATGCACTACCAAAATAAGTGGATTAGCGACGCCCAAAAACGTCGGAAAAATAACAAAATCCGTCGCTAATATGTATCACCGACGTATTTACCGACGTTTAGGTTTTGTCGCCGTTTCCTTAGTCGCTGATTACAAAAACGTCGCTGAACGTCGCAATTACCGACATTCAGCGACGTAACAGTACGTCGGTGAGTTATCGACGTTTATCGTCGTTCCGTCGGTATATTAGCGACGTATATGTAGTCGCTACACGTCGGTAAAGACCTGAAATATTTACCGACGTCTACCGTCGTTTCGTCGGTAATATAGCGACGTGAATTTTGTCGCTAGACGTCGGTAAAGGTCCTGTACATTTTTGCAGCTAGTGTCGGTAAACGTCGGTAAATACGTCGGAGAGCTGTACTTTTTTGCAGTTAGTCGTCGGTAAATGTCGGTAAAACGTCGGAAAAATATATTATTTGCAGCTTGTCGTCGGTAAACGTCGGAACACGACGTCGCTAAACGTCAGTAAGCGTCGCTAAACGTCGCTAAAGTTGTAAAAAAAATAAAAAAAAATAAAACACAGATTCTTTATTACCACTCACAATTCTATAAAACACATATAGGTACACATTCAAATCCCCACTCACAATTCCAAATCACAGCGCATTCAAACCCCCACTCACAATTCCAAATCACAGATAGCTTTAATCTAAGTTAATTAACATCCAATCCAAACACAATTAACATTTATCGACGAAGGAATTAACATCCAATCCAAACAAGTCACAAGTCAATTCGATACAAACACAACTAACATCCAATACAAACATCCAATCATAAGTCACAACATAAGATGATAAAACACAAACAAAAGTCCTAACTAGGACTACTAGTGATCTGGTGCAGGAGGGGCACCGCAGAGGACGAAGGCGTAAAAAACTCATATCCGCAAGTGAAATCGATACAGATGGAGCGCCAGGCTGTGACGTCGGTGGAGTCGGTGTCGAAGAAGAAGGCGGTGGAGGCGGCGGAGTCGACGACGATGAAGGCGCACCCAGAGTACCAGCATGCTCCAACGCTGTAAGTCGCTGGTTGTATGAATCCATGATAGATAACATTTACACTGCTGGACCATCGAATCCTGCGCATCTCAGTCTCGGCCATGGTCACCTGCCTGTCTGCAACTCCGTCACCGTGCGCTCTAACCCTCCAACGGCGCGCTCTGTCCTCTCAGTCGTCTCCCTGAGGTATATAATGCCGCGTCGAGCGCATCCAATCGTGCTAGCAGCGCAGGATCGTCCGTAGGATGCTGAGACTGCTGTTCGATCCGTCGTAGCAGGTCGTCACGGAGAGACTCCATCATCTGGTGGACTCGGGCAGACTCCTGGGACGGCTGTGGACCATGCACACTAGCAGGAGATGTCCTAGAGGACTGGGTCGCAACTAGGGCGCCATAGGATCCCGTACCGTAGTACGTACCCCTACGGAGGCCACCAGCGGCGGTCATCCACAGCTCGTCCGCCGACGGAGCTTGAGTGGGCTGCGAGGAGCGTTGTTGTGGACATCCACATAAGGCTCGTACTCCGATGCTAAAGACACAAGTTCTCCGTGCTCGCTCCACTGATAGTAATTCGGCGTGAAACCCTTCGAGTACAAATGATACGTGACATCCACTTCTGGATGATATTTCAAGTTACGACATCTCACACACGGACACTTAATTTTGGTACCGTCCATGTACTGAGGGAACGCCTTGGCAAACTGCAGGAACTGGTGTACACCCTCTATGAATTCATCCCGCACACCGCACATGTCATCAGGATGACGGTTGTACATCCAAGTACGATTCCGCAGATAGTAATTCAGCTCCATAATTCTGTAAGATAGATACATCAAGGTAGTGAAAATCTGTATCGTAAGACAAACTAAACATAATTAGTATATAATCATGTAACTGGTGGATCCGCTAGCTAGTAAGCCGGATGTACTTAATATCAGAGAGTATCAGATTAGTATTAGTATATAGGTTAGGTAGACCGTATCAGAGAGTATCAGATTAGTATCAGAAGAAGGGAGGAGCAGATGGGTCCAGAGCCATGGTGGAGAAGGAGAAGTAACATGAGAGCAGTTTTCGCCGTAACATCTCCTGGCTCTGCTGGCAACTGAAGTCCAGATGCTACAAAGGACGATCCTTCGCTGAAATTAACTACAACACCCATCAGTTCAAGTTCATTCCTAGATGAGTATATTCCAATGCCATAGAGGAAGGTCAACAAACTGATGGCTTCTATGGCATTAGAATCTACTCATATAGGAATGAACTTGAACTGATGGGTGTTGTAGTCGATTTCAGCGAAGGATCGTCCTTTGTAGCATCTGGACTTCAGTTGCCAGCAGAGCCACAGGAGATGTTACGGCAGAAACTGCTCTCATGTTACTTCTCCTCCTCCACCATGGCTCTGGACCCATCTGCTCCTCCCTTCTTCCCTTCTTCTCATTCGACTATCTCGGCCTCCTATTCGGCCTACTATTCCGATACCGATACTTTGAACCTTGATCTTAACACAAACCTATATACTGATCGATACTAATCTGCTACGCCCGATACTAAGTATATACGGTCGATACTGATAGCGATAGTCCGATACCGATAGCGATAGTCCGATACCGATAGTTCGATCGATACCGATAGTTCGATACCGATAGCGATAGTCCGATACCGATAGCGATAGTTCGATACCGATAGCGATAGTCCGATACAGATACACATGGACCTACATATATATATATATCACTAGTAGCCATACTCCTCTACATACTACTCTACACTAGGATCTAGTAACCATATACTAAGTCAAAATCTAGGGTTTGACTGAATATGGGTTAACTTTCTGGTCAAACTAAGTCAAAATCTAGGTTTAATAGGGTGTGTGGGTGTTCACCATGTCAAAGTTCAGTCCATCTCTGGTGGACTCAAAAATGTACAGCAGGTGAGGAGAGTGTTAACCCCAGGTTTAGACATCTAACCCAAGTCAGTCTAATGAGATTCAATCTCAGATTTAACAAGTGTTTTCAGATTTACGAGAGGAAAAAGGTAAAAGAAGAAGAGTTCATACATTCATTTCCAAGTTTAACAGTTCATATAATCTCAAGTTATATGCATGAAGGAAAGGAAAATCAAGTTCAGTCATGTATGCATTCTCAGGTTTCATGTTCAGTTAATCTCAGGTTAATGTTCAAAAACAATCTTAGTTATACATTACATCTCAAGTTCATCTCATTTCTCAGTTATTGCATATATTCATATCATGACAGTTTTGAACATGTAAGATATGAAATAAACTTAACATCTACATAACTGTGAACAATATCTAAACAAACTAAAATCCACAAATCAATCCCAGTATTAACATTACATCACAGTCTATATTTATCATTTAATTTCAATATTAATATAAAACTTACAGTTCAGTTGAGTAGCATAACCCATGTAATGCAAACCCAAATTGAACCCCAAAATACAAACCCATGTAATGCGAACCCAAGTTGAGTAGCATAACCCATGTAATCATATAACCACATCATTTAGTGAACCATACATTACATTAATTAACCAATTTATTATCCTATTAATCTCTGAAAATTCCCAGAACAGTGTAGGTATCATAGTTATGTAGGAAAACCCCAAACCATCAGTCCCACATGCCCCATCCGAAACCCCAAACCTAGTTTACATCTTCTTTCCCAATTTTAAAGGACTACGCCATCTCAAATGGGGGTTTACATTGATCAGAATAATATGCAAAAAAGAAAAAAAAAGTAATAAAAATGGCGTTAGGGTTAGGGTTTACCAAATTGACGAGGGGAAGAGGGGGTCGACGGTCTCCGGAGGACGGGGTCGGTGCTCGCGGCGGTCACGAAGGTCGGGAGAGGAGAGGGGGTCGGTGCTCGCGGCGGCCACCGACGGTCGGCCGGGGAGCTGATGGGGGGGGAGGGGGAGGGTTGGGGAGAGGAGAGGGGTCGCCGAGGTCGGTGGGGGTCGCCGAGGGCGCGGTCGGACGGGGGTCGACGGGGTGGGGGAAGCCGGCTCGGGGTCGGGGGGGGAAGGAAAATATTGGGGGGAAATAATGGGGGGAATGAAAACTCGAACCTGACCTATATTCACACTTTAGCGACGTCATATAAGAACGTCGGTACACGTCGCTAATATCATTGATATTAGCGATGAAGTAATAAATACGTCGAAAAACGTCGCTAATATCACTAATATTAGCGACGTTTACCGACTTATACGCGACGTGAGCTCTTTAAAACGCAAACGTAGTTTAAATACGTCGCAGAACGTCGCTGTCAGTCGCTAATAGTGACGTCTTGCGACGTTATAAAGAAACGTCGCTAAATTATTATTTTCCTGCGACGTTTTCTTAAAACGTCGCTAATTACGTCGGTAATATGACTTATTTTGGTAGTGATGGGTTACTAAATTTATCATCAATTTATTACCGGTTTTTAAAATAAATATATAGCTTTTTGCTTATAAATTAAGAATAATTTTGATACTCCATTTAAAAAAAATCGGCATTGTAAAAAAAAAATTGACAATTACAAATTTCTAGATTAATATAAATAATTTCCTCATAATTTGCATACGACATGCACGTCAACTTTAGTACAAAAGATTACTTGCCCAAGTGGTGCTGGCATTAATTTTCTCTTGTAGACCACCCAAAAAGTTGCATTTAGATTTGGTTTTTTCTTGGTATTTAATTTAGATAATCTTGCAGACAAAAGAAAATGCCAAGATTTCTTTGCAATTTGGAGAGTCAACCCAAAGATTTGCTGCGCTTTAATATTGTGACAAGGACTTGTAGCTTTTTCACATGGCATTAGTTGTTTCGGAAAATTTCAACAGTAGCATTAAAGTTTATTTAAAATTGCATAAAAGGAACAAAGTTTGGGAGAATTGCAATCTCAGCATCGTCGTGCCCCATTTTGGGGCGTGAAAAATTAACCACCCCATTTTCCGAGTTAGTCAGTGAAAAAAAAAATAATAATAATAAAAAATAAAATGGCGCCCAAAAAAGGGGCGCCAAATTAGCATATATTATTAAAAAAAAAATAGCGCCCAAAAAAGGGGCGCCGATTTTGGAGCGCCGAATTTCTGCAAAAAAAAGAAAAAAAACATTTCATTTTGGCGAGCGGGAAAGAAAAAAAAAAAAAAGGGGCGCCGAAACTTGGGGCGCCAAATCTGCTAAAGTTAATGTGACTGGTCCAACGGCTACTTGGCTTTTAACTTATGCGCAACGGCTACTGACTATTATAGCTTTTACAACGGCACTATGCTTTTTACAACGACTACTATAATTTTACAACGGCTATTTTTACATGTATACTGTCTATATATAGAAATCATCTTATTGAAAATTTTCACATTCAATTCATCCCCTCACTTCTCAAGTTAACTTTCAGAGACAAAATTTTTTCTCCTCCGCAGGGAAGCTTTCAAGCAGAATCATCTCCAAATCACCACCTGGTGTCAAGAAGAATCCCTCAGAAAGAAGTTGCAACATTCAAAGACTTTTTCTAGTTTTTTGTCATGGATCAAACATTAACATTGATCTGCTACCATGGAGGTACACTTAGTGGACTATCTTATGAAGGAGGTACAACTAATCTAATTTCTACCTATCCTAATATCTCCTTAGAAAATATACGTAATATATCGTGGAACGTTTTTCTATTACATATGATTTCGTAATAAGATATTTTTTTACCGATACATTCTTAGTAATAGATAGTGAAGAAGCATGGAACTTCATTATTCAGGATAATATAGGTGCATCTTGTATTAAGATTTATATTAATCAAGCATTAACAAATATAAGCAAAAATCTTCCTTCTACTAGTCAACCTGTTATAACAGCCAAAATTTTTATGTTGGTCCTAGCACTTCAAACCAAGTAAATTTAATTGAAGAGAACGTTGATGACGTTGATAGTGACGACTTAGTGGAAGATTTAGACTATTATTTAGACAATAATGATGATAATTTAGATGGTAGCACCCCTGAGTTATTTGTTGGAAAAGAATTTCCTTCATCTTATGCATTTCGAAATTTTATTAGTGATATAGCAATTCTTCATAATTTTAGTTGTAGAGCTAAACATAACAATTCTCAAAGAATTGTATACATCTGTGACTCTCCAGATTGTAGTTGGAGAGTGTATGCTAAAGCAATTGGTAACGGTACAATATTTGAGATTCGTACATTTGAATCTCGACATTCGTGTACCGGTGTGTTACCAAGAGGAC
Source organism: Iris pallida (assembly GCA_029216955.1). Classification (NCBI taxonomy): domain Eukaryota; kingdom Viridiplantae; phylum Streptophyta; class Magnoliopsida; order Asparagales; family Iridaceae; genus Iris; species Iris pallida. The sequence goes on from JANAVB010006400.1 coordinate 2,938,267, forward strand.
ATCATCGACATACTACTGCTGCATGGATTTGCGAAAAAATAATGGGTAAAATTAGAGATAACCACTCCTATAGTGCATCTCATATTGTAAAAGATATACTTAGAGATTATCGAGTACATATTACGTATTCTAAAGCTTGGAGAGCCAAAGAACTTGCATTATCTGAAATCAACGGTAGTTATATCGATGCATATGGCAGTCTTGAAAGATATTGCTTGACAATTGCGGAAACAAATCCTGGTAGCAAATGTTTTTTAAAGACCGTAGAAAATAATGTATTTCAAAGAATATATATTTGTTTTAAGGCATGTATAGACGGTTTTTTAAGTGGTTGTTTACCTATAATTAGTATTGATGCAACATTTTTGACATCAAGATATCAAGGTAATTTATTTGTGGCATGTGCACATGATCCTAACTACCAGTTATATCCTATTGCATATTGTATTGCTGAAAATGAGAATACCGAATCATGGACATGGTTTTTAAACAATTTGAAGATTTCTTTTGGAAATTTCTTTGACCGGTGGGATAGTATTTCATTCATATCAGATAAACAAAAAGGATTAATTCGTGCAATGCGCGATACTTTTCCTGCATCTCCATATTTTTTCTGCATTCAGCATTTTAAACAAAATATGAAAAGTCAGTGCAGTAGTAAACCAAAATATCTAGAATGGTTGGATAAACTTGCTCGATCTTATAGTATTGTGGATGCAACAGAATGGTTTGAAAGAATCAAGTCCGCGGATGTTCGTATTTTTAATTGGATAGTTGGTACCAATGATGAAAATCGTAATTTCTCACATTGGATAACAGCTTATGCACCATGTTCTAGACTCGATATCAACACATCCAATATTGCAGAATGTTTTAATAATTGGATTAAGAATTTGCGTGATAAACCAATAACAATATTGCTTGACGGTATTAGAGCGAAGATCATAACAATTCATGAAAAGCATCGACGAAATGCTGAAAATATGGACAACAACTTCTGTCCAAGGATGCTTAAGACTATGGCTCGCCTAAAAAGAGAGAAACATCATTTTCAAATGTTGCGTATTGAAGGTTATTTATTTGAAATATTTGATCACGAAACAAGTAGGTGTTATGTGGTACAGTTAGAAAATAGAACATGTTCATGTTTCCGTTGGCAACACACTTTTTTACCATGTGTACATGCTTATTTTGCCTGCGAATCTACTAACTTACAGATTGAAAGTTATTATCCTGCTCAATTTTCTGTTGAAACACTTAAACGTGTTTATGCGTCTTGTATGGAACCAATTCCATCTCCATACACTCCTGAAGGTGAACTGGTAAGAGGTGAAATTGGAGTACCTAAAGTTGGACGTAGAGCTGGCAGACCTAAAAAGAATCGTTTTATGACAAAGGAGTTGCCGACAAGAGATCTACATTGCAGCAATTGTAACGGACTTGGACACAACAGGAGAAATTGCACAAGACAACCGACACAGTAAATGTGTGCATTTTTAAAAATGTTTTGTAATCTTGTAAGTTTTAATATTTCTTAAATGTTATGTAATCTTGTTATTGTCAACTTTTTAAATATTTTGTGATATTGTAAAAGGAGAAATTTAAATGATTGCAAGAGGAGAAATTTAAATGATTCAGAAATTTATACAACATGAGAATTTGCACCAGAGAATACAACATGGCTTTTGATCATTCACCTCTGTTCATTCTGTCATAATGCCTACGGGGAACTGGCCTAAGACCTAATCGCATTCTTCGAGCTGTCGTTTCTTCTGGTGTCTCCCCTGGCAATGGCTGGAAGTCATCCCCTCCATACTGGGGTGTCTGCGTAGATGGATAAGGCGGGGGCATGTCAAATAATGATGCTCCCGCGTTGTACATATAAGATTCCCAGTCAAAGTCATTTGAAGCATACTGCGAACAACCAGGTTGGGATGTGCCCTCGCCCGTCGCTTGATCAATATGTGACCCAGAATAATATGATGCATACTGTGAACAACCAGGTGGAGTCATCCCCTCGCCCGTCTCTTGATCAATATGTGACCCAGAATAATGTGATGCATTTTCTGAGGCACCAGAATAATCTTCCCTCGCCTCTTGATGTGGCCTACGGGGATGTGCATGTCTGCGTCTCACAATTCCTACAGGATGATCCTGAGGAATTTCTAATGGTAGCACTGGGGGCCTATGTGGTTGGCTCAAAAATTGTGCAGAATAGTCTAACAATTCACGTGGATCTACTCTTGGGTCCTGGGACAACCCTTGCCAATTTTGGAGCTGAAATTATTTAGATACTAAGTGAGTGAGACTCAGAATGATCATAGTATATTTTTATGATAATTTAGACACATACCATTATATTTACTTGTGTATTGCGTACACGCAGGCTACAATCATCCAGAGCTCGGTGAGGAAATCGGGCTTCTTCAAATTGTCAACGTCGATTTTCGACGCGGGGGGTCCCATACCAAAGTACGAAGGATTCACTACCTTGTACTGCAATAGAGATAATTTAGCATGACAAATATAAGAAAGTAATTGTATTTACAAAATCATGAGATGACTTACAATCAAGTATCGATGTCATCGGTTGAGACAAATGTTCCACCCCGTACGTCTCAAACCTGTTCTCCCAACCCGGAAGATGTGAGCGAGCCCGCGATGCAACTAACCCTCTGCTACGACTAACAGCCAAGGGTTCTTGTGGTATAAATTGTTTCATCCCAAACTGTCGCATGACTCGATCAGCCGGATGAAACAAGCAAAAGTGTACAATAGGGAACATCTAATCTGTGTACTAGCTGTGCAAAAGTGGACAATAGGGAACACGTTGGCATGCAGGGAACATAGAAAATTCCGCGCCCGAGCGCTTTTTTTTTTTAAATAATAAAAAAACATTTGGCGCCCCTTATTTGGGCGCCCATTTAGTTTCATTTTTTTTCTTTTTTTTTTCGGAGAGTAGAGAAATTTGGCACCCCTTATTTGGGCGCCCTTTTTTTTTATTAATTTTTTTTTTCCACGGACGAAGAAGCCAGGTGGAGGGTGGGTTAATTTTTCACGCCCCAAAATGGGGCGCGACGATGCTGAGATTGCAATTCTCCCAAAATTTGTTCCTTTTATGCAATTTAAATAAACTTTAATGCTACTCTTGAAATTTTCCGTAGTTGTTTTGTTAGGCTTGCCTTTATTGTGCATTTGAGTTCATGCAAGTCGTACCAAACCAAGCATGCAAAATCCCAGGGTGCATTCAGAAACAGAGATTGAAGTAGCGCATTCCTTGGTAATTGTTTTTAATATTATTAAAGTCCGTTGTACGAAAATTATAAATCTATCCAAATTGGGTCGCTTATTAATATCTGTATAGCTAGATTATATATCAGTATAATTTTTTTAAAATTAGCTTAATTAAGATGTATTATCATATATACTAAATATCATAGAGTGTTTTATATATACATTTATATATAGCATCTTTTAATACTCCCTCCGTCCCAAAAATATAGTTTTATTTCTATTTTCATCAAGATTAAGAAAATCCAATTAATATGTCCAACAAAACAAAATCTCACCAATTTGTCCCTTATAGAAGTTTTGAATTTTGCATGAACCTATTGTACTTATTATGATTTCTAATTGGGTTAATAAATGTCATTAAATCTCTAATTGAGTTTATTTAATGCCATCACATTCTACTATGTAAATTAAACTTTGGAGGCAATATTTTGGCAAATTTTAGTTTGAATTTTGGAGGCAATATTTTGGCAAATTTTAATTTTAGTTTGAATCATTAAAGCTCAAGTATATTTTCAAAATGTAACTCTTAAATGTATAGAGAATTGTAGAATTTATCTTGATATAATTGCAGTTTAAATAAGGCTAAAATTGTAAATTACTCCATAAACATCCATTATATAAAAAGAAATGAACAATAATATGGAACAAACCGAAAAAAAAAAAGTGAGACTATATTTCTGGGACGGAGGAGGAGGAAGAAGAAGAAGAAGAAGAAGAAGAAGAAGAAGAAGAAGAAGATGAAGAAGAAATATACCATACTAGTTAGCTACGAAATCCAAAACCTCAACTCTTCATCATGTATTATTAATTGAATTTACACATCTTATACTGACAGGACGGAGCCATCTTAGGACTATGGATCCCCCCCCCCCCCCCCCCCCCCCCCCCCCCCCATCAAACACAAATTTTTTTTTTTTTTGGGTTTTTTTTTTTTTTTGGGTTTAATGCGATTCCGACTACACTTAAGAGTTTAGACCACTTCAATCTAACCTAGTTTACCATAAGTTAGAATTTTTAGCTCCATCATCATTATATATATATATATATATATATATATATATATATATATATATATATATATATATGCCTTCTCATTGAATCCACGCATCAAAGATTACGTAGACTTGTATTTTTTTTATTTTTTTTGGAGGCATTTATATAGACTTGTATTACTATATTTAGTTTACACCGATTAAAATAACCAAATTAATTAATGGCTCGCATAGTCAAAACCAATGTTTTAAAAACCGGACCATCATCCCGGTGAGAACACTGGGTTGGGTCAAACCGGTTCAACCAGTGGTTTAATCCGGATTGAACCAGTTGTATAGGCTTATAATTTTATTTGAATATATTACATAGTACACAACTACACATATACTACTTATGCTAAAATTAGCCAAAAATTATACATATAAACTTTTATTGCATGTAAAGTCTAAACCAAAAGTCAAAAGCTAAACCAAAAAAAAGTTGAATTGGAAAAGTCAGGTTCAGACCGGTTTAAAATCCAACTGTTGGCTGTGTGTGTCTTTTGAGCACACACACAAATGCAAAAGCTCAAGTCCATTTTTCCTATAGTCCCACATCGGATAGATGTGTGGACTTGTGCTTGGATATATTGCTTTACTCTCAATTTGTTTATTGAAGTGTTGTGTGGGAGCCCCATGGGCCACACACGCGCCGCCGCCGCCGTCCGACCCGGCTTGGTTTGGTTCGGTGCGCGTAACGGGTGCGGGTACGTGCCCACATCTGCGGGCGCCGAATGCCGATTCGATTTCCTCTTCGGGTTCGGACTGAGACCCTTAAATTCTTTTTACTCCTTATCATTTTTTACCGTTACTATTCATTTAATTTTCGTAATGAATGTCCCGATACAATGTATCACATGTTTTTCATGTGTTTTATTTTGTAAAGTTAAATATTTAATTGAGTGATTTAGTTCACCATTATTCCTATACATTCAGCCTATTTAAATCAGATCCGATCTCTTCTCCCGTACACTGAAAGAAAAAAAAATCGTACAAACCCTCTCTCAAATTCTCACCTCCTTCGAAACAATGTTCTTCTTTGTTGTCACTCTGGGCGGAGCTAAGTCGGGGTCACTCTCTCTAAGTCGTGTGCGGCAAGGAGATTCCGGTGAGCGGGGATTTTACCACTAGGAGCGTTCGGATACAGTCTGCACATAGACCCGGACTAACTCTTATGGCAGTGCTACGTGCGCGACTTCCCCGGAAGCCGGTAACGTCTACTTATTTTATTTTGTTGCAGATTGAAACCGAAGAATTTTGAAGAATTTCTAACAATCTAAGAGTTGTCGCTCTAATTTTATGTTCAACATGAAATACTTATTATGCTCGAACTAAATTTTTTTATTTTATTCAGTGACATGCATATGTACTGAATTTGAGAGAATAAATTTATTATACTCAATGGTTCTTGTCACTTTCCATTTTTTCAAGTTAGATTATCTGAGAGAGCACCTCTCTCTCAGATCGGGTGCAGTATAATACCATGTTAGCATGTTAACATCCTGCCATTTGAGTTTCAGTTATGCACAATGTTATTATATGTATATATATTTCTTTCCCTTTTTCTTCTAAGGCACAAAAATAAAACTTTCTGGTATCAGAGGATAAAATTATCCTTGTCATTTCTCTGGTAACTTTTTACAGTTTGCAAATATTAAAAATTTAACGGGATGGTAAATAATGATTTCCATCGATAAATTCAGAGACATTCATTACTTTTCTGTCAACATGATTGATATGCTGTGATGCTTCTTACGGGACGACGTTGTACACCTATGAAGGTGAGCACGGCTAGTTAGACATGTCGCATGATTGTCTGTTTGTCGTGCCATTTAGAATACGACACCAATGTTAATAGTATACAAGTTATTATGTTTTAATGTTTTTCTATACTTAATCTGTTTAACATAAATATAAATCCTTTAAATGTTTCATATTTATATCCAAATGTATTATTCCACTGACATGTAGGAAAATTGTTCATATATTTTTTTTTGGGAGAAGTTATATCTAAGACATGCCAAATCTTATGTGTAGTCATTCCTCATCTCATAGCAAGTGAATCATTTTGCTTACTTTGTGTCAGCTCTCCTGATTTACCAAACATTGTAATTTTTTTCTTTAGAGGTTTCACTTACTCGAAAACTAACTTAGAATTCTTTATTGTGTCCAACAAAGACAAATCCAACTTTCTTATGCACTATCTTCACACATAATATGTATAGTTGTAGTCACATTTGGATGATTTAAGAGTGTTAGTCCCGGGGCTTGATCAAAGATGGTAGACTCAATGTCGAGATCAGAGGTTCAAACAAACGTTCCCCTTCTGATTATTCTCGAGATCCAATAGGAACACTATAATATAAATCTGATTACAAAAGCAACAATAATCAGAAAATAAATCTCACGTTCTTCCTCGCAATCGCAGTTGCTGACGGACAGAACTGAGTTCAAAAAATAAATCTCATGTTCTTCCTCGCAATCGCAGTTGCTGATGGACAGAACTGAGTTACAACTCAGATGAAGGAGAAGAAAGAAGAAAGAAGAAAGAAGAAGAGGAAAGGTTCTTGCTGGGGTGATTAAGATCACCGTTGCTCAAAGCAAGATTCGCCCCACCACGATCTGCTTCCAGGAACCAGCAAGTTCACGAAGAACTTCTGGAACGCTCGTAAGTCAAAATTTGAGACTTGAACGGGCTTTCTGGACTTTACAGACTCCCTTAACTCTCTTCTTGGTGCATCTTTCAAAGGAGGCCAAGGGGCTCTATTTATAGAGTGGAGTTGAGACTTCACCTCTTCTCATATCCGATGTGGGACTAAAATACCAATACTCAAAAATAGAGTTTGATATTTTAGATCATCCCACAATCAGCATAGAAGTGTGTCAGTCCACGCCTACCCCCCCCCCGAACACTCCCGTGCATGCACGAGACATCATGGAGTCCGTGTCCGAGTCCGAGTCCGCACAACAAAAATCAACTTGCATTCTTGTTGGATTTAATCCTTTTTCCTTCTAGGAAAATACTCCCACATGGCACAAACTTGTGCCCCACTACACCTCATGTGCACACCTCAACACAAGCAATGCATTATATTGAGATACTCACCATTTGGTGTAGCCGATGTGGGACTATCTTTTCTAGTCCAAAGGCAAAAACACCAACAATCTCCCACATATCTCAATATATGGGTTGAGCGTTCCCCACAGTGACTGCCCATCATGCATTAGGAGAGATGTCGCTACGACTTGAATCTTCCCGCATAGGTTAAATAACAGCATGATACAAGAATGGACTAAGCCTTGAATTCTGTACCATAACTGCAATTCTTCCTACTCACATAATGACATCAACTGTGCTTCTGGCTGCACATTGAAGGCCTTGTGCCAGCCTGATTTCAGTGTATAATTTTTGGGCGTCTACAAGTTTACCCTCAAGAGATGGCCTGATATCTCTATCCATACACTATAGGTGAGTTCTTTATAAAGAGTCATGGCATGAAGCATTGCGCTTCTTTGTGGTGCTACGCCGCTATGACATGGCTTAAAGCCGAGGCTTTGCCCCACCTGGGTACCTCATCGTAGTGTCATACTACTGTAGCATGAGGTCACAAGCCTCTTTGTAGTGCCAAACTACCCAGCATGAAGCCTTGCGCTTCCGTGCGGTGTTACGCCGCTATGACATGGCTCACAAAGCCGAGGCTTTACCCTACCTGGTACCTCTTCGTGGTGTCATGCCACTGTAACATGAGGACATCGTCCTCTTTGTAGTGCTGTCTACCTCTCTTTATTACGATTATCATACAGCATTAGACTACCTGCCTATTTGCGGTGCTACTCCGCTGTGACTTGGCTTGCAAAGCTGAGACATTACCCCTACCTGGGAACCTCATGGTGGAGTCACCCCACTGTAGCATGGAGTTACACTCCTTGTAGTGCTGCGCTACCGTACTTCCTGTAAAGCACTCCAGGCATTCACTCTACCTGAGAACTCATTAAGGCATTTAAGCCAACCTTCCCACATGATCCGTTTTCCGCAGAAAACAACAGTAGACAACAGTGGTTGTAGGTCCGTAACCTCTCCATGTCACATAGGACAAGTACCCACCGTTCATGATATTCTTCTGGTTAATAGTCCTCCCTTGAACCAAAAGCTAGATGCCTAGTAGATTTCTCTTTGAACTAATAGCATAAAACTTTATGGTAGGAATGTAATAACACAGTATCAGAATGCCTTCAAGCCTATTTTACAAGCTGTGTCATCGACCAGCTAGCGCTTGAGTCCCTTGGTGAACGGATCCGCCAAGTTCTCCTGACTCCGAACATCAATCACTGCAATGATACCTCTCTTGATGAGATCGTTCACTGTCCTGTGCTTCAACCGCACAGTTCTCTTCTTCCCGTTGAAGAGATCATTCGATGCCACCGCTGCAGTCGCCTGGTTGTCGCAGTATATCAGAATTGTCGGTATCTGTCCCCCAACCACTGGAAGATCATACATGAGCTTCCGAAGCTACTCTGCTTCATCTGCTGCGGTATCAAGTACAAAGAACTCAGATTCCATAGATGATCGTGAGAGCATAGTCTGCTTCTTCGACTTCTACGATATAGCAGCTCCACCCATTGTGAATATGAATCCACATGTGGACCTCTCGCTCTCTAATTCTGAGCACCAACTGGCATCACTGAAGCCTTCCACTACCGGCGGATCTCCGCTGTTGCAGTGCATATGTCTGAGTCTTCTTAAGATATCTCATAACCCGTTTCACAGCTTTCCAGTGCTCAATGCCTAGATTGCTCGTGAAATGACTCAGCATTCCCACGACGAAAGCTATGTCAGGCCTTGTGGCAGTAGTGGCATACATCAAACTCTCGATTATGCTTGCATACTCCAGCTGCATGATGCTTTCCTTCGAATTAGGCTTCAGTTTCAGATTACACTTATACGATGTATCGATCCCTGGAAGATCCTGATATCCGTAACGAGTGATCATCTTCTCAACATAATGAGACTGTGACAGTGCTAGTCCAGTGTCTGTCCAGATGATCTTGAGTCCCAAGATAACATCAGCATCCCCCAAGTCCTTTATACTGAACTTCGTCGAGAGGAACTTCTTTGTCTCCGTGACACAGCTTATATCCGTACCTACGATTAGCATGTCGTCCACGTATAGACAAACGATGACTCCTCTTCCGTCAGCAAACTTCGTATAGACGCACTTGTCTGTTTCACTGACCCTGTAGCCATTTGACCTTATGACTTTCTCAAACTTCTCATGCCATATTTTGGGAACTAGCTTTAAACCGTACGAAGATTTTACCAACTTGCAGACTTTGTCTTCAAGACCTTTGACGACAAACCCTTCTGGCTGTTGCATGTAGATCTCTTCGGTCAGCTCTCCATTCAGGAATACCATTTTCACATCCATCTGATGTATCACCATCTTATGTATCACTGCGAGAGCAATCAACATTCTGATGGTGGTCATCCGGGCTACTGGAGCATACGTGTCAAAGTAGTTGATCCCCTGCTTCTGAGAAAACCCTTTGGCCACCAAACTGCCCTTGAACTTGTCAATAGTTTCATCTGCTTTCATCTTCTTCTTGAAGATCCATTTGCATCCGATGGGTTTCGCTCCTTCAGGAAGATCAACCAACACCCAAGTGTTATTTGAGGTGATGGAATCAATTTCATTGTCAATCGCCTCCTTCCAGAAAACATTATCTCTGGTCTTCATCGTCTCATCATAGGTAAGCGGATCTGCTTCCACATGATAGGTGATGAAGTCATCTCCGAAGTTCTTCGGCCTTCTCGCTCGCTTCGACGACGGCTCAGCGAGTTCTGGTTCAATCGTTGTTTCAACAACAACATCTTCTTGGACTACTTTATTGAAAACTTCAGTTTCTTGTGCACCCTTATCGTTCTCCGGTTTATCTGTAAGAACAATATTCTTGTGCCTTGCAAATTATCTTCACGAGATTCGATGATATGATTTGACTCAATATCAAGAAATCTCCGAGCATCACTCTTCTCGGCATACCCCAAGAAGATCATCTTCGTAGTCCTAGTCCCCAACTTCTGAATCTTCAGATCTGGGAGCTTCACATAAGCCAGAGACCCCCACACTCGAATGACATTCAAGTTAGGTCTGACTTTGAACCAGTGTTCATGAGGAGTTACGTCCAAAGTTGCATACGACACTCTATTTAGAATAAAAGTGGTCGTCAATGCAGCTTCTCCCCATTAGCATTTAGGAAGACCCGTAGTTAGCAGCATTGAGTTCATCATTTATGTCAACGTTCTGTTCTTCCTCTCCGCTTTTCCGTTAGATTGAGGAGAATACGAAGCAGTAGTCTCATTGATGATTCCATGTTCTTTGCAGAACGATGCAAATTCATGAGACCTATACTCTACATCTCGCTCACTTCTGAGTAGTTGTAGATCGGTTTAATGTTCAGCTTCAGCCCTGAAGTCTCTGAACTACTCGAATGCTGCATCCTTCTACTTGAGAAGTCATGCGAACGTGCACTTCGAGAAACACTTCGAACCGGCCTCTATGGAGAATTGATAAAAGTCATAGATACCTGAGTATACTAACTCCAGATGATCAGTACTTTAGTTCAATCGTCTGAGCAGCTTCCCAACAGTCTTGTATCTGTACAGACCTTAAACTCCTCCACCTCCTTACCCCCACATTCCGAAGATAAGGTCCCGGTAGGACAACTTGAGTCTGCTTCTGTCACAGAACAACTCTCAGTCCACTCAATGAAGTAATTTCATCGCCATTAGCAGAAGTTCAAACATTCCTTCAGCACCGAACATCTTTTCGAAGCATATTCCTCGCCAAGAAATTACCATCTTGCTAGTAAGAATGTCCATCTTTCAAGTCTGTATCAGATAACAGACTTTCTGAGATCAGATCGCCGAAAAATCTCTGGTAAGTGCAACACGCATTCCAGTGTCCTTGTCGGTGGTTAATAACCACTGTCTTGATCTTCAGAACTTCTGCTAGATATATGTTCACCATTGAGACCTTCGTCATAACATGGCTCGTCATTGGTGAACAGCTCTTTTGAGAGCACACGTGGTCAGATGTACTAGTGTCAGACCACTAGTCAGCTACCACGCTAGATAACTCAACCTGTGCAACAATAGCAACCAAGTTAAGTAGTCAAAATAACCAAGTTTAGCTATACCTGCTATTTTGGTTTGGGCTTGGATTTGTATTCACTCATGTAGTGACCCTTCTTGCCACAGTTGAAGCAAGTCACGTGGGACTTGGTCTTCTGTTGCTTGAACGAAGGACCCTTCACTTTCAAATTTGTGGAGTCCTTCTTCTTATGATGAGAAGCCACCTGCTTCCCTTTGAACTCTCTTGTCTGCACCAAGTTTGCCTTAGCCAGTTGTTTGGACAGAGAGTCCATCTTCTATTGAGATCGCATTTCGTCCTCAACGTGGATCTCTTGTAGAAGATCTTCCAAGCTAATATCCAGTTTCTTCCGATGCATTCTAGCATAGAAGTTGCTCCAACCAGCAGGAAGTTTCGAGACTATCCCTCCAACGATAAACTTGTCGATGAGGGGCATCTTCTCGTCATCTAACTTCTGGCGCAACTTCAGGAATTCCTTCACTTGAGGTAGCATCGCCATCTCGTCTTCGAAGAGCCACTTGTGGTACTTTTCGACGATGAAGATTTTGGACCTGTTTTCATCATCTTCATATAGCTTACCCAAAGAATCTCAGATCTATTTGGCATTCTCCTTCTTGGAATATGACTCTGCCAGAGAGTCTTCCATAGAATTGAGAATCAGCTGTTTACATATGTTGTTTTCTCTCTTCCATTTGCTCTGCTTGACAAGTGCAGCAGCAATAGCATCGGAAGTTCCTCCTTCTGGAATTGTCGGTTCATCCTCAATCAATACATGGTCAACGTCCACGAGTTGAAGATTAAGGGTGACCTTCCTCTTCCATATTTGGAAATATTCTCCGTCGAATTTCTCCAACTTGTTAAAGCTGGTATCGATGAGAGAAGCACGAGAGTTTTCCATCTACAAGGATCTTGCTTTGAGATTGTTAGTCCCGGGGCTTGATCAAAGATGGTAGACTCAATGTCGAGATCAGAGGTTCAAACAAACGTTCCCCTTCTGATTATTCTCGAGATCCAATAGGAACACTATAATATAAATCTGATTACAAAAGCAACAATAATCAGAAAATAAATCTCACGTTCTTCCTCGCAATCGTAGTTGCTGACGGACAGAACTGAGTTCAGAAAATAAATCTCATGTTCTTCCTCGCAATCGCAGTTGCTGATGGACAGAACTGAGTTATAACTCAGATGAAGAAGAAGAAAGAAGAAAGAAGAAAGAAGAAGAGGAAAGGTTCTTGCTGGGGTAATTAAGATCACCGTTGCTCAAAGCAAGATTCGCCCAACCACGATCTGCTTCCAGGAACCAGCAAGTTCACGAAGAACTTCTGGAACGCTCGTAAGTCAAAATTTGAGACTTGAACGGGCTTTCTGGACTTTACAGACTCCCTTAACTCTCTTCTTGGTGCATCTTTCAAAGGAGGCCAAGGGGCTCTATTTATAGAGTGGAGTTGAGACTTCACCTCTTCTCCTATCCGATGTGGGACTAAAATACCAATACTCAAAAATAGAGTTTGATATTTTAGATCATCCCACAATCAGCATAGAAGTGTGCCAGTCCACGCCTACCCCCCGAACACTCCCGTGCATGCACGAGACATCATGGAGTCTGTGTCCGAGTCCGAGTTCGCACAACAAAAATCAACTTGCATCCTTGTTGGATTTAATCCTTTTTTCCTTCTAGGAAAATACTCCCACATGGCACAAACTTGTGCCCCACTACACCTCATGTGCACACCTCAACACAAGCAATGCATTATATTGAGATACTCACCAATTGGTGTAGCCGATGTGGGACTATCTTTTCTAGTCCAAAGGCAAAAACACCAACAAAGAGTAATAAAGCTATAGATTTATGAGCTAATAAAGCCTCAGAACTATGAGCATTCATGTACTAATAAAGCTCATTTCCTTATGCACTAATAAAGCTATAGATTTATGAGCTAATAAAGCTTCAGAACTATGAGCATTCATGCACTAATAAAGCTCATTTCCTTATGCACTAATAAAACTACAGATTTATGAGCATTTATGCACTTTTGATTATAGCATTAATTGTAAATGAAAATTTGGAGTCTACTAGCTGCCATCATCTTCGGCATCTTGTGGGATCGATAAGAATTTACATTTTTGCAACATACCCATCTGATTTGATTCTATGTTTTTCATAATCTTAAATTTTATCATATTGCATTGGTATTTGTTTTAATTTATTGTAACAAGCTTGTAGACACCTTCAGTATTGCAGATTTGTATTTGTTTTGATCACTTTGACTTAACATATCTATTTTGTAACATACCCCTTATCTGATAATTTTTTCCTCATTTTGTAATATATTTTTAGGGCCTTATCTTCAGTGCAATTATATTTAACTTATGTTGGCATGTCATTTAATCATGATATCAAATAATACAGTACATTAATGACCTAGTTAAGAAATTTGATGATGCACTCGTATTTTCTTTTTACTATATGCATGCATGTGTCTTCAATATCTTGTAAAGTTGTGGATTTGCTGAAATGTTTTGAATATTTGGACTTGCTGGTTGGAGTAAATATCTCAGTCTTAAAAGGTGAACACCCTGTTGAGTATTGACTGTTGTTTGTATGACAAGAAATTTTTAGTCTCTCAAATGCGCATTCACTTTGTTAATCGATGTAGAAAGGTTTTACATGGAACTATTTGCTACCAAATCAAACATGCAAGTGAATATTATAAAGCATGGTACAATAATTTATCACATGGTATTATGTAGTTGCACAAATTACAAGATGTATGGTGTTTTGTTTGAATATATTTTTCTTAATTACTGATATGAAAGTGTATGAGCTAACATACATATAGGCTATGCTTGACATGATCTGGTATATACTTTCCTTTACTTGTTTGATAATTTCTCCACTACTGTCATATCTTATAGCAAATTATTTTCTAATGTTGTTTGCAAACCTATAGCAAATTAAGTATCATATTAAAAAAAAATAGTTTAAAAGGATTTGTTGTGGGATTAAGTTGTAAGCCCTTTCATTAGATACTATTTTGCATACCTATATGAAGCTCGAAAAATTTGTGATGTTCTAGCAAAAAGACTATGTATCATTTAAATGACATGTGTCACAGCCTATGTAGAAGTCCCTTGAACTCAAGGGTACATGAAAACTATGTAGTAAAAGTTGGTTCATGGATTCACTGTACTTAGATTGAACAACCAAACTATAATATATTCTATTATATATATTGTGTTTTATTTCATCATTATTCATGAAATATTGTTGAATTATTTTACTATTTCGGTTGTCGTGTATAAATGCATTGATGTACCATGATGAACAAGTTTATGCATAGTTTCAGTTACATTTCTTATTAATATGTAAACAAACTTCTATTTTCTTAAAGACAGAATCATTAAATATATTTTAATGAACAAAATGTTAACAATGACGGCAATACAAAATTGGCAATACAAAATTATTTTTGTTAACATGATCTTTGTAATGCTATCTCTCTAAGGCAGAAGCGTTAGAGATTATGACTTGTTAGGAAAGTCTCAAACATGCTAACGGTGAAGGTACGTGAAACAAAGTTCTATGTTTTATCTTTCTGATATTAATGGGTGTTTAGCAAGAATAATGTATAAAAATAATATAACTTTTGTATTGTTATTAATAAGTCCGGATCATTTCAAATGATTATGGTATTGTACATTATTACATTAAAGTGGTGTCATATGATATTTTTCTTAAATCGGTTTGCATGAACCTTAGCTGACCATATTGTCATAAATATTAGAACTTCTAGTCAGACAAGAAAATTACAATGTGTTCTATCATAATATTTAAATTATGTTAGACAAACATTGATGTGCATATAATATGTGACATTATAATTCTTTTGGTTCATTCAAACAATTTAGTCAAAAGAAAATAGTTTAGTGATATTGTAAATTCCTATAAATCTAAAGTTTTTAAAAGTTGAGATTATTTTGGGTACAAGCCGAAAGGGTCCTTCTGTAAATCGGACGTAAATAGCTCTAAGCGACACGGTACTTAATCGTCCCCATGTGGACCTCCGCTAGCTGGGAACCGGCCCCTACAGCTAACCCAAAGCTGATCAAAACTTAATGAACTAATGATTTGATAAGGTCAATTAGCAAATTCACTCAAACTATTATTCTAGTACTTTAGACTGTCGTTTTTGTAAAAATGACGTATACATATAAATATTTAGAGCCAATGCTGAAAGTTACTCTATTCTACTTTAAGGGATGATAGAGTTAGATGAGTTTTTGCTCACTATACTAATGTTTATATCAGCAATTAGTGAAATCACATACTTGTTAAATAACTGTGATGTCACCAAATCTGATTTAAGTAATAACTAAATCAGTCAAACCAATTTCAAAATATGTTTATAAGGATATTCTAGACTATAAAATTGTATCATATTAGATACTCTTATGTCATAGAAAGTCATTTTAGTACAAACTAGGTAACTGACTCATATGACATCCAATCCATTTATGAATATATTTTTTTACTCTATGAGGAGTTTTCTTCTCTTGCGTTTATGTAAGAATCATAACTAAGAGTATTATATACTCAAAGTTGTTATCTTCAGTCACATCTTGAATTGAAGTTGTATGACTAGGACATTTTATATTTTACATGATCAACATATATCTGTACGTGGCATTATTTTAAAATTATGCAAAAAGCATGATCTTGTGAATTCTAAGATGTACAGGTACCCGCAGCTGCGTTTCAAGACATTAATGTAGGAACCCTAGAGGGGGGGGTGAATAGGGTCAAGCAAACTAATCAAGCACTTAGCATAAGCTAATGAACAATTTAAATATATAAGTGCAAGAGAAGAAGCAACAACAATACCGACACACGATATATCCTGGTATCCTCCCAAGGGGCACTCCTGTCCCGGAACTCTCTCCGGCTTTAATCCACTATTTGAGTAAATAGTTACACACGAGTTTGGATCCGAATAACTCGTCAACTTCTTACACGAGAGCTTTAGTCCGAAGGCCTCTTCGACTTCAACCGAGAGTTTGGATACGAAGACTGTCCAACTTCAACCGAGAGTTTGGATATGAAGACTCTCCAACTTCAACCTTTCACAATAGGTTTTGATCTCCTTATACAACAAGATGAAGATCTTACTTTTCAACTCAATAACTCTAACACAATTTGTGGATGGCAAATGAAAGCTTTGTAGAGTTGTTTGTGGATAGGCTTTGGTGGTTTAGAAAGTTTTAGGCACAAAGCATCAACCTTGAATGAAGGGGTTCAAGGCTATTTATAACCAAAGCATTAAAAAGAGCTCAAAGGCAACTTTTCAGTCAGCGAACCGGTATGCCGTCGGTATGAACCGGCATACCCTCGGTATACCGGTCTGGAATGCAACGGCTAGAAATATAGCCGTTGGGATCATTAAATACTCAAAATTTCGACCGTTGAAATTTCAACGTTACTAAATCGGTATACAGTCGGTATAGATCAGTATTTCGTCGGTATGTCAATTTTGTAGATAGAAACTTTCTGTGAACAAAATTGGTATACCGTCGGTATAGACCGGTAAACCGTCGGTATGCCGATTTTCATCTGAAAATGATCCTGGGCTAATTTCTACCCTAGCTTTCGATTTTGTCATTCATTTCTTGTGTTTACAAATATTCCTAAGACTCATTACAGACTCCAGATATACTATAGCAGGTGCAGGCTTCTTCAGAGTCTTGAAATGATGATGGCATGGCTTGGTTTCTTCCTTGGATAGGTGCTGGCTTTTTTCCTTGGCGGCAGCTGTCCAAAGATATCCAGTTTGTGAAAACTGAATACCTTTCGGGGGCTTTGCCCCCGAACCCCCGACGAGGAGTGCTGCTTCCTCGACCCCCGCCCGCTGTCCGGGCAGCGGAACCCCCGAGTGCGTGGCTCCGGAGATGTCGTCGGGTGGTTCAGAGAAATCTTGTGGGATCCGTCGTCTTTGGCCCACCATGATTTCTTCATTGCATATGTCCACATTGATCTTGTTTATTGCTTTTCTGCATGTACATGTTATACGAACAAAGCAATATACATAGTAGCAAGTATGATAAGTTTAATGCACATTAGGACAATACTGAGTTTAAGTATAAGTGCTAAGGTGATAGCATAAATGTTAGTGATATCATAATGATTAAACTTAATTGAATGACCACAACCAAAAATATAGTTTCGATTTTGGCAACCCGATTAAATTTAAGATAGATAAGCTCATATCACTAATATGTAAACCAATAGGCACATATCACCAAAGGTATAAGTATAAGTAGAAATGCTATAGCGATAGTATGAAAATTAGTGATAATGAGATGCTAAACTTAACATATTAACCATATTCAAAAATATGATACATTCATTGGGCCAACAATTAAAAGAGCCTAAAAAGTAAAATTGTAGTTCTTGACTATAAAGTCATAAAAGAACTTTACAGATCTCTTGACGCAGAGTTTGTCTAGAAAATTTATCCTAGAATCATCGAGGGGTTGGGGTTAAGCCCATAGTTTAGTTACCAGCAGTGGCAACCCAACCGAGTCTGACTGGAGATCCCAAGAAGCCGGTTCAATGGGTAGGAACAAGCTGGACTAGGTGACTATTATGGAACACTGACCTTGAGATTAAATTCTCTTTAAAATAAAAACCCAGGAGGCTGTACATGTGTACATTGAAATCCCATCCCTATGGTGACAGTGTTCCTTTTGTGATATGGATAGGGTGAGTTTAAACTCTTAATAAGTCCAAGCATGATATGCAGGGTTGATTCCTATCACCAACCATTGAAGACTTACCTATATGAGAGGTCGTGAGGGCCACGACTATAGGACAGGGCGATACTAGACAACTCTCATGAATGTGTAAAAGTGCGCATGGCAAACCAAACGTGCCACCCGATAGACCCAAGTACCTCTAGCGTACTATGTGTGTTATTGTCTGAATCTGGTTCAAGAAGACTGATTCAAGGCGTAGTCCATCAAGCTCTTCTTCAGATAAAGACAATAGTCACTACGTGAGATTCAAGGCTGTAGTCCATCTCATTTATGCATAGTATACAACTGTCCAGAAATTCAATTACTCTTCTCTTATCTTTCATTTTTCTTTCACCTTGAAACTTGACCTTTGGGGGGGATTGTTGGCTGTGTGTGTCTTTTGAGCACACACAAATGCAAAAGCTCAAGTCCCTTTTTCCTATAGTCCCACATCGGATAGATGTGTGGACTTGTGCTTGGATATATTGCTTTACTCTCAATTTGTTTATTGAAGTGTTGTATGGGAGCCCCATGGGTCACACGCGCGCCGCTGCCACCATCTGGCCCGGCTTGGTTCAGTTCGGTGCGCGTAACGGGTGCGGGTACGTGCCCACATCTGCTGGCGCCGAATGCCGATTCGATTTCCTCTTCGAGTTCGGACTGAGATCCTTAAATTCTTTTTACTTCTCATCATTTATTTTTTACCGTTACTATTCATTTAATTTTCGTAATGACTGTCCCGATACAATGTATCACATGTTTTTCATGTGTTTTATTTTGTAACGTCAAGTATTTAATTGAGTGATTTAATTCACCATTATTCCTATACATAGGAATTCAGCCTATTTAAATCGTATCCGATCTCTTCTTCTGTACACTGAAAGAAAAAAAATCGTACAAACCCTCTCTCAAATTCTCACCTCCTTCGAAACACTGTTCTTCTTTGTTGTTGCTCTGGGCGGAGCTAAGTCGGGGTCACTCTCTCTAAGTCGTGTGCGGCAAGGAGATTCCGGTGGAACGGAGATTTTACCACTAGGAGCGTTCGGATACAGTCTGCACATAGACCCGGACTAACTCTTAGGGCAGTGCTACGTGCGCGACTTCTCCGGAGGCCGGTAACATCTACTTATTTTTATTTTGTTGCTGATTGAAACCGAAGAATTTTGAAGAATTTCTAACACCAACTGGGTCAGACGGTTCAGTGGTCTAACCGGCCGGGCCGACCGGGTTGCATAAAAGAAACCGATTTTTGGAGAAAAAAAAAACAGTGGGTCGGTATTAAATTCTAGCCCGAAAAATTTACTGGTTCACGGGTTGACCGGTTCAACCGGCTGGTCCGGTCCGGTTTTTAAAACACTGGTCAAAACTAGCTAGTTCTACGAATACTCCATTTTGTATATACCCACTAGCGGATCCAGGATTATAATTCACTGGGGACACACTTATAATGGAGTTCGGAGACGAAAATAAACTTGAAGTATAATAATATGTTAAAAATAAAAATTCACTGCGCCCTGCCCCAGTCCCTCCCAAGTGGATCTGCCACCGTATATACCAACATATATAATATACATGCTGGCTGAAGCGAGGCAAGAAATTATATCACATCTCCTTTAATAATCCAAAGCAATGTTTTAAAAACCGGATCGGATCGGCCGGTTCAACCGGTTCATCCGTGAACCGGTCGTTTTTCCGGTCCAGTTTAACATTGACCCGATTTTGTTTTAAAATTAGTATTTTTGTAAAAAAATTAGTGGCCATAAGAGATTAATTTGGACCACTTAAGTTAACTATGGTTGAACCACCAGTTGAACCAATTTGATTCGACCCAGTGCCTTGGCCGGGTCAACCACATGTCCGGTTTTTAAAATATTGATCCAAAGTCTTCATCGACTCATAGTTTTATTAATTTACGTATATATATGTTACTTAAAGCTGTGTCTTGAAACACTAGCATCCCTACATTGTGTTGCTTCCTTTCACTACTGCACGACTATGTGCCATGATATAAGCAATTTAATTAATTAATATTTATTAAATTATTTATTTATTAATTGATACTAATTAAACACCGCTCGAGCCAAAAAGTAATCCTACTACTTTAGATTAATGAGAAAACGTAAGGCCTCCCAAATATTTTCTCATTAGCGCATGCCACTTGTTTCAGGTCTTACATATGTAGCATATATTAATGATGCACGCTTTTAGTTAATTAATTAATTAATAAGAAAGGTCTTGTGGTTACCTAATAGAGAAAATTAGAAACAAAATTATATAGTCCACAAAGAAAATACCTTGCAAAAGAAGAAAAGCCATACTCCACAAGAGTCCACAAAGGAATTAAGAAATCAAATGTGTTGCTACAAATTGGAGATTGATGACCTAAACATTGCATTGCTCAAACATTATTCAACAAAACTTGCCGGCCAAATTAATGTTTCCACGGTTCAAGCAAAATGTCACACGTAAAAATTTAATTTTTTTAAAATATATATATATCAAAAGAAAGAAAACTCTCTTTTCCCTTGCTCTTGACAAATATGAAACACAAGTTAAATATTTCCAATTTGTTACACGAAACTAAGAGCATCCACAGTAGATATACTCCAAATACATACTTCAAATTGTTAAAAATTGTATAAATTATTATTTTTGGAGTGTCTCATTGATATTGATACACAATAGTACACTACACACAGATACTCCAAATTAACATCATTTCTCTTTTTTCTCTTTATTTTCCTTCATTATTGTTAAGACTTTTTTCTCTCTTTTTTTCTTTATTTTTCTTCCATGTTTGATAAGAACGATTAATTTGGTGGACCCAGAAATTAATATAGCAGAGTTATGGCACACTCCAAATCTGGAATTTTTTTTTTAACTTTTTAACAATTTTCAAGTATGGACAAATGTCCACTGCAGTCTTCAAGTGTTACAAAATTTAACTAAAATTAAAATGTAGCACTTGAAATCTATTCCACTGTGAGAGTATCCACGGTGGGAGAGATTTCAAGTGCCACATTTTAATTTTAGCCAAATATTATAGTACTTAAAGACTACAATGGGCACTTGTCCATACTTGAAAATTGCTAGAAAACTAAGAGACAATCCAGATTTGGAGCGTGTGCTAGCTCCACTACATTAATTTCTGGGCCCACCAATATTAACCAATTTACCAAACATGGCAGAAAAATAAATTAAAAAAAGTAGGGAGGAAAAATATTACCAAACATGGAAGAAAAATTAAAAAAAGAAAGATAGAAGATGTTAATTTGAAGTATTTGTTTGAAGTGTACCATTGTATGTCAATATCAATGAGACACTCAAAAAATAATATTTTATATAATTTTTAATAATTTAAAATATGTATTTAGAGTGCCTCCAATGTAGATGATCTAAATGCTCTAAAGTCCTAAATATCCTTGTAGCAAAATCTCCAACACTGACTTGTCTTTCTGATGAACAGTTGTTCTCGTTCTCGAGCACATAGCAGGTGGTTTGTGAGCTGATTATTAGTATTGCTTGTCAATTCTATATATTGTATTATTATTATTATTCATATTTAAACTTAGGGTTATGTGTACATAAAGAACCACATTGAACTCATGTAATTTTAACAGGTGGAGGCCTCAAAGCCGTTGTCATCTCAAATTTTTCGTGGCTTCTAGTACTCGTGTGCTAGCTAGCTAGCTAGCCAAGGCTTGCACGATCCCATTCACGACCGCAATTTTAGGTAAGAAAAAAAAGTAATATTTGTTTACGGTTATTGTGGGTGAAAGAGGAGCGCCTATCAAAACAACTTAACGAGCTAATCCTATAAATGAATGTTCGAAGCATTGAAACTTGAACACACAATGTTAAGGGCTCGTATAATATTAAAAATTAATGTTTAAATTTTTATATTGTTCAAAAAAAAAATTTAGGTGTCGTCCGGTTGACTTAGATTGATTGTCTAAAATAAAGATCTAAATATAAATTGTGAATATTATACGAGACCTTAAAATTAAACAAAAATATGTAACATTTGTATGATTTGAGTTATTTAGTTTTACAAATTGAGCAATGGCAAAACTATATATGAGGCTAGCGTGGGCTTCAGTCTACCCCAATTTTTTTTTTTTGTTTGTTTGTTTGTTGTTTTTATAAGAATTCGGACATACCTAGCCCACACAAGCTCGAATTACTGTTCTGGTTCCGTCCTTGATGGTGAGATGTGACTTGGATTATTTAGTTTTATCGTGATCAATCGATCAAATATAAGATTTGTGATACTGTTGTTTACTTCTATCTTGATCTTAACAGACACACAATCCTTCTGGAGACAGTTTCGATCAGACAACTTCATGACTATTGTGTATTTTTAGATATCACTTGTCCTGGTCACATTATTGAATGTTTGCAACACGAGATTTCCGAAGGATCGTGTGGCTGCTGAGATCAGGATAGAAGCAAATAACAGTATCACAAATTTTATTCTCGATTGATCATTAAAAAATAAATAACTCAAGACACACAATTCACACCATGCAAAACTAAATAACCATAATCCTCACATGTTTTTGTTTAGTTTTAGGGTCTAATATAATATTCAGCATTTACGTTTAAATTTCCAATTTGGATGGTCAGCTAAATCAACCGTTAGGATGAGATCTAAATTATTTTCTGAATAATATGAAGACCTAAACATAAATTTTTAATATTATTAGGAGCCCTAGTATAAATATCCCTACCACTGGGAGAAAAATGTTGCTAATATAGGTAAAAACAAATGCTGCTAATTAATATAGGTACAATTGTGTAGTTATGTTCGACTTGTCAATAATATGATTAAAATTTTGGACATAGATACAATCAAAAAGGTGCATCATAAGTGAATATATAACTTACGTGTACCGGAAAAAAAAACGTGCTAATCTAACCATCTTGTAGAATGGAAAGAGTCGCAATCAATGGGACGTCAATAATATGTTTGATAGGAAAGTTAGGGGGAAATCAAGTGATCTAAGGTTTGGGCTACAAAGCTGTGGGCTACACAAGCTAACCAGCTGTGCGATCGAGTAGATAGGCCACAGTGTGGAACTGTAACTGCCACTGTGTTGGTCAAATCAATACTTGCAAAATGATATATGGCACGCGATCTGTGTCTGCAGACTACGACTGTCGTCTATGTGCCACGATCTCATTGGCCTTTTCTATTTGTTTGAATCCGTCATCGAAATCACAGTCAATAAGACGCTGATACGTGGTCCGTAATCACAGTCCGCGAGCAACTTAGAAGCGTTCTTAATACTAATTACTAATACAGCTATTATATAATGTTTGGGAAGGGAGAAAATAGGAGAAGGAAAAAGTTGAGAGAAAAATAGAAGGAAAATGAAAAGTCGTGATGTTTGGAAGGAGGGAAATGGAGGAGAGGAATATGGCATCGTTTGGTTCGCGGAATAAAAAGAAAATGAAATCAATTTCTTGACATTTTCTTCCCTTTTCTTTGAAAAATTATAATTTTTATTGATTTTTCTTTTCGACGTTTGGAAATGCCAAAGATTTGGAAAGAAAAGTTAATACTTAAAGGTGAAAAATTAATTCATTGCTTCAGTGGATGGAATCTTTTTTCCAACTAATTTTTCTTCCATTAGAAATCACTTTTATTTCCTCCTCAATTCCTTTGGTTTCCTTTTCCAACATCATGATTCCGCAAACCAAACGAGGGGTATGAGAAAAAAAATTATGCGGGTCCCACTAAAAAAAGTTCTTCCAAAAGTGGAAGAAAAATGGGGAGATGTGAGATAATTTTTAAAAAAATTTACCCAACCCTCAAAATTTTAACCATAAATTATGATTTAAGAAATCAAGGACTAAATAGTAAGTATATTTTCGGAACAGCTATTTGGACCGCCGCAGGACTGGCCTGCGGTCACGTGGCACGTCGGCATTGTCCCCCGGTCCGGGCGGGCCCGCGTTAGCAGAGATAGGACCAATGTTTGGCCGCCACACGGATGCGGACTAGCCCTACGAACGGTCAAAATAGATTTTCGTTATATTTTTATCCCACAAACAAACAAAAAAATTTTAATCATTTTTTCTCTCTACTTTTTTTTTTTCTCATCCAAAATAATTATAATAAAATAACTTTACAATTATTTTACTTGCCTTCATGTTCCTTATCCTCAAAATTTTCATTCCCAGGAGATCATTCAGCGCTAGGACAAATAATTACAAATAACAATTGAGACGTAAGCACGTGTGCCCATCTCATTTGAGGGACAAGAACTGGGTGTTGTGCTTGAATCCACAACGGCTCAGGCCGACTCGGTTCAATTTGACCGAGTTCAGTTCGGGTTAGACGAGTCGTCAAATTTTTTTGCCGAGAAGACTTGTTACTTGTAGCTTCGGCTAAATTACTAAATCCAGTATTGGCCCACGGCCCGGATAGAGCGGACCGGTCTTTACCGGACTGGATTCAGGCCGAATTCGAGTTAACTGGTTTTATTTATAAAAATTAAAAATATGGTAAAATGTAATGGACTAGATATAGCAGTTTTATTATATTATATTATATTATTTTAAGATAAAGCCACAAAGCCCGGACAACCCCCAAAGTAACTATAATGGGGTCCTTTGTGTAATGAAAACTTCTAGCCTTGGTTTGGAAAATATGGGAAGAAAAAATTCTGGTAGCCGGACAGAGAAAAAACTGTCACGCCTCGATCCCGGAGGATCAAAACTAGCCACTGGACATGATGTCGTACAAGTCTATATTGCAGTTGTACAAGACAAAACTATTACAGTTCCTGGTATTTCTCAGAAAACAACAACAGCGCAGCAAAACCAAGCAGATAAATTGAAATCACACAAGATTATGAAGAAACGTATCTTTTTATTGATAATTGTAATGGATTACAAGACTTGCAGCGGAATACAGAGCTTACAACTAATTACATGACTCTTGAATAGCCAACTGAATATATACACTTGCCCTTTAGGCTACAACTGAATATGCCGCCTTCTTTACAATGAACTTGTCAATTTGGCTACAATCTCACTGGTACAACTCAGTTACACTGTTCCATACATTATGTCCCATATAGCAGAAGACATCGTCTTGAAAGAAGAGCTTCTACACACCCATCCGATTCAGCGATGCCAAGCACTAATCAAACGATTTTCTCCATACGCAAGCACCTGTAATATTGTCCACAACGTTGGTCAGTACATCACCAATGTACTGGCGAGCGGTGCTAGCCCAACTCACCTAAGAAGACAACACTAAGTAATCATGTTATAGAACATTATTAACAGTGGTCTTTCTCGTTGCCTTAGGGTCAATTTTATTTGAGGGACAAGAATTGGGTGTTGTGCTTGAATCCACAACGGCTCAGGCCGACTCGGTTCAATTTGACCGAGTTCAGTTCGGCTTAGACGAGTCGTCAAATTTTTTTTGCCGAGGAGACTTGTAGCTTCGGCTAAATTACTAAATCCAGTATTGGCCCACGACCCAGATAGAACGGTCCGGTCTTTACTGGGCTGGATTCAAGCCGAATTCGAGTTAACTGGTTTTATCTATAAAAAATTAAAAATATGGTAAAATGTAATGGGCTAGATATAGCAGTTTTATTATATTATATTATTTTAAGATAAAGCCCGGACAACCCCCAAAATAACTATAATGGGGTCCCTTGTGTAATGAAAACTTCTAGTCTTGGTTTGGAAAATATGGGAAGAGAAAATTCTGGAAGCCGGACAGAGAGGAAACCTCTAGTCGCAGAGAGTTGTTTGCTTAAACACAAAGTGCTCACTCTGAGGAGTTTGCTCAGCATCTCATTGCGTGATCAAACTGATGGAAGGTGGTTATCCAAAGCGTTCTAGAAGTTCTATACGATGTCCAAGAATGGTGTAATTATCTCTACAACATAGCATATATGTAATCCAATCCACAAAACGAAAAAAATATAGAATGGACAATTTGAAGCCCAATGAACATACTTGTCCGATTAGACTCGAGAGAAACAACACGAGTTTACAAATACTAAACTATCTAGCAGATACAAATAGCAAAAAGAAATATATACTACGGAAGAAACATATACCTATGTACCTGTAACGAAAAGAGTTCCATTAATAATCCATCTGAAGAACTCCGCAAATGGCCAACTCAATCAGTCTGGAGGAAAACCAGGTCCTCAAAGAGACGTAGCAAGATACAAACAACATACTATAAATACTGAAATATAATAAATGCATAAGGGTATTTCTAACCTCCTAAGTGTAAATTTAGAGGATAATGTTCGCACACATTAACAAATGTAGGATATATCCTACATTTGTCAATGTGTGCGAATATATATATATATATATATATATATATATGACAAATATATATATATATATATATATATATATATATATATATATATATATATATATATATATATATATATAAAATCGGGAGCCCCCTTTCCAGAACCCCACCGAAGCCCCACGTCCCTTGCCGTTGGATCGCGTGGGCACCGCGCAGGCCTCGTTCGATCCGATGGTGCACGGAGAGCGGAGCTTTGACGGAGCTCCATGGACGGGTCTTTTGATCTGCGCCCTACACACACACACACATACCCTCCCCCCCAACACTCACACACAAACTACAAGCAGTCATATGTATCCTTGCACAATGTTCAGCGAAAGTCAGAGACCAACATGATAATCAAGCTCATAATCTTTCATAGTTCTCTGTGGAACACATGATTCACCAATCTGGGTAACCCATACGTCTAGTGACTATCCTCCCCCTCAATCCCCACACTGACTAAGTTGTATATACAACATGTCCAGTTTGTAAATACTAAAATCTCTAAAATATACTAATCAAAGCAGTTAAGTTCTATTTGTCACACATTCCATACGTATCGATGATCGGTTGAATACAATGGCTCGTGTCCTATCATGAATATCAAATATCGTGTCATGTGTGTCAAGGTCATGGATATGAGAGTACCCCACCAATATTATATGATAGTCGATTAACAACGACGTCGATATACATAAAATAAGCACACACACACACACAAAAGTAAATTGACACACCGACGATCGCACCCGTCTTATTTGGACGCAAAATTTATATCTATACAAGAGGTCATGATCATGTAACATAATTAACTGAAACATAAGCAAAAATACAAAAAAAAAAAAAAGTAAATACAACAAGGTATACTTGTACGGACTTGGAGAAAGTTTGGACGATGTACCAGCTGCGAACTCGTTAGATTAGGAAAAACCCAAAAGGTAGAAGATGCACAAACATCGTCGGGTATTTGCATAGGCTTAGAGAAAGTTTAGACAGTGTGCCAGCTGCGAACTCGTTAGATTAGGAAAAAATCCAAAGGGTAGAAGATGCACAAACGTCACAGGATGCTGGAAATAAATATAACAAATGCATCCAGAATGGGTGAGATAGTCAAAATAGCCTACTCATAAGTCCAATTTGAACACAAAAACAAAAACGATAATTTCGGGTCAAAACGGAATCCGCAAGCGGACCTACATTATACCAAAAACGTGGCGGAAAAAAAGTTTCCAATTTCAGAAAAGTATGTCTAACAAGCCTAAATTGACAATACAATCTCAACGAACTAGATTTTGATTCCAATTACAATTGTCTAGGAGTTTACAATGTCTTTGAATTTTTAAGATACGTGGGCTACTAAATTCATCGTCAATTTATTACAGTTTTTAAAATAAAATTTATACTTTTTCTTAAAAATTAAGAATAATTTTGATAATCCATTAAAAAGAATTAGACATTATAATTTTTTTCTTGACAATTACAATTTTCTAGATTAATATTATATATAATTTCCTCATAATTTGCATACGACATGCACGTCAACTTTAGTACAAAAGATTACTTGCCCAAGTGGTGCTGGCATTTAATTTTCTCTTGTAGACCACCCAAAAAGTTGCATTTAGCTTTGGTTTTTTCTTGGTATTTAATTTAGATAATCTTGCAGACAAAAGAAAATGCCAAGATTTCTTTGCAATTTGGAGAGTCAACAACCCAAAGATTTGCTGAGCTTAAATATTGTGACAGGGACTTGTAGCTTTTTGACATGGCATTAGTTGTTTTGTTAGGCTTGCCTTTACAATAATGCTAAGTTTACTACCAAATTCTTACAATTTTCTTACAACCTCACTCATCCATCCCTTACATATGGGTCCCACCGGGTCCCACCACCTCTCACACCCCCCTGCTACATGGGCTCCACCCGACCCCACCACTTACTCCCCTCCTCCAATCGAAATCCGACACGTGGCAGATTGTAGGAGGGTTGTAAGTATTGGTTGTAGGCATAGCAAAGCTCTTGCCTTTATTATGCATTGAGTTCATGCAAGTCGTACCAAACCAAGCATGCAAAATCCCAGGGTGCATTCAGAAAGAGAGATTGAAGTAGCGCATTCCTTGGTAAATTTTTTTTTTCTTTTTTTTTTTTTTTTTTTTTTAAACCAAATCGGTGGACGACTCCACCCGACCTTGGTCCGGAGGCCGTGGCCACCGCCACCCAGCCACCTCCGCGGGAGGGAGGGCTCGAACCCGGCCCTCACCTCCGGTGCACGGTGGTGTTACCAGTACACCACGACTCGATGTGTTTGGTAATTGTTTTTAATATATTAAAGTCCGTTGTACGAAAATTATAAATATATCCAAAAGAAATTGAGTCGCTCATCAATATCTGTATAGCTAGATTATATACAAGTATTTTTTTTTAATTAGCTTAATTAAGATGTATTATTTTATATATACTTAATATCATAGCGTGTTTTATATATAGCATATATATTTTTAATAAAAAGAAGAAGAAGAAGAAGAAGAAATATACTTTACTAGTTAATTAGCTACGATATCCGAAACTTCAATTCTTCGTCATGTATTATTAATTGAATTTACACATTAAATATTGACATGACGGAGAGGGCGATGGTGGGCTCCAGCAACCCTTTCTCCCACCCCTCAAACCTCCCAGATTTTTTTTTTGGGTTTAATATGAGTCCGACTATACCAGACCATTTCAATCTAACCTAGTTTACCCTGAGTTGAATTTTTAGCTCCGCAAATATATATATATATATATATATATATATATATATATATATAACATTCAGTAGAAAAGAATTGCCTTCTCATTGAACCGACGCATCAAAGATTATGTAGACTTGTATTACTATATTTAATTTACACCGATTAAAATAACCCAAATTAATTAATGGCTTGCATAGTCTTTTTTTTTTTTTTTTGAAACAGCTTGCATAGTCAAAACTAGCTAGTTCTATGAAAACTCCACTTTGTATATACCAGCATATATAATATACATGCTGGCTGAAGTGAGGCAAGAAATTACATCACATTTCCTTGAATAAAACAAAGTCTTCATCGACTCATAATTTTCTTAATTTACGTATATATATGTTTCTTAGAGCTGTCTCTTGAAACACTACACTGTGTTGCTTCCTTTCACTACTGCATGATTATGTGCTATGATATAAGCAATTTAATTAATTAATATTTATTCAATTACTTGTCAATTAATTGATACTAATTAAACACCACTCGAGCCAAAAAAGTAACCCTACTACTTTAGATTAATGAGAAAACGTAAGGCCTCCCAAATATTTTCTCATCAGCGCATGCCACTTGTTTCAGGTCTTACATATGTAGTATGTATAGTTTACTCTATTGATGCAAGCTTCTTGTTAATTAATTAATTAATTAATAAGAAAGGTCTTGTTCTTACCTAATAGAGAAAATTAGAAACAAAATTGTTGGAGAAGAGGATATAGTGTATCTTGTTGCTAGTATTTTGTTACAACCTCCACCTTGTTACAACTAATTTGTTGTAACCTACATCTTGTTGTTACCTACTTGGTTACAACTAACCAATAGTTTAGGAGCCAAACTTGCCTATAAAAATAGGCTTTCTCTCATTGTATTGCAAGAGTAACAAAACAAATGAAAAGCTTTCCTCTTCTCCCGTGGATGTAGGCATTGCCGAACCACGTAAGTTCTGTGTGTTCTATTTTTGCTCTCTTTTTAATACTTGTTTCTTTATGGTATCAGAGCAGGTTTTCTCAATTTCTCGTATATGAACAAGGTCGATGGTCAGGCCGGAGATCTGTGTTACATATACGTAATTGGGATCCTGTTCCTCCTGTCTCTTCTCACTTCGTAGAATACGGATGGCCGAATCCGATGTGCATGGAGGGTCCAACATCAAGCTTACCTCCGTCCTCATGAATGGCCTCAACTATGTTCCATGGTCTCGTGCAGCATATCTCGTCCTAAGTGGAAGATCAAGATTGGGGCACATCATTGGAACGACGAAGGCTCCAAAAAAGGATGATCCTAAGTTCAAAGAATGGCAAACTCATGATCATCAAGTCATGTCATGGCTTCTTAATTCAATGGAAGGTAAAATTTCTAAAATTTTCTCCTTTTCAGAAACAGCTAAAGAACTTTGGGATTCTGTCAAAGATCTCTATGGCCACCAAGAGAACAGTGCGCGGATCTTTCAACTTCAACAACAAGTTGCTGGATGTAAGCAAAATGAGACCTCGTTTACCGAGCATCTCGGAAAATTGAAAGGTATGTGGGATGAACTTAATATTTATCATCCTCCTTGTAACGCCCCAGAATCAGAATACTGGAAAGCGGGGGCATACATAGCCAGCTACGTATATTGAAATGGAATCCACCTCGCTATACGGTCACGGCTGTCTAGATACATGAGGGTTTAACTATAAGCCATCAGTCTCTTATGGTCATGAACAAGCCTATTGTCTCAATCTCATGCAAGGAATAGCAGTTACAAGATGTTAGAGCATTAAATATACAATAGTAAGGCGTCCCATACATTACATATTTGGATGATCATAAAGCTAGTCGTACAAAATGTGAAGACTAGCAAGAGTTTCAGTCATACATGATCAACCCTAGGATTCGTCAATCATGTTACAGCCCGTAGGCAGACAATAAGTAAAGTGCAATACGAGCTAACACGTGCTCGCCGGCTAAACGCCTCAAAAGAATATTTTTACAATAAAGTGGAAGAACAAAAGGGAAACCCACTCGTTGCCTTGGTTACACCTGGTGGTCACCATCTGGCAGACAATAAGTAAAGTGCAATACGAGCTATCTGGATTATGGAGACCGCGGGTTCACTGCAGTCAGTTGCGCACTGGCGAGGCAGGAGCTCTAAGTCACAGTAATTCCAGGTATTCATAGGTTCTCGGATATTATTGATGCTATGTCCTAAAATCATAAACTTTTGAGTTGTTCCGATAACATGGATAAAGTCGATAGAAATATTCGGTAATTTAACATTATTTGAGTCATTGAGCCAAAAGGTTCACTGCAGTTAGATGTACACTACACTGGCGGGGCAGGAACTCTAGGCAAAGTGATTTCGGATATGTATGGTTTCGGATACTATTGAGACTATATCCGTGTTATATACCATGTTAATCTTATCACCGTTTGGCAAGAGTATCAAAATCATCTTGATATTGATATTATGTTAACCTCTGCAAATTGATTTCATCTTCTCTTGATTCATCTTAGAAATTTATCTTTTCTTTAATATTTCTTGGTCTAATTTCTTTTATGGGTTGATTTAGCGTATTGCCCTAATTTTGTTAAACGGTTCCATATATTGATAGCTAACCTTGAAAAATTTATTGTTTTGTATCTAATCGTATCATTTCTATAGTTATCGTATTTTAGCTCTTATCAAGCTTAAATAATTTTGATCATTTTTATCGTGTTTAAAATTTTTAGTCATAGCAATGCTAGTTATACAAAACGCTTTTATTGGATTGAGTCATAAATTCATGATTGTCATTTGGTGCTATTTTTACTATGAATTTTTTTTTTGATTATTCTCATGTTTAGGATTTATCATGCCTAGATTTCTAATTTTGAGCATTTCTAGAAGTCGTGATTTTACGATCCTATGTTTAGTTAAATTTTTTTTTTTAATCATTTTCAAGTTTTGAATTTGGTCAATCTTAATAGTGTTTATTGTGCCTTTTGAAATTTCGAGGACGAAATTTTTGTAAGGGGGGTAGATTTGTAACTCCCAAAATCACATTTGGGAAATTTTAGAATTTTCTCTAATTTTCTTTGGATTAAATATTATTTTTATGAAAGCCTAATTGCGATTAAATTAGTTGATTTAAATATAGATTTGGGTGTTAATGAATTTTTGTCAATTTGGAAAGTATTTTGAATACTAGTTGGCGTAATGATTTGATTTATGAATTGGTGAAACAAATTTTTGTAGCTAAATAAATATTTATGTATACGTATTCAATTTCGTATTAATGATTTATTGATTTCGTAATTGTCTTATTAATCATTTTCGGAATTATATATTAAGTATTAAGAAAAAACTGATTTTATTAATTAATTAATTAGTAACTGCTAATTATGATAAATGGTTTATTATTATTTTCAGATTTTATTAATATAAATTTTATTGGAGAAAACGGTTACTGTTTTATTAAAAGTTAGAAATTTTGTAATTAGGAAATTTATTTTGAAAACTGTTTAAATTCTGTTTAACTATTGCTATTTGAAAATTTGTTAAAACAGTTTGTATTTTGAAATTTATTTAAACTGTGGAAGGAAATGTTTTGGATTTTGGTATTGAAAAATCTGTTTCAAATTTGAATTTGAAACTTGTCCTCTAACTAATTCAGTTTGAGTTTTTAAAATACCTATTTGAAAATATGCTATACGAGCTATTTGAAATCTGTTAATAGTTTTGAATTTAAAATTCTGTTACCAATGATATTTCCTACCCCCAGATCTGAACTTTATTACCCACACTGCCATTACACAATAACCCCAGATCTACTCCTAATTACCAACATGCCACTCACTCCTGCACACACACACACATTATTTTATTATAAATGCACGCTTCCCAAGAATTTCTGACACTGTCAGTTTCTTTCTCTACACGTCACCACTCTCTCTCTCTCTGTTCCCTCTCTCCTCTCTCTGCTCGAGGAGCAGCCACCGCCGTCGTCACCGGAGTTCGACCCCACCGCCGAACCTCTTCGTCGACCGCCGTCGCCCAACTCCGCCGCCTCCGATCTGGATCTAATCGACGAATCCGAGCCTCAACTCGCCAACCCGATCAGCTCCGATCGAGCTAGCCACTGGACGGCGTCGGAGCGCCCTCTCCTCGAAGCTCGCGCCGCCGCCTCGGTCTTCCGCCGCCTCGCCGTGTCAGATCTGACCGGATCTCGGTATCACCGGGGGTCGTCGTGGTCAGCACCACCGTCGACCAGAGCCTCCCCTGCTGTAGTTATCGCCCCGTCGTCATGCTCGAGTCCCTGAACAACCGGCCACCACGGGACGACGGATCCGCCACAGCCCGGCGTTAAGTAAGTTTCCCTCTTCGTCTCCTTGCTCCTTCTTCTTCTTCTTGACTGGTGAGAGTTGTGGGGGGGGGGGGGCTTATAGAAGAGAGAGTGTGTGCTGGAAGGAAATAGTATGTAGAGGGAGAGTGAAGCTCTCGGTTTTGTTGAAGAGATGGGTATGGATGAAGAGAGAGGAAAAGACTCTTTTATTCTCTCTTTACTGTTATGGACGAATGGGGAGTCGGGATTTCTTTTGTGTTGGCTGGAATAGAAATGATGGGAGCATGTGAAGAATAAAGAGAGAGGGGAGGATTTATTTTAATATAAGGTTAGTGAGTTTTGGACTGTGGGAAATACTGTGAGACTGACAGCTAGGAAGAGAAGTAGGTAAGAGGAAGGAGTAGAACTTGTTTGTTCGGCTATGAATTAATGGCGGAAGAGAAGTGATGGTTGGTGTGATTGATGGCTGAGTGAATAAATTGAAGAGTTAGTGTCGGTTGAGTATATGTTATTGTATCATTCGGTTAAGTATTCTGAGGAGAAGGAAGTTCTTCTACTTTAATTTCTTTTTTCGTTTGATGTTTTCAATCCTGAGAAGTCAGTGGGGTCCTCAAACCGAGGGCAGCTATTGTTTGCTCTGTCGGTTGAGATGTGGAGGAAAGGGAAGAAAGCTAAGAGTGGGCCGGGTTGATGAGAGATTATGGGCTGGTTCTGAATCCATTTTATTTTTAAATTCGGTGGTTTGATTCAGGCTGAGCTGGGCAGTTGGGTTCTGTGTAGGAAATAAGCTGTTAGATTAAGTTGTAGACGGGCTGGGTTGTATTATTGTAAGGTTTGGACTGGGTTGTATCATTGTCGTGTGGGCTGGCTTAGTAGATTGTAGTTAGAAAATTTTAATAGAGATTGTTTAGTAGCAGTTGAAGGGTCAGTTTGTCTTTTCGTAAATGAGGTTAGTGGTATAGGTTGGTGAAGTCTGGACTGGGTTGTTCAGGCCAGATCTATGTGGGCCTGTTTGTTGTGCTGGATTTAGGAAAGGAATTATCAGTTTGGGCTGGATTATTATAAAGGATTTGGACTCTTGATTATTCATAGTTATTATAATTTTAAATATTCTTTAAAGACTTTATAGTAATTTTGTCAAATGTTTACTGCCTATAATAAATATTGTTAGCAATAATATTTAATATCATTTTATCTAGTATTTAGTTAGCCTAAATATATAGTTAGTTATTATTGTTATAATAATTATGTGTTATAAATAAAACTTGTGTAGTAATTTAATATTGTTATTCTTATTGTATTAATTCTAAGAAAAGAATTGTCAGTAAACTATTTTCTAAAAGGTAAACATATTTTCTTGACAAATACATATACATATATACATATATATTCAATTAGATTTCCTAAATATTTATTAGAGGATTCTCATTAATAGTTAATGAATATTCCATATAAATAAAGTTAGATACTTTATAAAAATCTATATAGATTTTGATAGCTATATTTTGTTAAAATGTTTCTTGCAAAATATAGTACTTTTACGAATTCAAGCTATGGTATATGTATTTTCTAAAAAAATATTAATTTCTAGTCTTATAAATATTTTCTAGCTACTTGGTTATACTGCCATATGTTTCTAATCAACTAGTTAACTTTGTTAGCTAATAAAAATACTTCCTGCAATTGCAGTTAGATTCATTAGACATTAGTTCATTAGTAAATAGAAGAAATAGTAATATTATAGCAATTGATAGTTTAGATCTTAACCAACTTGTAATCATTTAACAGGAGATCATCCAGCTCTTTTACCTACTCGTACTTTCCTGGAGCAAGGCAAGTACATTCTATGGTTTTGATCAGTACATTTTCTTGTTCTTTATTGCTGACACACTGCGACACGTTCATGATCTTTTCTGGCTTGTTCTTTCATGATCTTACTTGTTCTTTCATGATCTTACTTGCATCTTGGGGTGGGGAAATACTCTAGATATGTGACCAAACCCGGATACTTATTCATGATCTTTAGCTTAGGCCTCGCACAGTGCACGCGGGCCCTAAGCCGTACCATTACATGATCTTCCAGGATCCTTTCATGTTCTTTCATGATCTTACCCAAGCCGGTCACATATCTAAGTAGTATTTCAAACATATAAACACATGTTCAGGATATTGTTCTTACATTAGTTTCTCTTGATCCTGATCTTGATATTAGTCGTGATCTTTACTGCATCTTACATTGTCATGATCTTTCATGTATCTTTATAGCAGTAGTTCATGTTCTTCATGTTCTTTACATACTTGTTCTTATCCTGTTCTTCCAGCATTTACTTTCCATATCATGATGTTATTGTTCATTACCTAGAACTGTACTTTGCTCCGCTCCTGAATAGGATAAGTTGCAGGTGAGTGGGAGATTACATGGAGCTGGTGTTTGCTTGGTTATTGCAGCTTTTATTTTACTTTATTTTTCTGGAGATTGTATTGTAGATATTTATTATTGTATATTATTTGACCGGATTTGTCTCCGGCTGAGTTGTATTTAAAATACTTGATGGATATGGGTGATTTCTGGGAACGTTATAAAAGCTGTGTTTTGGTTTACATTACATTGTGACTTTGAGTTTTCCTTAGTATTGTACAGCTTACTTCGTCGTGTCCATCGATGAAGGCTGGACGTGTCCGACTCGTATCCGATTATTCGGGAGCGGGTCGTGGCACGTTTTTTTGGTGGCCCATGCAGGTCTATCCTAATGACACTTAGGCAATAAAGTGTTATTGGGGGACCAGCGGAAGCTAAGAAAAACTCATCACAGCATAGGATCCGTGGGAAATAGTTATGGGTATAATTTTACTAAGTTGCTTATTATCCTGTAGTTAGGCCTATCTAATCAGTTTTATGTTTTACAGGGTGGTTTAGACACGAAACACTAAGGTTATCAATTTTCTTGCACTTGAGACTTCTGAGGTTATTTCCTATATATGTCTTGCTAGTATGACTGTTTGATTACTAATAATTGATCTGTCTTTATTTTCTTAGTTCGCAAAATTTTTCTAAATTCCTTATTGTTATTTAAAACTTTATTTCCAATTCGAGATTTTATTTGCTATGAAGATTTGTTTTGTAATCATTTGATGTACTGTTTATTTTCTTATTAAAAAAAAAAAAAAAAACTCAATATTTTCTAAAGAGTAGATACATCACTTTCCATCATGATTAGGGTTTAGAATTGTTTGAAAGTTCGTAAACTCCTTTGAAATTCCTATGGATAGAGTTGACAGAGTATTCGATGACCTACTATGACGTGGCAGATGCGCACTGCAGTCATTTATCTGGATTATGGAGACCGCGGGTTCACTGCAGTCAGTTGCGCACTGGCGAGGCAGGAGCTCTAAGTCACAGTAATTCCAGGTATTCATAGGTTCTCGGATATTATTGATGCTATGTCCTAAAATCATAAACTTTTGAGTTGTTCCGATAACATGGATAAAGTCGATAGAAATATTCGGTAATTTAACATTATTTGAGTCATTGAGCCAAAAGGTTCACTGCAGTCAGATGTACACTACACTGGCGGGGCAGGAACTCTAGGCAAAGTGATTTCGGATATGTATGGTTTCGGATACTATTGAGACTATATCCGTGTTATATACCATGTTAATCTTATCACCGTTTGGCAAGAGTATCAAAATCATCTTGATATTGATATTATGTTAACCTCTGCAAATTGATTTCATCTTCTCTTGATTCATCTTAGAAATTTATCTTTTCTTTAATATTTCTTGGTCTAATTTCTTTTATGGGTTGATTTAGCGTATTGCCCTAATTTTGTTAAACGGTTCCATATATTGATAGCTAACCTTGAAAAATTTATTGTTTTGTATCTAATCGTATCATTTCTATAGTTATCGTATTTTAGCTCTTATCAAGCTTAAATAATTTTGATCATTTTTATCGTGTTTAAAATTTTTAGTCATAGCAATGCTAGTTATACAAAACGCTTTTATTGGATTGAGTCATAAATTCATGATTGTCATTTGGTGCTATTTTTACTATGAATTTTTTTTTTGATTATTCTCATGTTTAGGATTTATCATGCCTAGATTTCAAATTTTGAGCATTTCTAGAAGTCGTGATTTTACGATCCTATGTTTAGTTAAATTTTTTTTTTTAATCATTTTCAAGTTTTGAATTTGGTCAATCTTAATAGTGTTTATTGTGCCTTTTGAAATTTCGAGGACGAAATTTTTGTAAGGGGGGTAGATTTGTAACTCCCAAAATCACATTTGGGAAATTTTAGAATTTTCTCTAATTTTCTTTGGATTAAATATTATTTTTATGAAAGCCTAATTGCGATTAAATTAGTTGATTTAAATATAGATTTGGGTGTTAATGAATTTTTGTCAATTTGGAAAGTATTTTGAATACTAGTTGGCGTAATGATTTGATTTATGAATTGGTGAAACAAATTTTTGTAGCTAAATAAATATTTATGTATACGTATTCAATTTCGTATTAATGATTTATTGATTTCGTAATTGTCTTATTAATCATTTTCGGAATTATATATTAAGTATTAAGAAAAAACTGATTTTATTAATTAATTAATTAGTAACTGCTAATTATGATAAATGGTTTATTATTATTTTCAGATTTTATTAATATAAATTTTATTGGAGAAAACGGTTACTGTTTTATTAAAAGTTAGAAATTTTGTAATTAGGAAATTTATTTTGAAAACTGTTTAAATTCTGTTTAACTATTGCTATTTGAAAATTTGTTAAAACAGTTTGTATTTTGAAATTTATTTAAACTGTGGAAGGAAATGTTTTGGATTTTGGTATTGAAAAATCTGTTTCAAATTTGAATTTGAAACTTGTCCTCTAACTAATTCAGTTTGAGTTTTTAAAATACCTATTTGAAAATATGCTATACGAGCTATTTGAAATCTGTTAATAGTTTTGAATTTAAAATTCTGTTACCAATGATATTTCCTACCCCCAGATCTGAACTTTATTACCCACACTGCCATTACACAATAACCCCAGATCTACTCCTAATTACCAACATGCCACTCACTCCTGCACACACACACACTATTTTATTATAAATGCACGCTTCCCAAGAATTTCTGACACTGTCAGTTTCTTTCTCTACACGTCACCACTCTCTCTCTCTCTGTTCCCTCTCTCCTCTCTCTGCTCGAGGAGCAGCCACCGCCGTCGTCACCGGAGTTCGACCCCACCGCCGAACCTCTTCGTCGACCGCCGTCGCCCAACTCCGCCGCCTCCGATCTGGATCTAATCGACGAATCCGAGCCTCAACTCGCCAACCCGATCAGCTCCGATCGAGCTAGCCACTGGACGGCGTCGGAGCGCCCTCTCCTCGAAGCTCGCGCCGCCGCCTCGGTCTTCCGCCGCCTCGCCGTGTCAGATCTGACCGGATCTCGGTATCACCGGGGGTCGTCGTGGTCAGCACCACCGTCGACCAGAGCCTCCCCTGCTGTAGTTATCGCCCCGTCGTCATGCTCGAGTCCCTGAACAACCGGCCACCACGGGACGACGGATCCGCCACAGCCCGGCGTTAAGTAAGTTTCCCTCTTCGTCTCCTTGCTCCTTCTTCTTCTTCTTGACTGGTGAGAGTTGTGGGGGGGGGCTTATAGAAGAGAGAGTGTGTGCTGGAAGGAAATAGTATGTAGAGGGAGAGTGAAGCTCTCGGTTTTGTTGAAGAGATGGGTATGGATGAAGAGAGAGGAAAAGACTCTTTTATTCTCTCTTTACTGTTATGGACGAATGGGGAGTGGGGATTTCTTTTGTGTTGGCTGGAATAGAAATGATGGGAGCATGTGAAGAATAAAGAGAGAGGGGAGGATTTATTTTAATATAAGGTTAGTGAGTTTTGGACTGTGGGAAATACTGTGAGACTGACAGCTAGGAAGAGAAGTAGGTAAGAGGAAGGAGTAGAACTTGTTTGTTCGGCTATGAATTAATGGCGGAAGAGAAGTGATGGTTGGTGTGATTGATGGCTGAGTGAATAAATTGAAGAGTTAGTGTCGGTTGAGTATATGTTATTGTATCATTCGGTTAAGTATTCTGAGGAGAAGGAAGTTCTTCTACTTTAATTTCTTTTTTCGTTTGATGTTTTCAATCCTGAGAAGTCAGTGGGGTCCTCAAACCGAGGGCAGCTATTGTTTGCTCTGTCGGTTGAGATGTGGAGGAAAGGGAAGAAAGCTAAGAGTGGGCCG
This sequence comes from Iris pallida, assembly GCA_029216955.1. Lineage (NCBI taxonomy): Eukaryota > Viridiplantae > Streptophyta > Magnoliopsida > Asparagales > Iridaceae > Iris > Iris pallida. Next base: position 2,978,188 of record JANAVB010006400.1, read on the forward strand.
GGTTGATGAGAGATTATGGGCTGGTTCTGAATCCATTTTATTTTTAAATTCGGTGGTTTGATTCAGGCTGAGCTGGGCAGTTGGGTTCTGTGTAGGAAATAAGCTGTTAGATTAAGTTGCAGACGGGCTGGGTTGTATTATTGTAAGGTTTGGACTGGGTTGTATCATTGTCGTGTGGGCTGGCTTAGTAGATTGTAGTTAGAAAATTTTAATAGAGATTGTTTAGTAGCAGTTGAAGGGTCAGTTTGTCTTTTCGTAAATGAGGTTAGTGGTATAGGTTGGTGAAGTCTGGACTGGGTTGTTCAGGCCAGATCTATGTGGGCCTGTTTGTTGTGCTGGATTTAGGAAAGGAATTATCAGTTTGGGCTGGATTATTATAAAGGATTTGGACTCTTGATTATTCATAGTTATTATAATTTTAAATATTCTTTAAAGACTTTATAGTAATTTTGTCAAATGTTTACTGCCTATAATAAATATTGTTAGCAATAATATTTAATATCATTTTATCTAGTATTTAGTTAGCCTAAATATATAGTTAGTTATTATTGTTATAATAATTATGTGTTATAAATAAAACTTGTGTAGTAATTTAATATTGTTATTCTTATTGTATTAATTCTAAGAAAAGAATTGTCAGTAAACTATTTTCTAAAAGGTAAACATATTTTCTTGACAAATACATATACATATATACATATATATTCAATTAGATTTCCTAAATATTTATTAGAGGATTCTCATTAATAGTTAATGAATATTCCATATAAATAAAGTTAGATACTTTATAAAAATCTATATAGATTTTGATAGCTATATTTTGTTAAAATGTTTCTTGCAAAATATAGTACTTTTACGAATTCAAGCTATGGTATATGTATTTTCTAAAAAAATATTAATTTCTAGTCTTATAAATATTTTCTAGCTACTTGGTTATACTGCCATATGTTTCTAATCAACTAGTTAACTTTGTTAGCTAATAAAAATACTTCCTGCAATTGCAGTTAGATTCATTAGACATTAGTTCATTAGTAAATAGAAGAAATAGTAATATTATAGCAATTGATAGTTTAGATCTTAACCAACTTGTAATCATTTAACAGGAGATCATCCAGCTCTTTTACCTACTCGTACTTTCCTGGAGCAAGGCAAGTACATTCTATGGTTTTGATCAGTACATTTTCTTGTTCTTTATTGCTGACACACTGCGACACGTTCATGATCTTTTCTGGCTTGTTCTTTCATGATCTTACTTGTTCTTTCATGATCTTACTTGCATCTTGGGGTGGGGAAATACTCTAGATATGTGACCAAACCCGGATACTTATTCATGATCTTTAGCTTAGGCCTCGCACAGTGCACGCGGGCCCTAAGCCGTACCATTACATGATCTTCCAGGATCCTTTCATGTTCTTTCATGATCTTACCCAAGCCGGTCACATATCTAAGTAGTATTTCAAACATATAAACACATGTTCAGGATATTGTTCTTACATTAGTTTCTCTTGATCCTGATCTTGATATTAGTCGTGATCTTTACTGCATCTTACATTGTCATGATCTTTCATGTATCTTTATAGCAGTAGTTCATGTTCTTCATGTTCTTTACATACTTGTTCTTATCCTGTTCTTCCAGCATTTACTTTCCATATCATGATGTTATTGTTCATTACCTAGAACTGTACTTTGCTCCGCTCCTGAATAGGATAAGTTGCAGGTGAGTGGGAGATTACATGGAGCTGGTGTTTGCTTGGTTATTGCAGCTTTTATTTTACTTTATTTTTCTGGAGATTGTATTGTAGATATTCATTATTGTATATTATTTGACCGGATTTGTCTCCGGCTGAGTTGTATTTAAAATACTTGATGGATATGGGTGATTTCTGGGAACGTTATAAAAGCTGTGTTTTGGTTTACATTACATTGTGACTTTGAGTTTTCCTTAGTATTGTACAGCTTACTTCGTCGTGTCCATCGACGAAGGCTGGACGTGTCCGACTCGTATCCGATTATTCGGGAGCGGGTCGTGACATCTACGCACGCAAGGTTCTACACGAGCGAGGAAGAGTCTACGCGAGCGAGGCTCTACGCACGGGGCACTCTACGCTAGCGAGACTCTATGCGGCAGGAGAATACGCGAACGCGAGTCTACGCGAGCGGGAAGGTCCCTACGTAGAGTTCAAGTGAACTCGGCGTAGAAGGATTACGCTGGCACGTAATGTGTGTGCGTAAAGGGGACACTACACAGGCACGTTAAAACGTGTGCATAAAGAATGGGGGCACTACGCGGGCACGTTAAACGTGGGCGTAAAACTAAATACTACGCTAGCACGTAAGAACGTGTGCGTAAAATTTTATCTTCTCCCCAAGGCCAAGACAAGCAGACGTAAAAGCTCAAGAGCTCAAGAAAGCCCCATCTCGGTCAAGACTCGATGAAATCCAACCATTCCAAAAATCAACTTACGTAACATCAGAATGCCTTCTACATAGAACTCTTAGTTTTCGAAAACAAGCCAGTTTAGTAGATCAAAACCGAGAAATCCGAAAATGCAACAAACTTAGATCTACAAGAAATGAACCAATAAAACTAAAAATGCTAAGTACAAAAGTATCTTAGAATCTCGTGAGGAAGATAATGGAACAATAAAACTTGAGTTCCTCCATGAAGCAAGTTGCACTTGCCTACGGTGGTGCTCGGTGGAGAAGAAATGAGAAAGAAGAAAAGAAGTCGTAAATGAGTAATGAATGAGGAGAGAGAATGGTTGTTGGGTTAATAAATGAGGGATGGTGGTAGGTAGGGTTTGCATATCAACCCAAATTGAGCCCAACCAAGCCGAACCCAACCGAACCCAATGCAGGCCAAGGCCAGGATAAACCACATGAACCAGAAAATGCTAACTAACCCATGCCAGTGCAAAACCCAAGACTAGCCATTCAAGACAAGTCGAACCAGGATGAACCAAAAATAAACCAAGGCAAGATTAAACCAGGATCAAGCTAAGTAAGACAAGTCTAATTACGGGTCGAGATTTCGTACACGTATACCAAAATACGTATACGAACTACGAGCGTTACACTCCTACTACTGATCTCAAAGTTCTTCAGCAACGCGCAGAGCAAGACAAAGTTTTTCAGGTCCTTGCAAGTCTTAAACCAGAATATGAGGCCCTAGGTGGACAAATACTTCTCGGTGCTGAAGTTCCATCTCTCAGCACAGTTTGCTCTATCATTCAGAAGGAAGAAACTCGTCGGTTGGTAATGGGTGGTGAGACTAAAAGTCTCAAATTAGAATCAAGTGCATTAGTGGTAGGCAATCGTAAAGTTAAAAAATGCTCAAATAACGAAGTGGTTGGTTCCTCGCGACGACTATGTGAACATTGCCATAAACCCTATCATACAAAGGATCGATGTTGGAATTTGTATCCCCATCTTAGACCCACAAAAGATTTGAAACGACGAGTGGCTAACAATGCCACTACATCTGTGGCTAATAGCACTACACTTGGTTCTGAAGAAAAAAGTTTGGTTGGAGAACTGATCAGACTGCTTCATGTGATGACCATAGTTCGTAATTACATATTTTAGAATACGTATACGTATCTGACTCGTATTGCATGTCTCCTGGCTTGGTTCGGCTTATTTAGGTTGGCTTGGTTCGGCTTGGGTTGCTTATTGGTTCATCATGAACCAAGGGGAGAACCCTTACCTACCACCACCATCTTCATTTATTAACCCAACACTCTTTCTCTCTCCTCATTCACTCTTCTTCTTCCTCACCATTACTCTCCACCTACACCCAAGAGCCCTAGGCAAGTGCAACTTGCTTCATGATGGATCTCAAGTTTTATTATTCCATTTTCTTCTTTACATGATTATAAGCCTCTTTAGAACTTGGAGTTTTTGATTTTTATGGATAGATTCTTCTAGATCTACATTATAACTTTGGAATTTCATAAGTTCATGGAGTTTTTCTTGGTTTTGGTCTACTAAAACTTGTTATTTTTGAAAACTAATAGTTCCATGAGCAAGAGTACGAAATTTCGTGTGAATTTGGTTTTTGATTCACCTCATTTCGAGTTAAAATAAAATTTTTATGGCCAAAACAAGTTTTCTGGATTTTTCATGTCGGCTGAGTGAAATTTTACGCTGGGAACCATGAAATTGCGTATTTTACGTTGGATAGCATCCATAATGTAAGATTTTACGCTGGAAACCCTGAAATTGCGTATTTTATGCTGGATAGTGTCCAGAATATAAGATTTTACGCTGGGAATCCTGAAATTGCGTCTTTTACGCTGGATAGTGTCCAGAATGTAAGATATATAAAATTTTACGCTGTAACCCTCCCATTTTGCGTATTTTATGCAGAATTGAATTTTTGGCGTAAAAAGTGCACATAATGACTGTTTTTGCCAAGTTTAGCTATTTTCTAGCCAGAATTTCGAAAAACTTAAATCATGAAAGTTTTAGATCTTTGTCTTGCCTTTCCGAATATCTCTGGAGCACCTCATTTTGAGTTTGTATGTGGAGGTTATGCCCCGTCTTCCCTGAGCCGCATGATTCCTCCACAACTCTTGCACCATGTTTATATTTAGTTATTGCATATACGCTTATACCAGGTTAAATGTTAATTTTAAATATGTTCCATGACATAATGGTGACCCGTCGTGGCGTACTCTTGACAGTAAATTTGACATGATATATATCTCGAATGCTGTTGCGACGGCTAGCATGTCATGATAGAATTGAATGGCCTGGACACCGTGGGTGATTGTGTTTGTACAAAATAAACCAGTACTGTCTTGTATCATGTCTAGGATAGGGATCCCTGAGTACCACGGTCAGGAATACCTACAGTAATTGACTAAGGCTAATAAAATGGAATAATTCAGTAGACATGAAGAGATTTTCAGCTACAGGCAGTCCCGTTATCTGGGCGCATTAAGTGGACTTGTAGCCTACCGACGAGTAGGACACATTTCCAGCACACAGTCACGTGTTACATTCTTCATAAATAGACATTCGACCCGAATAATCGGATGGTCTGCAGGGCTTGTGGCTGTTGGGATAATCTCATTGCATCTTGCTAATAACTAGGCCTGTGATAACCCTAGTTAGTTAAAAGTATCAAGCTGTACTCTTGATTGGCCGTGATTGATTGGATAGAGTTTATTCCAGCTTAGTCTTATCATGATCCTGTACAAGATTGTGACATGACAAGATTATTGATGCTTGCCTTAACAATAAAGATCGGGGGTCCAGTTCTGTTCAGGCGAAGGGTTACAACCCCGATCCTTGTTTGGTTTAAGGGTTGTAACCTGGCTCCCGGAGCAGTTCTGTGTCCTATCTTCGTTTATTATCTTATTGCAACCCCATGTCATGTTCGTCATGTTTTACCTTACCTTAATACCATAATTATTTATACTGACCTTAGCAATAAAGATCGGGGTGTAGGGTGTGAAAATTATGACACGCTGACATAAGACTTAGCCAAAGTCATACGCTCAAGGTCATACGCTCAGTCAAAGCCATACGCTCAAGGCCATACGCTCAGCCAAGGCCATACGCTCATCTAAAGGCTGTGCGCTCAGTGAATATTTTATTATTTCCTGAGATGACAGCACCGCATGTATTTAATGAAGGATGAATCTGACACTTCGTCTTTCGTGCAAAAATAGCTGCCCTATGAAGATTAGCCGTCATATAGGTTTTCGAGAATTGATTTTGTCTCTTACGAGGACAGCTCAGCAGCCATCATAAATAAAGAGCCATCATTACTGTCATTTCTGACAGTTTGTCAGCCATCATATCTGCAGCACGACGCTCGAGAGATATTTGTCAGTATTTGAAGATATGGCGTATTTGAGAAGATTGAAGACAGCCACGTGTCTACTCCCTCAATGCATACGGCTCCTTGCCCAACCAAGTGAGCGTATGAACTCCATACGGCTCCTTGCCAAGTGAGCGTATGGACTCCATACGACTCCTTGCCAACTAAGTGAGCGTATGGACTCCATACGACTCCTTGCCAACCAAGTGAGCGTATGGACTCCATACGACTCATTGCCAACCAAGTGAGCGAATGGACTCCATACGACTCCTTGCCAACCAAGTGAGCGTATGGACTCCATACGACTCCTTGCTAATCAAGTGAGCGTATGGACTCCATACGACTCCTTCCCAATCAAGTGAGCGTATCAGCTTTATATGATCCAAGTCAGTGTATGCAAGACATGTGCCTTCAAAAGCTAGCGTATGGATCTTCTTCAAAGACAGCGTATCATAGCAAATGCATCCAGGATGATTTTCAACGTACAGTCAACACACGTTCTCACGTATCCTGTACTCAGTTACCCACTTATTCAGAAGTTATGCTACGTGGCATTCATGCCATCAATCTCTCCTAGATATATTCCACTACTTTCAAACCGCACTCCAACGTGTCTCTATCAGAATTCGCCACGCGTCCCTGCAGTAATGTACACGTCAAGTAACTGACTGAGCGTATGCTTCAGAACAGTTATCCAGAACTCTATAAAAGAGAGTTTCTTCATCTTCATTAGACATGACAGTCATTTTCAGAGAGAACAGAGAGATTGCTCAGTTGCTGTCCAAGTTCTTCAAAGTTCGAGTTTTCTTCATCGCATCGTCCAAGGGATAAAGTAATCGTCTTCTAGATTAGATTCCTACAGTTGTAATTTTCTCAGAAACACAATAAATAAAGTGAATTTATTTATGGAAAACAAATTGGCGACTCTGCTGGGGAAAGCTGTCTCCTCCAACGAGATAGCAACAACTCAATGCGATACTTCGTCGATCGACTTGACGAAGAAGACGATGGTCGTACAATTCGACCAATCTGCTTACGAAGAAATGCTCAAGGCGAAGGAGGGCCGAACTGCTTCCTCTGCTCTTCCTGCTGCCAAGAAGAAGGAACACTCTGTCTATGTCCCTAAGTCTTCTTCGACAGCCCGAGACGCTTCTGTCACTTCTCATGCTGACAAGAACACGTCTTCAACTTCAACGAAGCATGCTTCGGCTTCTCTGAACATGGCAACAGTGGCTTCTCCTAGTCACGCTGACAAAGTGGGTTCTTTAACCAAGTCAGCGTGTCCAAGGAAAACCATCTCTGGACATGTCAAAGTCTCTTCTCCCTCTACTCTTACGACAGCAGTCGGCTCTTTAGCCATTAATGACTCTACGCGTATAGCAGTCAAAGGGCAGCGTACGGCAAAGGTAGCGTACAAAAGCCAACAGCAGACAGCGTACGCTAAGCCAAAGCCAGCGTATGCTAATAAAAAGACAGCGTATGACCAGAAGTCCAAACCGAAGTCAGCGTATGCTAACAGATACAGTCCTTTGACTGTTTCTCAAAATCAGGCTGGGGGTTCTCTTCCACAGAACATACAAATGATTCCCCCACAACTTGCACATCTTGTACCAACCAAGGAGAAAGACTCTTTAGTCAACTCCTCTACTCTTGAGGTCTTTACCTCTGGGGTTAATTTGACTAGTACTTTTACTAGATCAAACAAAGAAAAACGCCTTTTGGCTACTTCCTCTAAAGATGGATTATTACCGACTCCTAGTCGGAATAATACCCATCTTCCTTCTCTCAAAATTTTTCAATCTGAGAAAGGCAAATTACAAGTATCCAAGAATGATACCAAAGTCATATCTCCTACGGATCTTCGTAACAAGCTTAATCAGAATCATCTCAGTTCCACTTCTGGTATTAAGAAGCCTGATCAAACTGAGACAAGTATACTAGACCCTGATGCAGAATATGCCAAGAACTATGTTGCTCAAATTAATCAGTCTTTATACACTCAAGAACCAAGAAGACAGAAGAACAAAAGACAAGTTTCTACACAGAAACTATCTTCAAGTACTTCCCAATCTGTTTCTACAGATCTCCGGGAGTATTTGCAGAACAAACGGAGAATCGACACTCCATCTGGCTATGACATTGCTCATATTTGCCATGAAAAGCATGGTTGCAACTTCCAACCTCGGGTTGTGATTCAGTGTTGTTGTTCACCAAAAAGACGATCTGTTTTCGAACGGATTCAATATGAACCAATATTGGATGAAGATGAACCTCTTTATGCTTCTGTTAACATGACCTCCAAAAATATTGGGGTAGCATACGGTCTGATGCTATATCAGATTCTGAAGACGGTGTTTATCTCGGCCCCCGATCCAGGACCGGAGCCTTGGCCAGGGTCTCTTCTTCTTCTCATCCAAATGATAATCCAGAGATCACAGAGGACTTCCTCGGAGAGTCCAATTTTCCAGTATTGACTCCTGTAAATAGTCTCGGGAAAGATACTGACTCACACAGCGATGATTCAGAACAGACTGTTTCATCATCTATTCTTCGAATGATTACCACTTACATGGTAGACGGCAATCATGAACCTTCAACTAGCACTGAAGCTCATGAATAGAGGATTTCTTCCTTGGAACAACAGTTGCGAGCTATGGCAGATACATTGAATGCTATGCACACTCTTATGCAAGCTCAGCATCAAACTCAGCAAGTTCAACAAACAGTACCACCAGTGGTATTAAATACTCCCGTTGCCCCAAATCCGGAACCCTCTACTATTTCGGGGGTACAATCTAATGTTCCTGTACAACCCACTCCAAGTCAGTCCGGAGCTGGGGGTAGTACATATGCTGCAGTCCCTCCTCCCAATTACACTCAACAAGTTATAACTCCACAATCTTCCGGAATTGTTATTGAAGAGTTAAGGAATCTCCGAACTCAATTTGAGGCATTTAAACAAAAGGATGGTTTACAAAGGTTAGGCATCAAGCAACCTTATCCGATAGAATGGAAGCAAGTGTCGTATCCACCAAAATACAAACCTCCGACCATTTCTTTCTTTGATGGGACTACCTCCCCAAGTCAGTTCATTAATCACTTTGAAGTAATGACTGATCAGTTGCAACCAAGCGATGCCCGTCTCACTCGGGTGTTCGTCGGATGTCTCAAAGGAACGGCTTATGAATGGTATAGAAGTCTCCCGAATGGGTACATTACTTCATTTGCCGGTTTCAAACAAATGTTTCTTGAACGATTCTATGAAGGGCTCAATGACATGACCATGTCAGCCCTCATAAGAATTAAACAGAAAAATAATGAAACCACTGAAGACTTCATTGAAAGATTCAGAAGAGAAGCCCTTAAAATGCCTCTCGGAACTCCCGATGCTGTTACTATCGACACTTGCAAGTCGAATCTCTTACCAATCATCAGCATGTGGACAGGGTCCACTCAGTTCCAAGATTGGCCTTCATTCATCGTCAGTGCCAAAGCTGCCGAAGTCAGTGCTGAGACCTTCAAAGGCCTGGGGGTACAAATGGCTCCCAAGGAATCAAATCAGAGTGCTAGCAATAGTACTCGACCCAATAATCGAAAAGGGAAAGATGCTCTTGAAGTCAATCTCCAAAGCAGTAGTCAAGAGGTAAAGGCTACCCAAGCTACCCCAGCTCCAACAAATCAACAACAGAGACCTCCTCGGCCGAAGGAAGAATATTCTTTCGACGATGACGATGTTCAGGGTATCTTTGAATGCTTGCTCAAAGGTAACAAAATACAATTGCCAGAAATCAAAAAGCCTGATGAAGCCAATAAGACAGATCATCCAAAATACTGTCCATATCATAGAATGCTGGGTCATACAATCCGGTCTTGCTATGTATTAAAAGGAAAGATCCAAGAGATGATTAAATCAGGAGCTGTGACACTGACACCCAAAGACAAGACAGTCACAGCAAATATAATTTCAATGCAGTTCGGTGACTTTCCTCCCTTAATGGTGGAAAGTGGGATTGTTCCTATCCCCAAAGCAACTCTCGAAGTTGTGAACATCCCACCAGCACAGAATGAAGGACTTGTTCCTGTCACAACTAAGAAGGGAGAGATTATGTGGATCTACCCGGATTTAATGACGGAGTTTGAGACGTCTTCCTCTTCTCCTCGGAAGACTCCTTTATCTAAAAAAAACTCGGGAAGACTAAGTCATGCAATGTGACTTCTAGTATCACACCCGATTTTTATCTAACCTCTACTTTCATCTTGGCAGAAAATTCACTCCCTACGGAGATAAAACCTGTACCTCAATCTGAAGATAGGTACAAGCCTGCATTTCATCTATACAGTTCACAATCTCGTGAATTAATGGCGAAGATGGGTTATGATCTAGCCACTGCTCCTGGTTTGAACTCAGGCAAAGGACTCCGAGCACCTTTAGCCATCACTATGAGGCATAATCAATCTCGTGTTGGCCTTGGTTTCTGGAATGAAGCTATCATCAAGCATAAAAGAACCAAGAGCAAGATGAAGAATTGCAACATGGTTTCGATAGAATCTGAACCTGAATCTGAAGTCGAAGTTCATGCTGGAACTCGATCAGGAAAAATATATCTGAAAGATTATGCTGACATTCCTGAAGAAACTCCCGATATCCCCCCGGTTACAGTTCCAACACCCGTCTCTACTGAAGAACCTTCAAATGTTCCTGTTGAGACGGTTCCTTCTAAGCCAACAGCAGCTGACAAAGGCAAACAACAAGTCCGCTTCGATAAACTATTGAAGAAGTCATCTCCTACAGGACTTGAAAAGCCTTATAATTTTGATATATTGGCTCAACTAGCCAATACACCAGCTAAATTGTCAATATTCGAGCTCTTACGCCTCTCTAAAGAGACTCGAGAAACTCTGAGTGATGCGCTGTTGCAAGCAGAAAATTGCCTAACTTTTCTCAAGAAGTTGGAAACAGAACCTGTTTCTTATTGCCATAATGTATTAGAATTTATTCCAAATATTACCTTTACGCAGAACGATATGCTGCTAGAGGATAATCGACATGACCGTCCTTTATATCATACAGGATATATCGATTCTATGAAGGTTGACCGTCTACTGATTGATCCAGGATCCGCTCTCAGTATTATGCCAAAGGCTATGCTAGATGCACTGAAGATACCTGTGCATAGTCTTTCCAGCACTATCACTACCATCTTGGGATTCAATCAAGGAAAAAGTGAGCCTTTGGGCAAGATTCGCCTCAAATTTCAAATAGGCGATCTTCGCACTAAAGTTACTTTTTACATCATCGACAATCATGGTTGCTCATACAATGCTCTATTGGGGAGACCATTCTTGCATGAACATAATGTCGTTCCTTCGACTCTTCATCAGTGCTTCAAATATGTTGATGATAATGGAGAAGTTCAAAAGGAGGTTGCAGATCTCTATCCATTCAAAGGAGTCGAAGCTTACTTCAATGACGCTCGCATGTACAAAGATGAATACTCAAAAGTCTTGCAAGCTATGGATAACGACGATGAAATATCAAAAGTCGATACCTTTGTTATTCCTGTAAAAGGGCGTATCACTCCTCCGCAGTCTGTTAAATCATCTGAACAAGGCTCACTGATAATTCCTGTCAGTGGACGTACTACTGTATTGTCTTTCCAAGCTCCACAAAGTTTGCTGATAATTCCCGTCAGTGGACGTGCCACTCCCCCTCCACCTTCTCAGGCTAGACCAAATACTTTAGTCATTCCAGTCAGTGGACGTACTACTTATCCACGATCTTCTTCAAGGGAGCTCACCTCTTCTGAGCCTTTTGTTATCGATCTTAATCAAAACAAAACTTCTGATCGCTCTTCCTCTCCCCCTTTTGTCATTAATTGACTAAGTCTGATAAGGCTCAGCCTTCTGTTGTAAATACAGTATCTAATATTAATGAAGCATCTTCTTTGCAGTATATTGATGTCTGTAATCATGTACAAAGTTATTTACAATTGCTAGATAGCTTAGAGCCACTAACTATAGAAGTTGTTCAAACTCTTCATACAGACGTATCATTGGAGTCCATACAAAAATCATACTTCGTGGTCCCTATTAGAAAGAAGGGAGAAAATCCAATATTCTTCTATAAAGGACCCCAGAATCCTCTTAACCTGGAAGAAGATGACACCAACGACGATACTGGAAGGTTACAATTACGTCGCTACAGTCAGCAATCCAAAAATATCATCAAGAATATGGGTTATGACTTCAGAACCAGCCTCAATAATGGAAAAGGAAGAAGAATGCCTGTTCGAATTCCTCCATTAAAATACGGAAGAACAAAATGTGGTTTGGGTTACATTGCTCCTGCCTCCTTTATCAACATAGTCCATGAAGATTCAAAATTCGATGAAGACGAACGATCTGAAGACGAACGATCTGAGTCTTCCGATTCCCTTTCTTAGGATTCTGACACAAGTATTGGCAATCTCCATCGCTCTATTCTATCCATCAATATGGTCTCTGTTGATGGCCCGCAAGAAAATGATGAAGATGAGGATGATTTTGAAATATCACCCGAATCAGAACAATGGGCTCAAAGATTAGATAATCAATGAGAATTCAGGTTCGAGCAGAGAGAACCTCCTACTGAAGATAAACTGATCAAAATTGATGTTGGTGAAGAAGGGTCCCCTAAACCAATATTCATCAGTGAAAGTCTTTCAGAAACAGATAAGCAAGACATGATCAAGCTTATTCATGATTATATCGATGTCTTTGCCTGGAGTTACGAGGATATGTCGGGACTAGATCCGAAGATCGCAATGCACAAACTTAATATCATGCCAAATGCTAACCCAGTTAAACAACAACAGCGATAATTTCGTCCAGACATTATGGATACAATTGAAGCTGAAGTCAACAAGCTTATGGCTTCCGGATTTATTCGAGAGGAACAACATCCTGAATAGGTGGCTAACATCGTTCATGTCCTTAAAAAGACTGGCAAGATCCAAGTCTGTATAGACTTTTGCGATCTCAATGCAGCTTGTCCTAAAGACGAGTTTCCTCTTCCAATTACCGATGTCATGATCGATAACACATGTGGTTTCGAACGAATGTCATTCATGGATGGGTATTCGGGATACAATCAAATCAAAATGTTTCCAGATGATGAAAAATACACTTCCTTCAGAACGCCGATCGGTACATACTGTTATACAGTGATGCCGTTTGGTCTCAAAAATGCAGGAGCAACATATCAGCGAGCAATGAGCACTATATTCCGCGAACATCTCCGAAAAATAGTCGAATGCTACGTTGATGATATTGCAATCAAAAGTCGACGAAAGGAGGATCATATCCAAGATTTGAAGACTATCTTTGATTTAATGCGTCAGCATCAACTTAAAATGAACCCTACTAAGTCCTTCCTGGGCGTCTCTAGTGGTAAATTTCTCAGCTTTGTCATTACAGCTAAAGGTATACACGTGGATCTCGAGAAGATCAAAGCCATTCAAGAGATGCGTCCTCCACGCACCTTAAAAGAGCTACGAGGATTTCAAGAAAGAATTGCTTATATCAGGAGATTCATTTCCAACTTATCAGGACGCTGCAGACCATTCAACAAACTTCTGAAGAAAGGTGTATCTTTTGTCTGGAACGAAGAATGTCAAAAAGTATTTGACGATATCAAACAGTATCTCATGAACCCTCCAGTTTTGGTACCTCCCGTCTCGGGAATACCATTCCTTCTATATGTTCGAACCATGGATCATTCTCTTGGTGCATTACTCGCTCAGAAAAATAAAGATGGCCATGAACAGGCTATTTATTATCTCAGTCGCATAATGACAGGCGCTGAACCGCGTTATTCTCCAATCGAGAAAGAATGCCTAGCATTAATATTTGCTGTTCAGAAAACGCGACATTATATTATCGGTCAAACGATTCACGTCATTTCCAGAGTGAATCCCATCAGGATTATGATGAAGAAACCCGGTATTCTCAACTCCAGACTAGCTAATTGGGGAATCTTGTTAGCTCAGTACGACATGCACTACACCATTATAGTCATTTTGCAACACTTTTTTTTCTCAATTTGTAACGGTTATTATTGTTACAAGTTTGTAACAGTAATTATCGTGACAATAATTAAATAACCGTTACTAAAATAATATTATTGTTTTTCTTATTTAGTTTATTGTTTATAATGGTCATAACCGTGACAAAACAGAAAAAATATGTTACAAAATTTTTACTTTCCCTCCGTAAATTTCAGATCCCTCCATTGTTTCCCCCTTCTTTAACAAAAAAAAGTGTTACCAACTCTCTTCATCCTGAGCCAGAGAAGCTACCCATCCCGAGCTGCTCTTTTCCCACTCCCACCACCAACCTCTCACCTCGCGTTCATCCTAAGCCAGGCCTCCGCTACTATCACAACTGCTACACCACCATCGTTTCCCATCAAGCCGACTCCTCTTAACAGCCGACTTCTCCGCCATCAAGCTACCTCCGCTCTGCATAAAACCTAGGCAGAGGAGGAACACCCGAGAGATTCATGGGTGAGCTAAGCTAGCTAACTAGGGTTTCACTTCTCCTCATTTTATTTTAAAAATTAGGATTAGGGTTTTTATTTGTGTATGCTTGTTTTGAACATTCTCAGGGGCCTACAGTGTCAAAGCTATGGAGGAAGAAGCAGTCGGACGTGGTACCCTCTCAAATCATACAAAATCCCTTTTTTCTCCTCGATTTTGTTTTCCTTGGTCGATTCAATCGATTTCTATGGTTTCAATGATCAAAACGTTGTCTTGTTTTTTTTGAAGTTTGTAGGTTTGTGATAAATTGCTTTGAAGTAGATTTTGAAGGATCCTCGTATTTCCTGCAGTGTAGGTCTGAGATTCTTAATCAATTTACGAATCTTTCATAATCCTTTTTTTAGTTTTGATGTTGTGATCTATTTTTGTTATATGCATACTCATTCTAGCAATCCCCTGGTTTTAATGGAACTTGTCTTAGTAGCAGGAGGCACAGGCTATAGTGGTTCACATGCTGCTCTTCCTTTATTCCATGGTATACAAAGAGTCTGGCCCCATAAAATTGCTTGATTGGAATGAAAACATTCTCTTTAATGTTCTGACAAATGATAAGATATATTTCTAAGTTGCTTGTATAAGATAGGATATAGGTACCGACATCAACAACTTATATATATAAATAATATACTATTGTTTTTTGATATGACAGTCTCAATATATTCTAACAAACCAATGCAGCTTTATAAATAATATACTTCTTGTTGGCCTAGAAATGTTCAAGATGAAACAATACTACTTATACTTACATAGGCACATATGGCATAGGGTATAGTTGTTCCTTTTGATTTAACCTGGTCCTGGTTTAGAGATTCTTTTTGATTGGGGAGGGGGGGAGCGTATAGCACTCACCTAACCACGTTCAGTCCCCACTACACCTTGAGGTTAGCTATGCCTGATAAAATACGGGTTAACACGATTCCAATAAGGTCTCCTACTTAGACCGGTATGGCATCTTGTGTGTGTGTGTGTGTTTGTGCGTGTGAGAGAGAGGATAATAGTTGAATTTAGTTAACTGTAAGTAAAGTTGATTCACACGCAGAACAAAATAGAATCATGGTATCTGAAACGATATAGCCTATTAAAACTTATGAACTTGCAAGTTGCAACATTATGTGCATCTTTACTGTGACAATGTCCTTAAGGATCTCTATTGTAAGTGTTCCAGAAGGAAAATGTTGGCATGTTTTTCTGTCACAGAGATGTAATGGGGTGTCATGTGGATTTGACCATCAATTGGCTGTGGACAATTTGATGTTATTACATGTTTCTTGATATTTTCTTCTCTGTTAAGGGTGTTTTGCCTTAGTATACATCTATAGAGCAGTTTCATGTAGATTATAAATACTCCCGAAACATTCAAAATCTAGCACGAGGGCAGATGCTAAGAATCACAAAACTAAATTAGTGATAGGTAGGTTGTTTTGTGACAACTACCGTCTAAATTTCATGGTGAGCCTGTCTTTTGCCTGTTAAGAATTGATGCTCGGTGGACATCAGCTGGCATGACTTTGGTCAATCCTTCCATGCACCTTCTTGACATAGATATGTTCCCAATAAACCATATAGTTTTGATGGGGAATGTCTTGGACGATGATAATACTGATGTTTTGATCCACTAGTATCCACTGGAAATAGATTTCTATTTTCCAAAAGTGTCTTTTGGAGCTATCTGCTTGTTGCATTGTGGCAGTGGAATCAGTTTTTGTTTTGTTTCTTTTGCTCTTTCTTCTATGGTATACAAAGAGGCTGGCCCCATGAATTTGCTTGATTGGAATGAAAACAGTTTCTTTCAAATATCTGATAAAATAAGAAGACTGATAAAATAAGAAGATATATTGCTCAGAGTTGCTTGTATAATATAGGACATAGGTACTGACATCAACAACTTTGTCATGGATTCCATTCCGTTTCAATTTTTTTGTTGTAATTTATCCTTGTTCTCATCTTTAAGTAGACTTGTTTCAATTTTCTCAAAAATGAAAATAAAATATAAATAGTAGACTTGTTTCAGTTGTTAGTGCTGGTTGTTATCTTTAGGTTCCTTATATATACTCTTATGTATTCCATAAACTTCTCATGGAAATTCAGTTTTGCCATCTTTTTGTAACTGAACTATTTCTCATCTTCAGATTGACTTATTTTAATCATCAGCTTTAGCTTTTGTTAGGTTTTTGATGAGAATCCATAAACGTAGTCCATGGCCAGCTTTACACGTGTTCTGTCATTAGTGTACTGGAAATGCTTTCTACAGTTACCAGGTTAGGTACCATCAAGTAGTTCGTGTCCTCACTTAAAATGAAAGCATCTTTTACTACTTGTAATGGACCAATTTAATGTGATAGGTATCCTTCTTGGTCCTAACTCCCAAGTCCAAACATGAGGAACTAGGAAGCACGGGCACTCCAAAATTGTGGACCGTGTTATGGCGGACACGTATGGGACACAACCTGGACACTTCAAAATAGACTAGGATACACCAAATAGGTGCTGTGCCTGTGTCCTTTCCGTGTTGCGCTGTATCCGGGTCCATGCAACATAGATGAGGATAAATCATAAAGTGACACTATTTTGACTATATTTCTGGGTTAGTTTGGCTACATTGCTTTAAATTGTCCTAGAAACTTGGGTATTTCTTGGTTTAATGTTTCTGAATCTTCAGTGTTCGTGTGTTATGAACAAGTAAATTTTAATAAATGAACAAGATTCTCTCTCTCTCTAGAAAAGTGTCCTTGGATTTTATGAAGTCCCATCCAGATGCATTTGAGTTGGTGGGATGAAACGTTTATCCTTATCAGGAAAATCAAGTATAAGTTTACTATAGTTTGACAATGCAACATATTGTTGCAACAACCATTGTCCAAGTTGTCAGGTGAATGACTACTGCGATCGAAGATGGGTCTGGTGTTGGAGGGTGAGGTTGCGGGAGGGAAGAGAGAAGGGGACATACTATAGTTACCATTCTTGGAGAAGGATGTAGGAAACATGGTACAGAGCAAACAGGAATGTGAAAATTGATATTTATTGTAATGTAAAAACTTTAAAGAGAATCTTATGGATTTATGGACGATTGTAAGGGAATCGATATGAATCAAATATGAAAACCAAACAATCAACACAGACTCAGGGTGGAAACTAAATAGAAATTTAGTTTTAGCAACCCATAAGATGGAATCGGCCTCAGAGGAGGAATGAGATTTTGTAATGACTAGACTAGTAGTCGAGGAACAATATCAGGACAACCAGCTACCTGGGCACTTGAAAAAGCACTGAAAACCGAAGTCATGAGTACCAACAAAATGCTGAAGAACATGTTGATCTACTGAGAGCTATGTGCATACTCATTCTAGCAATCCCCTGGTTTTAATGGAACTTGTCTTAGTAGCAGGAGGCACAGGCTATAGTGGTTCACATGCTGCTCTTCCTTTCCTTCTGGACTCAATACTGAGTACCATAGTGAATAATCTTTCCAGGGGAAACATGGGGGTTGTTAGGACTCTCCAGGAGCTATTTCCGGGACCTGGAAGGCTCCAATTTATTTATGGTTGATTTAGGAGACTCAAAAGCTGTTAGCTGAATATTACAGAATGCTGTTGTGCATTTTGTAGCTATTGCTTATGTGGGGGAGACCGGAGTACATTTGGACCTCCTAGTCTAGGTACTATCACAATATCACTACAAAATCATGGATAGCTCCTGTAAAAATAGAAATGAAATGGCCTATGCGTATCACTCGGAAAGACTTGGCCTCAATTTGAATACGACTGGCCTATGCATACCATATCACTTTGAGAAAACAGAGAAATATGCTATAAACTTGGCCTTAATTTGAATAGGACATAGAGGCACTGAGAGAATGGTTGGTTATTTAGGTAATGTATGACTATAATGGATGATCATGTTCCTACCAAGTTTACAAAGTTTATGTACGTCTCTAAAGTCTAAACCTGTCTTGAAGATCCTAAGATATCTTAACATGGGACCAGTTAATACGACAATCATGCAATCACCAAAATTTTGTTACTGAGGAGTTGCACCCTTTAAGAGGGGTCTGACAAGCATGGATATGCATGACCTATTGCTAGACATCCTAAGCTTGCATATCTTGCACGGACACAAATACAACATGGCAAGGTGATATGGGAACAATATTAATATGGTCTCTGGTACGTGTCTGACACAAACATGACCCTGACAAGCACCAATAATGGACATTTGCGCTTCTTAGGCATCTAAAACACAACTATAACTATCATAGTGTAATCTTTCCCATTATAACTGGTATCGCTCAGAGACACTAGTACGATAAGCGGAGACTATGCTTCCTAGTATACCTAACCTACTTTAGATTTTAGAGTTATTTGTATTTACCCCCAACCCAAAATTTTGTAAGATTTTATTGACATTTAAATTAACATATAATTGTTGTGACAAATTATAAAATTTTCAGTTATATTATTGTTGTGTTGTTCATTCTTGAACCAGAGTTAATTGTGTAAGCATGTCTTTCTACCAGTGACAAAACCTCTGATTAATATTGAGCACATATTGTTGTTGTTCTTGCAGTTACTGGCAAAATACGGGTTAGCACGATTCCAATAAGGTCTCCTACTTAGACCGGTATGGCATCTAGTGTGTGTGTGTGTGTGTGTGTGTGTGAGAGGATAATAGTTGAATTTAGTTAACTGTAAGTAAAGTTGATTCAGGAGATGCCATCTTGATTCTCTTTTGTGATATTCTATTCATCTTTGGAGTCTTTCATTTTTATCATATATTATTTGTTATGTAAATTTCTAGCTGTATATCTTTTCTTTATCAAATCCAATGTATGTTGCCTTTGTTATGTCTATTCGTTTCAATTGTTCAACTGTTTAATTGTGTTGGTCTTTCTTGTACTTTGAAAATCTGTTCAGGTTGCAGGAGTGCGATTCATGTGGGAGAACATTATACAATCCGTCAAAAAGGTCAAATCGGGCGATAAAGGTCTTGGATGCATTTTGGCACATACCATGGGTCTTGGGAAGACTTTTCAGGTTTTCTGTTGCCACTTTAACTTTCCTGTTTCATATGTTCATTAATTTTTTGTCTGTGTGTTAATCTTCAATTAGCACTTATTATAGAAGTGAGCTGTTTGTCTACATGTGTTTTATGTGTTAAATCTGAATTGTTGATTTGCACGCACTTTCGAACTCTTGTTTGGGATTCCATAGGTACATAAAATTGTCGAAGGTAACCATAAGTATTTAAGTTAAAGATATTAGTAAGGATATCAGAACAATGTTCTTCTTCATACTTTGGATGGACAAGATTGAGGCCAAACTTCTTTATGACTTGTAATTTGTAGAAATGTTCAAAGCACTAGCTGCTACTTACATGGACAACCGTACAAGAACCAGTTTCCATATGAGTGTGTTGCGAACGATACTTCAATTCAATTTGGGTTGGTTTTTTAATGAGCTGGTGGCTTGGCCACAAATAAATTTTGAGTTTTTCGATGGTGCTTCCTGATGTTCTCCATCATGAGTCATTTGAGTTGCCAGATTGCCTGATGAAATCCTCTTAGATATACCTTGTGAGAATCGACTCTAAGATGATCAAACCTGCTTGTGGAACTTTGTGGTGTTATCTTTGTCATACTTCTGCCACTAGTATTGCGAATGTATCCATCGATTCCTTGTAGCCGAGTTGTTAGAACTGCTTCCAGATTAGTTTGGTGAAGGTGTTCCAAGCCATCTTCTAGATGTTCAAATCCTTGTATGAATTCCATCACGTGAGGACATGATCAATGACTTGTAGTAAAGTAGAACAATCTAGTGTGTAATATATTCATTGGTGGAAATGTCTTGAGCTGATTGACAATTATCAAGTCTCTTAGCATTAATTGGTCATCATACAGTTGTAGAATGGACCTTGTTCTATCTTAAACGGCTGCACTCTACCAGTAGAAATCGACTTTTTTTGTTCCTGGCTTCTTGTTCCTCGTCATCTTCGTTTACCATGTTGCGAAAAGTTTGTTCCTCTGTTACCTTTGTCTTGGATGGAAATCCTTGTCTACCTTGGGTTAATGTTTTGAAGGATATCCTGCAAGGTTGTCACCATTTACCCGGCTTCGATTTGAGTTATTCTACAGTGTACTCGCATCAGCTGTTTTTTTTGGTGCTTGGTTAATCCTGGTTTTAGCACATTTTTTATCTTCACTTCTTGTTGTTCTCAACTCTGAAGTAGAACAAATGGCTCGTTCCCAAGGTCGAGATGTAGATATTGTGGTATCAATTGGTCCCTTATCTGCAAAGACAAACGTAGGAACCTTATCCAATAGATTGAAATGTGAATCGGAGGTTTGTTTTGTTCTGGACACTGAAGAAGAACAACAAAAAGATGGTTCTTTTCAACTAAGTGCAAAACTTAAATGATCATGAGATGATTATAGTGTGTGTGAACTTATCTCCAAATAACATGCTCCCATTGCGGTTTACATTGCCTTGTAATAAAGTATAAGTATATTCCTATACAAAGGAACTCCTACATGAAACCAAATAGATTTGTTATCTAATTGTCGACACATTTATTTCTTTATGTATTTTTGGTTTCCAGGTAAGGTTACTGATGTCATTGGTATGTCACATGCTTCATATGGATATATATTGCAAGTCCTCGAGCCCTAATGAAATTATCCTATTTTAGTTCCAATATAACATCTTCCATCATGATATCATAGTAGGGGTGATCGTTGGCTCTTCATCCCCGTCATCTTAGCCATCCATTCTCTTTCCCTCATAAAACCTATTCTCTTTCCTTCATAAAACCTTAAAGTCCTAGCCAGCTCTGTCATCTCCTACAAACACTAATTGTTGCCTCCATCTCCTACAAACACTAATTGTTGAGTAGTAGATTAGTTATCTTATTTTCTTCACATTTATTGTTTATATATTTTCTATTTCTAAGGTAGGATTAGTGATGTTATGAGTGTTGTCACATGCTTTATATTGTCAATAGTGTATATATTGTATGGCCTTGAAGCCTAGTGAGATTATGCCCTTTTAGTTCAAATTTGGCCTCTTTCAACAAGTTAAAAAGTGCAATCTGAAGCCAAACTGGAATTCTGGTCATTGCAAAGCAAAATTTCTGTTATAAGTACAAAATTGCCTGCATGAAAATGAAATTTCTAGCTGGGATAACCTATAAACTAGTTGTGCTGGTTTCTGCTTCCAACCAAAATGGATTTGCATTTGTTCTTATTTGGTTTGAGAAATATAGAGTATCCTTGTAATGCATAATGTTGTGTACTCATCATACTCCTAATATTTTGATCTCTTTATGAAAATGTATCTACTATGTTTCTCATCACGATATTTGGTTGATTTTTTTGTTCGATGGATGATCTTCTTATGTGTGAGAAATATATAAAGAATTACTGCCAGCCACTTTGGAGTATCATAATACTCGTAATACTTTTGATGTCTTTATTTAGTATGAATTCATCGAGACTACTTGGTGTATTTTTTAATAATTCTAGCTTTGCTATGTTTTTTGTTGTTGTAGGTGATCACATTCTTGTACGCTGCAATGAGAAGTGTTGATCTGGGACTAAAAACTGTCCTTGTAGTTACACCTGTTAACGTACTTCACAATTGGCGACAAGAGTTCATAAAGTGGAAACCTGTGGAACTAAAGCCTCTCCGTGTTTTAATGTTGGATGATGTTGGAAGGTCTGAACAGTTTTCCTTGTCAAGCAACACCACATAATTTTTTTTATATAAAAGTAGGAATTGTGGTTTTTCAAATTCACATTATTTTGATTCATGTAATTTCAAATCACTTAAAACAAACAAGTTCTCACATGAGCAATATGTTGTTAGTTTTTGGTGGTCTTCTCAGCTAAGACTTTTTTGAATTATCTCAGGGAGAAGAGCATTTCTGCTTGAAAAGTGGAGAGCTAAAGGTGGAGTCCTTCTAATGGGATATGCTGCTTTCAGAAACTTGTCATTTGGAAGGCATGTCAAAGACAAGAACGCTGCCAATGAGATATGTTACTCCCTTCAGGTTACTAATGAAAACATTTTTCAATTTGCAAAATTTGGAAAGTGCATCTGTTATGGACAAAATTTTTTCATATTTCTTTTGTTTTACTAAAATATTCTGGCAGAGATGCTATACCAAATAGATTATCTTAATATGTTGGGTTCACTATTAATACTTGCATTCTAGATTTGGAAAGTTGGGTATATATATGATCATTTGCAACTTAGAATGCCTTGAGACAGTAAAATTTGAAGACTGCAATTACTCGAGTGTTTTTCACAATTAATACAAATGAGATTGAATATGTTGACACAGCTTCTTAAAAAGAGTAGTATATTTACATGGAGGAGAACTCATCATGAGGCTTCAATTAGTTATAATTCTCTAATTATATTTGGTTGTTGTAGAATGCAGAGGTTATTAGTATTACCCCCATGGGTTGCTCTTGCCATTTGTCATCGTCATGAAGTTTGTGAGTTTGTTCGAGTGAATGGTTGTGGAAGAGCTCACCGCGCGTCCAAGTACTTGCAGTTCAAGGAAGAGCTTTCAGATCAGAATTTTAACTTGTTTTATTTTGTTAAACAGATTAGTAGTTAAAATTTTGTATTTTGGTCAACAAAAGTTAGTTTTGTAAATTATATATTGATGAACTTATATTCTTAATTGAAGTGTGGTTTAGTTACTTATTGAAAAGATGGTTGAATACAAGTGCATAGCAAATATATTCAATTTTTTTTTTTATAAAATAAATGGTTTTTTGTAACAGTTATAACCGTTACAAAAGTGAACATAATTTGTAATGGAAGATCACTTTTTGTAACGGTTATAACTGTTATGACAAATAAATTTATTCATGGTTATTACTGTTACGAAGGTTTATTATCACGGTTATTATCGTGACAGAATTTACTTTTCGTAACGGTTATTACCGTTATTAAGATAAATTTTATAACAGTTATAACCGTTACCAAAACTACTATTTGTAACGGTTATAACCGTGACCAAAATATATTTTTGTAACGGTTATTACCGTGACTAAATATTAACCACGCCATACTAGTAACGGTTATTACCGTGACGAAAAATAATTGTCACGGTAATAACCGTGGGTAATCGCCTATTATGGTGTAGTGATGCATTATATTCCTCAGAAGTCAGTTAAAGGACAGGCTCTTGCTGATTTTCTGGCAGCTCATGCGGTTCCAGAAGATTCTAAATTATATGATGAGATTCCTGATGAAGTCCTGGATTCAAATCTGGTTTCTGAAAAAATTCTTACTTGGCGTCTATTCTTTGATGGAGCATCTAGAATAGGTCCTAATGGCAATATTGTCGTCGGAGTTGGGATTGTTCTTGTATCCCCAGAAGGACTAACTATTCAGAGGGCTTATTCTCTGGATCAATCATATTCAAACAATATAGCCGAATACAATGCGTTGCTCATCGGTCTTCAACTTGCTAAACATCTAGATATTCAATATTTGGAAGTTTATGGAGACTCCAAGCTTATCATCAATCAGATCAGAGGAACGTATGAAGTTCGTCATCAGGATTTGATACCTTATCATCGAGCAGCACTCTCTATAGCCTCATCCTTTGAAGGTTTCTTTATTGAACATGTCCGACGAGCCTATAATATAGAAGCCGATGCTTTGGCTAATCTAGCCGCTGTGTTAGCCATACCAATCAAACGTCAGCAAGTAATAGTGGTTTATAACCGAGAACTATTCTGCGTTGAGAATAATCTGGCTTTGGCTTTTCCCCATAATCCCCATGAAGATTCTCTCAACTTTGATACCGGATTAAAGTTTGACAAAGTGTCCTTATCTTCTTCCGATTCTACTATGGAATATGTCTTTTCTAATAAAACAGAAGCCATAACTGAAGACTGGAGACGCCCGTTTCTAGATTTTGTATTATATGACATACTTCCCGATAATCCGAGTGAAGCAGCGTCTATCCGGCGTCGATCTCTCAGATTCTATTATAATCATACAACGAAGACACTATATCGTCGGTCCTACGACGGTCTTCTCCTCTGATGCATCGCTGGTGAAGAAGCACAACAGATTGTCCGTGAAGCACATGATGGTGTTTGTGGAGCCCATCAACCAGGTCCTAAACTTCAAGATCGTATCCGACGTATGGGTTATTATTGGCCCACGATGGTGGCTGACGCCATTCAATATGCTCGGAGATGTAAAGCCTGTCAAATTCATGCAGACTTTATCCATCAACCGTCAGAGTTCTTACACCCAACAGCGGCATCATGGCCCTTTGAGGCTTGGGGCATGGATGTCATTGGTCCTATTAACCCACCATCATCAAAAGGACATCGGTTTATTCTAGCAATAACTGATTAATTTTCTAAATGGGCTGAAGCAATCCCGTTATCTGAAGTCAAAACTTCTAATGTTATTAACTTCGTCAAACATCATGTCATCTATCGATTTGGTGTTCCTCGGCGTATTATCCATGATAACGGACCGCAGTTCGTCAGTCAGAAATTTACTCGATTCTGCGATGATCATCGGATCAATAATTTAGCTTCTACAGCATATAATCCAGCAGCTAATGGATTGGCAGAAGCTTTCAATAAAACGATCATCAAACTCTTGAAAAAGTTTGTTTCTTCCAACAAATGCAACTGGAGCGAGAAGCTTGGTGAATGTTTATGGGCCTACCGCACCACAGTTTGCAATACAACCGGATGTACGCCTTTCTCTTTGGTATATGGGTGTGAAGCTGTTCTTCCCCTTGAGATCCAGATTCCTTCTCTGAGAATTGCAATCTCCAATGAACTTACAACAGAAAACAATGATCGTCTTCGACTTCAAGAATTGGAAGCTCTAGATGAAAAGCGATTGTATGCTCAACAAATATCGAGCTATATCAGGCCCGAATCTCAAAAGCTTTTAACCGGAAAGTCAAAGTCAGAGCATATCAGAAGGAAGAACTGGTCCTTACTGTCAGACGTCCTATGACCATGACACATATGAGCAAAGACAAATTTGACGCGAAATAGGAAGGCCCATTCGTAGTAAACAAAGTCTTCTCTAACGGAGCATACCAGCTTGCCTCTATGGATGGGAAAGTCACGATGATGCCTATCAATGGCAAATTCTTAAAGAAATATTATGTATAATATTTTCATCATTTCCCAGCAAATATAAAATCAAAGTTAATTCTTCTCTACAAAAGTTATCTCGATATCGTTATCCCCAGAGGAATACCATGTATCATTTTCCCAGAGAATTTGATATTTTGTCTTATTAGATCCCCAGTGGATTTAATAAAGATCATGTATAGAAAATCATGTCCATATTACCTCTGAATTTTCTATCTCAGTATGTATCATATTTTCTATTCTATGAAAATAATATCTCGTCTTTTGATTTCCGAGTCCAAAGATCATGGAAAATAGAATCCAAAGATATCTTTATATCTGAATTCTGTTTTCTCTAATCAGTATTAAACTAAAATTATCTTTGGTTTAATATCATGATAGAGTTACAAAGTTTATTTGTATATTCTATTTTATTGAAATATGTCATGTATTATTTACCTCTGAACATGTTTTCTACAAAAATATCATCCACAGAATTGAAATCAAGTCAAAATATTCATTTCAATCAAAATCAAAACATTGATTACAAATGGGTACTAAAACTTCAATACATGATAAATGTAAAAGATCTATTTAGGAGGAGTAATTATCTCCTGAATACGAACGATTACATTATTCATCTTTTCTTCATGAGCTTTCTTGATTTGCTCTGCTGTTTCAGCTCCAATCATCCGTTGGTCATATTCCACAATAATAGAGCTATGGCGATTGGTCTCTTCAATCTGATTGGTTTGTATCAATTCTCGCTCTTGCTATAAAAATTGACAGCGTTCAGCTTCAGATTTACGATCAGTAGCAATCTCTGATTGTTCTTTTTCTACGGAGGCAATTTGCTCCTGAAGACGAGCTAGCTCTTCCCTCAACTTTCTAAGCTTTTTAGCTTTTGACGCTTCATCTTTCTCTAGACGCTCCATATTCTGACGAGTACTTATTATTTCTTCGTCTTTCGCCATTAACTCTTTAGAAGACTGAGCGAGGAATTCTGTCACAGCAATGTGCTGAGCTTGAGCTTCATTCTCCAATTGAGTAATCTCAGCTGCAGTCAGAGACTTAATATCCTCCTTTTTAATCTCCCAGTATTTATGGATATTTGCTTCTAAATCATTCAGGAGATGTTCAAAAAAGACACATTGGGTCTCATAACCAGCCTGTCTCAAAGCTGAAAGTGGAAAACTAGTCGCCTCTCGAAGACTCGAAAATGGCATAGTCTCATCCTTCATAAGTCGTCTCGAGAATGTATCCAGATATGAATAAATAATATCTGAATACATCTCCATGATCTTTGCTATCCCTGTGTCAAAACTGGGAGTCGCTGCAACAGTAGAACAAGGAGCAGGAGGAGCCTCTATTCTGGGAGCTGAAGTGAGTGCTTTTGGAGAACTCGGCAAATGTGAACTCCCCTCACCCACATCAGTTTGGACAAGTGGGGCTTGAGTAGAACTCATAGCCGGTGCAGTTCCTACAGCTGTTGGACTCAAAGAAGCATGATCAAAACTAAAGGACAATAAAGCAAGGAAAAGACGAAACTTTGCTGAATAAAATATTATCTGGAGCTGGTTCATATTCAGTTTCCTTTGGGTCATTCAGCCGAACTCGTAGTCTATTCAGAGTGCTTTCTGACACGGGGTTTATTTCACTACTGCCCGCCCCAGAAGTACTCGGAACTTGAATTTCTATATGCCTCTCCGGCTCTGGTGTCAACCCTAAGTGTTGGCCAATGGTCTTCAGTACATCAATTGGAATTTTAGATGGTGATTCATCATCTATCTCCATGTCCTCTTCTTCAAAAGAATGAGACGAAGGTTCATAGTCAACCTGTTCGTCGTCACTCTTGTTGCCCTCCGAAATTTCAGCAATTGGTCTGAGAGTAGTGGCTTCCTTCACTGATTCTCCCGAAATCAGTAAGTCATTAGTTGTTTCAGTCTGATGCTCGGCCTCTACCGCAGGTTGACTAATCACCTGCGCATCATCGGCCATTGGCGAAATCGATCCTATATCAGAAGGCATGGATGACCCAGCAGGTTCAGGAATATCTTCTTCAACAGGTTCTGTCTTTACAGAAAAATCAAAGGCAGCTTGTTTTTCTGAAGCCAATCGCACAGCACGATCGGTGGGACTCTCTGCATCGAGACAAATTACGGATTTAGTTTTTGAAACTGTCACTTTCCTTCCTATTCTTTTTGTGAATAGAACAGTAAGATAATTGTCTTTTGAATCACTACCTGCTTCATCAGCATCTCTGACTCGATTGGAAGCAGGAGAAGTCCCTGGAATGGTAATTCCTCCACGATTTCGAGTCTCTGCTCGAGTGACTCTTTTTGGGGCAGGCCCAGCAACACCTTTGCCCCGCTTCCTCTTCGGGGTATTATCGGCAGATATACTTTCTTCAGCACTCCCGATGGGTACATGTAATGGTTGATGAAGGTCATCAGAGAAGAAAGTTTCTAAAACTTCATCATCAACTTTATCAGTAGCCAGAGGATCTTCTTGGTCATAACAATCTCTAGGCAGGGCTGATTTGGTTGATTTCTTTTCAATATGAATAAAGCTTCTACCTAAGATGCTGAATTTTTCATCAAAGGTATTAGCTGATACATAGAATTTGGCATAAGACGCCAATATTCTAGCTCCTCTCTGATAGGTGACCGGATCTGGCATGGAAAAGGTAGTCCCTGTACCTTTAGCAATGTAATATATCCAAGCTCTGGCATCATCAATCAACCCGCCTTGATAACCAAAACATGTCGTTGCATTGTCCACATGCAACTGATCATAACCAAATTGCCGAGCAAACCTACTCGGAAGATATGGCTCCAGATAGGTGATGTTGTCACGGTGGCAAATTAAATGAGATGGCCTGATCCTCTTCAGCCATTCATGTTGAATCTCATCCAATTCATTGCCACCAATGCCATCAATCAACCTCCCAGGCATGGTTTCATAACCAACAGGTGGAGGAACACAAGTGAAGCTCCATAGTTCTCCCCTGTTTAATATAGTTCTGCAATCTGTCAAAGTGTCATATTTCCACTTTGGTGTGTGACTGTATCTTTCCAGAAAGGTGTCATCTGGTCTAGCCATCCCAGCATTCATGAGAGATTCGAAATGCAGAAGCAGCCACCCAAATAAATATGTAAAGGGCATTTCTACCCGAGGAAAGGATGTAAGGCTCTTCCTTGCTAATTCGAACATTCTGTCTGTATATGCTCTTAATCCAGCATTCAGACGGCATGTCATTGCTGTCAGCAAATCCATCTTATACCCGAAAGTCAGACGGACTGCTGCGAAGACAACTCCTCTGTGCATCCTGTCTGCTGAATAGGTGCCAGGTACTACAAATTTTCTTAGCAGAGAGATATAAATTCGGCCAGATGACCTTCAGCAGATAATTCTCGGCTACCCTGCTTAATATAGGTCTCAAACCTATCACCGACTTTATAGGTGCCTTCGTCTTCCTCAATGACGATGTCGTCATGAGTGGTGTCCCGGATGAGCTTGTCAATCTCAGCTTGATTCAGAGGTTTAAATTCACCGACATATTGCTCAGTCTTCTTCTTCTTCTGAACTTCATCAGTACGGCCTTGAAATAAATAGGCCATCCATTTAGAAGAATAACAGTTGGAATCTCCTTCCCCACCTTGTCCTTTATAAAAAGCCTTACAAATACTGTAATGGCACATCAATTCTTCAAAGACACGAAGAACCATTGGGTTAGCTTCGGAGATCTTATTCATTTCATCAACGAAAGGGATATACTCTTCATATGGCAAATTTGCTGTTGGCAGCTGAGAAATATATGCCATTTCATGAAGGGCGAATCCCATCTCGCCTCTTGGAGTCATGAAGGTGCCGGTACGGTAGTTATACCTCTCCGCTAACGCCAAGAACAAATCCGGGTTTGGCCTAAAACCATAAGTAGTGCACTTAATGGCATCATATAGGCCTATCACCTTTAACTGATCACCAAAGTTCTTCAGAATCCATCTCACAAGAGCAGTCCATCTAGTATTTTCCGGGTTCACCAGACCAGTAAGTCTCATAGACTGTTTTGGGTAGATGGCATTTTCCAGTTGAGCAAATTCGATTGCAAAGATTGGGACTCTGACTGGCTTCAGAAGTGCCGAGTCCTCAGGAGGGATGGTGGCAGGTAGCAGTCCTCGCAAAGCTGTGACATGTGGTTCAGTACCACTGCAGAATCTTCCTTGACGATATCCTATCCACCCAGCTTTTGCTTGACGGGATGGAGTGATATCCCACTTCATTTGTCTTTGACAACTCGCATGAAATAAGCGAGCTATGTTGATGCTTTTTGATAAACCAGTCAGATACATTGGCTGATTCACATCACCATCCCTATAATAACAGTATGATACTTTATCCGAAGCAGGCTGAGAGTTTATGTCAATAGCATCTCCGAAAAGAAATGCTGGCTTCGAGTGGGTAACACCATCCACACTCTGTAAAGGCAGTCCACTCATCAAGTTCAGCAAAGTATCATTTTTCTGATTTGTCAAAAGAGCTATCCTCGTGGAAGGTCCATCGAATTGGGGAAAACGAACATGTGATAGGTCACTATTATAGTTATTTTCTACACATCCTTCAAATTCTGCCTCCTGAGCCAGAATATCTACTGCAAAAGAAGAATAAGAAGTTAGAAATCTTCAACACAAAGAGATGGCAAAGTTCAACATACGCTCAGTTTATCTTAAGCGTATGGCAGACTCAAAGTTCAACATACGCTCAGTATATCCTTAAGCGTATGGCAAACTCAAAGTTCAACATACGCTCAGTTTACCTTAAGCGTATGGCAGACTCAAAGTTCAACATACGCTCAGTCTATCCTAAGCGTATGACAGATTCAGAGATCACTTTTTACACTCAGTTTATCCTAAGTGAATGATTTAAAAAAAAGATCAGTTTATGTTCAACTTGAGCGTATCAGCGTATGGTTGACAAGATGATCATCAAAAAACATACGCTAACACAGGAGTTAGCGTATCTCAGTGAAGACAACTCGCCATAGCATATTCTTTCAAGACAGCGTATTTTGACATTTCTATCAAAAATACGCGTATCATACAGAATACGCTCTAAACATATTTTTCGTATAAACAAAAAATATGGGATACGGCTAAACCCTAAAGAGGGAAGCGTATTTTTTGACGTATTTGACCCTAAAAAGGGGATACGTTTTATGATTCTATTCTAACCAGAGCCCTAAATAGGGGATAGTTATTGTTCATCATCTTCATCCTCACCATAGAGGGGCTTCAATGGGCGTTCACTTCGTCGAACGCGCTCATCGGTAGTCTTCTTAGCAGCGGCGGCGGCGGGCTGAGATGACTCCGCAGGAGCTTTCCCCTTTCCCTTCGCAGCAGCATCAACCTTGGGCGCCATTGATAAAGCTTGAGTCGAATAAGAAGAAAGTTGAGTCTTGAGTTTCTTTTTCTCTCTCGAAGACGAATGCAAAAGTAAAGAAATAAATTAGGTTTTGGAAGACCTATTTATAGAAGAAAAGAAGAAGTTCAAACGACGGCTGTTCTTTAAACAGAATCCCTAAAGATTTGCACTGATATTGAGGAAGATAACAAACTCATGCCAGCGTGTCAGGACTTATTCCCACTTTAAGTTCAAAAGTAATTTCGAACTTTTGAAATTCATAAAGTTTGAAAACTTTGAAGGGGGTCTTGTAGGGTATGAAAATTATGACACGCTGACATAAGACTCAGCCAAAGTCATACACTCAAGGTCATACGCTCAGTCAAAGCCATACGCTCAAGGCCATACGCTCAGCCAAGGCCATACGCTCATCTAAAGGCTGTGCGCTCAGTGAATATTTTATTATTTCCTGAGATGACAGCACAACATGTATTTAATGAAGGATGAATCTGACACTTCGTCTTTCGTGCAAAAACAGCTGCCCTATGAAGATTAGCCGTCGTATAGGTTTTCGAGAATTGATTTTGTCTCTTACGAGGACAGCTCAGCAGCCATCATAAATAAAGAGCCATCATTACTGTTATTTCTGACAGTCTGTCAGCCATCATATCTGCAGCACGACGCTCGAAAGATATTTGTCAGTATTTGAAGATATGGCATATTTGAGAAGATTGAAGATAGCCACGTGTCTACTCCCTCAATGCATACGGCTCCTTGCCCAACCAAGTGAGCGTATGAACTCTATACGGCTCCTTGCCAAGTGAGCGTATGGACTCCATACGACTCCTTGCCAACTAAGTGAGCGTATGGACTCCATACGACTCCTTGCCAACCAAGTGAGCGTATGGACTCCATATGACTCCTTGCCAACCAAGTGAGCGTATGGACTCCATACGACTCCTTTTCAACCAAGTGAGCGTATGGACTCCATACGACTCCTTGCTAATCAAGTGAGCGTATGGACTCCATACGACTCCTTAACAATCAAGTGAGCGTATCAGCTTTATATGATCCAAGTCAGTGTATGCAAGACATGTGCCTTCAAAAGCTAGCGTATGGCTCTTCTTCAAAGACAGCGTATCATAGCAAATGCATCCAGGATGATTTTCAACGTACAGTCAACACACGTTCTCACGTGTCCTGTACTCAGTTACCCACTTATTCAGAAGTTATGCAACGTGGCATTCATGCCATCAATCTCTCCTAGATATATTCTACTACTTTCAATCGCACTCCAACGTGTCTCCATCAGAATTCGCCATGCGTCCCTGCAGTAATGCACACGTCAAGTAACTGACTGAGCGTATGCTTCGGAACAGTTATCCAGAACTCTATAAAAGAGAGTTTCTTCATCTTCATTAGACACGACAGTCATTTTCAGAGAGAACAGAGAGATTGCTCAGTTGCTGTCCAAGTTCTTCAAAGTTCGAGTTTTCTTCATCGCATCGTCCAAGGGATAAAGTAATCGTCTTCTAGATTAGATTCCTACAGTTGTAATTTTCTCAGAAACACAATAAATAAAGTGAATTTATTTATGGAAAACATGGGGGTCCAGTTCTGTTCAGGCGAAGGGTTACAACCCCGGTCCTTGTTTGGTTTAAGGGTTGTAACCTGGCTCCCGGAGCAGTCCTGTGTCCTCTTTTCGTTTATTTTCTTCACTGTACCAATAGTATTTGAGACGGGTTTCTATTCAGGTGAAGGGCTGCAACTCCGGTCCTTGTTTGGTTTAAGGGTTGTGACCTGGCTACTAGAATGGTTTCCTCGTACTCAGTTTACTGTTGTTATCTCTATTATTATCAGTTCTTTATTTATTATCTTTAATATTCTATTATGATATACTGGTTTTAGTTCCTAAGTGAAGTCTCCTTTGTGGCACTTGCTCTTTCTGGGGTCTGATCCAGCTGGTTTTGTGTGGCCAGATATCGGAGCAGTACCAGAGGATCCACCTGTCTTCGAGCCAGATGGTGACCACCAGGCGTAATCCTGGCAACGAGTGGGTTTCTTTTTGTCCTTCTACTTTATTGTAAAAATTATTCTATTGAGGGTTTTGCCGGCGAGCACGTGTTAGCTCGTATTGCATCTTTACTTACTGTCTGTCTACGGACTGTAACATGATTTACAGATCCTATGGTTGATCATGTACGACTGAACTCTTGCTAGTCTTGACATTTTGTACGACTAGCTTCATGATCATCCAATATGTAATGTATGGGACGCCTTGCTATTATATATTTGGTGCTCTGACATCTTATAACTATTATTGCTTACTTGAGATTGAGACAATAGGCTTGTTCATGACCATAGGAGACTGTTGGCTTGTATTAAACTCTCATGTATCTAGACAGTCGTGACCGTATAGCGAGGTGGGTTGCACTTCAATATACGTAGCTGGCTATGTACGCCCCCGCTCTCCAGTATTCTGGTTCTGGGGCGTTACATGGTTTAAGTGGTGGCCTATGCAGGTCTTGTGAATCAAGATATGTGAGGGTTTACCGAATAGATGTCTCGATCAGCACCCGCCCTTGATTTCTGCCTGTATCTTCTAATCCCTGAGATTCTTGACCTGAGCACATGCTTGTATCGTTGATCTGTCTTGGTCGTTCCTTATTGTTCCCTATGTCGTCTTCTTCAGCGGCATTGTTCCTGGACCTGTCGATCAGCAAGGCGGAGCACCTCCCGTGGACCAACAGCAACCCGGAGATCAAGCCCAACATTCAGGAGTAGCCTCCAGAGTCATGCCTACTGGAGGAGAGCCACCAGTTCAGCCCGTCCAGCCTGCAGAACCTGATGATGACACTTTGGTGGGTCTCATTAGGTCACTATTAGCCTTACAGGATCGTCGAGGAGATGCCTTGCACCAGGCGGTGGCAGACACTTTGACCAGAGGAGGTCATCGGGGTAATAGTGCGGCCAATAGCTTCAAGCGCTTGAACCCTCCCTTCTTCGACGGCAGTGAAGATGCGATCGCTGCAGATACATGGCTTCAGGACACAGAGGTGATTCTAGAAGCAGCCAGGACTCCAGAGAACGAGAAGGTGGCCGTGGTGCGCCTACAGCTATTGGATCTTGCCCGCAGCTGGTGGGCGGTGCAGGCCGTTGGATTAGTGGCCCCTATTGCCTGGGCAGTATTCAGGAAGAGATTCCAGACCAAGTATTTTGATGATGTAGCTCGGTATGATCTACAGACGAGGTTCACCAATCTGAAGTAAATGGACAGGACGGTCGACGGATATGCGACCGAGTTTTCGAGACTTAGTCGGTTTGCTCCCACCTTGGTAGCAAACGAGTTCGATAGAGCCCAGCGGTTCCAACAGGGGCTCCACCTAGAGATTTTGTTGGCAGTGGAGCAGTTTGAGCATCAGACCTTTGATGCAGTACTGAGGGCAGCCCAGAGGCATGAGTATACCTTCCAGAGGATTGTGGACAGGATCGGAGGTCGAAAGCGATCTCACGGCCAGATGAATCAGTCATCAGCACCAGCCCCGGCAGCCAGGGCTTTGACCATTGGAGCTCCGAGGCGGGCGGCCTCAGTGACGTCGGTTCAACATTCCACCCCGATGCACCCTCAACAGCAGAAGCAGAAGCAGTCTTCCGCAGTGGGATGTTTACACTGCGGGAAGCCAGGGCATGTGGTATCATAGTGTCGCAGAGCACAGGGTTTGTGCTTGATTTGTGGTGCCCCGGACCACAGGGTTGGGAACTGCCCGAACAGGGGGCGTTCATCGACCTTCTCTAGTCCTTCAGTTAGAGGACCAGCACCAGTCCAGCAGCAGCTGCAGTACCCGTTTTCGAGGCCATTGCCGACGCAGGCCCAGGCATTCCAGCAGCAGAGACCGCAGCAGTATGCCCAAGCCCAAGCCCTGATCCAGAGCAGGCAGAGGAATTTTTAGCAGAGGGGACCCGCACCCAGAGGGCATGGTCAAGTGCTGGCCTTGACCATGGGAGAGGAAGGAATAGCACCCTGTGAGGTAGTGGCAGGTACTATTCTCGTCAATACCTTTCCAGCTTCCGTATTATTTGATTCTGGTGCCTCGTATTCATTTATGTCTGCACGATTCACGACACGGATAGGACTGGAGCCCGAGTCATTATCAGTAAGGCTCAATATACTTACTGGTAACGGTCTTGTGGGAGTAGATAGAGTATTTTCCTCGTGTAGGGTCGTAGTTAGCGGTAGAGAGTTTCCCGCTAGGTTGATAGAATTCTCGATGGCCGATTATGATTTGGTCTTAGGGATGGATTGGTTGAGGGACCAGTATGCCAGGATAGATTGCCATATTGGCAGGGTTGCTTTTAGCATCCCAGGCGAGCCGGAGTTTTCCTTCTCCCGAGGCGAAGTTGAACCTTCTCCTTCCGTATTGCGGATGGCAGTAGCAGCAGTGCAGTTACCCCGGATAGTTGAAGAGTTTCCAGATGTTTTTCCAGAAGAGCTCACAGGAATGCCGCCAGAGCGAGAGATCGAGTTCACCATAGACTTGATCCCCAGGACCGCACCTGTGTCAGAGAGAGTCTACAGGATGGCGCCGTCAGAATTGGAGATATTGTACAAAATGATTGAAGAACTCAGAACCAAGGGATTCATTCGTGCTAGTGGATCGCCTTGGGGAGCCCCGATGCTTCTTGTGAAAAAGAAGGATGGTACGTCCAGATTATGTGTTGACTATCGTACCTTGAACTCAGTGACAATCAAGAATAGATATCCTCTCCTAAGGATAGATGACTTGTTTGATCAACTCAGAGGAGCAACAGTATTCTCGAAGATAGATTTGCGGTCAGGGTACCATCAGATCAGAGTCAGAGAGCAGGACATCCCGAAGACAGCTTTCAGATCCCGGTATGGGCATTGGGAGTTCCTTGTTATGCCCTTTAGAGCAACCAATGTTGTAACGCCCCAGTCCCAAAATACGTAGGACTAGGAACGTAGACATGCCAGCTGTATACATACGAAGTACATGGGTCTTGTATGTATACATAAGCTGTAAAATGTAGTAATCCAAAACAAACTAAATCTCATCCACAAAGAAAAGAATAATAATATAAAATCAACTTGAATATTTATGATACAATCGTTGGGCAGAGACAAAGTCCACTACCAACTATCTCAATGAAAGAAATGTACAAGAAATCGATCAATAAAATGGCAAGACGAACCAAACGCAATCGTCTTCGAAGGAATGAAGAAGACCACAGCCTTGGCTAGAATACCTGCAGAAGACATGAACACACACCTGGGGAAAAATCAGGTCCTCAGACGGACGTAGCAAGATACAGGAAGAACATGCTAATATGAACTGTCAGAATAAAATAATATATAAAAGACTATTCTAGACACAAATATGCAAAGGAGATTCAAACCGCCTAATGTGCAATTTAGAGGACAACTTTCATGCACATGGGTGGGATTTTAGGCTATGTGTACATAACTGGCATCCAGTCATCTGTATCCGGCCGTAACGTCCAAAACGTCAGAGGGTATCTGCAAATAAATCGTCACAGTTCCATCCGGAGACTGTGGTTTATCTGTTTGGATTCCCATACGTACTAGCGACTGTCTTCCTCCAATATTTTCCACACTGTTCAAGTCATGTCCATGGCTCGCCTAGTTTTGTAACTGCTTGAGTATCTAAAATCCTAGTCATAGCAGTTACGATCATCTATCCGTCACACGACTTTAGAGATAGCTAGTCAATAAGTCGTACCCCTAGCAACATGTCTCAAATCGTGTAGTGTGAGTGTCACAGCCAAAGGAGATATAAGGATATCCCCTAAAAAGAAGGTAGTCCGCTAACACTAAGTCAATATGCATAAAATAAAGTAACGACTAATAAAGTCGCATGCACCCAAGTATGGCTTGGACGCGCTAGTTATAACAAAGGAAACTAACAATATGAACAAAATAAATAATGCAGAAAATAAATAATTTGACAGTAAATTAGCAAGGTATACTTGTCTGTTGCGACGCCTGGTGAGCTGCCTGGTGTGGTACAATAAAGGGGCACAAGATTGACTTTAGTGTTATAACTACGCAAAACAGCCTCCAATGATGGCACGGACTGTTCCATCGAGTCCAGAACGGTCAACTTAGTTAGGGTGGACATATGGTAGTCTAGAATTGATGAGAGATTGGGAGTAATGGGCTTAGTTGCGGACAAAATAATAATCGAAAGGGAATTTTGATAAATAAAATATACAAATTTTAGAAAAATATTTATAATACTTTTAAAAATATATTACACTAGTCGAAATAAGTTTTAGGTAAATAAAGTAGAAATCACTTTAGGCTAAAATCCTAAGTTTTGTCCAAATAGGATTTCTAGTTAGATAAACAATATTTTTAGATATACTTTTAGATAAATACTTGGAGAAAAAAATTATTAAAGTCATTTTGGGCAAAACCCCTAAATTTTAGAAAATTAAACTTTTGACAAAAAGCTAGGCTTTTGTTAACTATTGGAAATCGGAAAATACTTATAAAATATTAAAAATTGTATTTTTACTAGTCAAGATATTTTTATAAAAAATACCAAAGATAATTTAGGTCAAGAACTCATTTATTATATTCTAGGAATATATAATCATATATTTTAGATTTAAAACTAAACTAGATTTTGCAAATATTAATTTTGATGTTGGTAACCCAATATGAAAATAATTATATCAATAATATTAGGCCAACTATAACAGTGGTAATACTAATTACTACTACTCAGAATAATAATTATGTTTAATAATCTAACTTCTGTAATAATAATACATATAATAATAACTTACTTTATATTACTGTAATAGTAAAAAAAATTAATAATAATAATGATAATAATAATAAAGATAATAATATTAATATTAATATGCAAGACTTACACTTACTCTTTTTGTATTAAGTAACAAAGTAAGAAAGAAAAACGCAAAAACACAAAAACAAAAAAAACAAGGCTATCATATAGGAACAGCTGTTCCTTTCCAAAAGGATCACTTACTCCTCCTCTCAGCAGCCGAAGAAAAGGAAGGAAGTAATGTGCGGGGAGAAAGAGAAGGATCGAAGGAGAAGAGGGAAGAGGGTCGAAGAAGGCGGAGAAGCGGCGGCAGCC
Organism: Iris pallida; assembly: GCA_029216955.1. Taxonomy (NCBI): domain Eukaryota; kingdom Viridiplantae; phylum Streptophyta; class Magnoliopsida; order Asparagales; family Iridaceae; genus Iris; species Iris pallida. The sequence goes on from JANAVB010006400.1 coordinate 3,016,267, forward strand.
GGCGAGGAAGGGTTTGGAGGAGGCGGCTGCGAAGGGAGGAGAAAGGGGCGGAGAAGAACTGCGGTGCTCCGACGGTGCTCGTCGGGCGCGACCAGGGCGGTGCGCGGGCGGAGTCTCCGGCGCTGGCTAGGCAGCACGGGCGGCTGCGGGGTGCACGTATGGGAAGAGGAAAGAGGGGCTACCGGCTCACGCGGTGGCCGGTGCAGTGAGGGTTTCTGCCATGGGGACGCGGGCGGCTGCGGCGACTATATCGTGGGGTTTCGCAACCGAGGTGGGGAGTACCGGAGGATGGTCGGACAGTTGCGGCCGAGCACGACGGGGGCGGCTAGCTCAGGTAAGGTTCACCCTCCTTTTTTTTTCCTTTCTTTGCTGGGATTTTTGGGTTGGTGGCGGTGGCGGTAGTCCGCGATGTTGGGAGAGAGAGTCGGCGGGATGTCGTCGGTGATGGGTCGGTTGGGTTGTTCGTTGGGGCGACAGTTGCGGTGATGGCCGGATTGGTGATGGCGAAGGGTTAGGTGGAGGTTGATGGGGAGTTGGCCGGAGTTGGCCAGGGTTAGAGGAGACGGTGGTGGTGTTGGTCGGGTGTGCGGAAAGGAACGAGAGGTGGGTTGATGTTCGTGTTGGTGGTGGTAGAGTCGACGATGGCCGGGGGTGGAGTTTCCAGATTTTGGTGGTGGTGGTGGTTTCTGTGAAGTTTTGGTGTGGGTGACGAGGGTGTGTTTGTGGTAGTCGGGGCGAATCGGGTGGCCGAGGGGTGTCGGGCTGATCGAGGTCAGAGGCTGGGTCTCTGATGGTGGTGTCAGGGAAGGGTTTGGCCGACGTCGAGAGAAGGGGTGAATCGGGGCAGGGGACCGGGGCTTAGAGTTAGGGATTTGATGATGTCGTGTCGGGGTTGTCGACACTAAGGAGAAATCATGTATATGTAACTAGTTGGAATAAGAATCTGACACCGACACGATGCACGAATTATGGATGAAATATCGTGGAGGAATAATAAATTATAGAAATTGGAGGAGTACCTGCCTTTTTATAGGATGTGGGAATTCCCAGTTGGATAAAGATAAGAATTTGTTTAAAACCCAAATAGATAAATACCATATTAATTTAAACAATTCAATTCAATCAAAATCAAATCTAAATATAGTTTAACCCAAATAAACCCAACATAGATAAATCTTCATCCTTATTTCAAACTATTTAAAATAATTCAAATCAAGATTTTAAATTGCTATAATAATTTCAAAATATGATTTCCAAAAATACTAATAATAATAATTTCAAAAATTACATTATTATTTAAAAATGAACTAATAAATAATTACGAAATATTTATCTATGACCAAATAATATTTACATAAATATATTTTTCTAAAATACAATTTTATAAGAATATTATTTATTATTATAACTGTCTAAAAAAGACTTCTCATAAATAAATCATAAATTTAGAAATTTTGATAGCTAAAAATAATTATTACATATATTATCTTGAAACTATAAAAATAGGAAAAATATTTTTTTAAAAAAATATGTATGCTCGCACATATTCGCACTCGTCGAGCAATTACGAAAAATAAAGTTTCGTGCGCAACGTACAATACGACTACGCGATGTAAAACACAAAATTTTAAATCAGTACCAAATTTAATAAAAAAATAGTAGAAATTTAGGGGTTTTACATCCTACCCAACTTACAAAAATTTCGTCCTCGAAATTAAAAATGAGTAGGGGGTTGAGAGGGTACAAGGGTATATCAATGAAGAATCAAATCACGACGTTCAAAATATGTATTAGAAAATCGTAATTTCGATAATTACAGAAATAAATCACGAATTTAATTTAGGGAGTTAATGATGGTCGCGACAATGAATCTAGGGTCAAGGGAAAGGACGAGTAACTTTAGACGAGGATATAGTCACATTGGTTGGTCAGTGGCTAACTATCTTGTCAATAGATTGTAGGACAACTAAGGGTGATAGTTTGGGTCTATCTATCAAGTGCGAGTCTTCGTCTAAATAAGTGAAAGACGAAAACCAATATGAGTCCAAAGAAGTTGTTTTCAAATACCAATATGTGGTTCAAAGGCGAGTTAGTAATTCAAAAGGAATTGCCAAAGCTGTCGCGGATGGAACTCTAGAGGGCAAGTTTAGCTATGTCCCATCCATGTAGAACGATAGATAAAAGCGAACCAAAGTGCACTAGGTTGATCAGACCATCATGCACCGATTCTGAGTAGACAATATGTTAGTGGAGGCCTCCAATAAATATTATCCTTGATCAAGCTTGATAAGGGAATAAGCTTGCAAAACTTAGGCTAAATTAGCAGTATAAGATAGTCAAAATAGTAAAATCATAGGCACGATTAATATTGAAAGAAGTGGATTTTGTCCAAACTTCTTAAGACTCTAAGTTATATCCTATGTTGGTCTCTATATAGTCGTCCTATAGTCTCTTTTGTCCAAGTCTTTGGTTGACTATATGGGTTAGGGTCCTCTAAATTCTAGAACCTAAGTGAACTTGCTAATATAGGTCACAAGAACAAAGGGATTGCTAGGTCATAAGGCATTCTACCCAACTTACAAGAGTTAAACTAGCAGGGTGATGGAACAATGGGTCATGTCCACCTAGTATGGGTTACCTTATTAATCCCTATCAAGCACGAAAGAAAGGCACGAATCACGATGGAAGGGATCGAGCAAGATGTAACTCGAGGAGTCAAGCGAGAAGGCGGTCAAGTATACGGATGAGATCCTAGACTCTAATCCTATACGCAGGCTTGCTTGGTACGGTAAAGTAACCAAACAATTTATCTTGACCTGCATGGGCCACCACAAAAACATGTAACGCCCCAGTCCCAAAATACGTAGGACTAGGAACGTAGACATGCCAGCTGTATACATACGAAGTACATGGATCTTGTATGTATACGTAAGCTGTAAAATGTAGTAATCCAAAACAAACTAAATCTCATCCACAAAGAAAAAATAATAATATAAAATCAACTTGAATATTTATGATACAATCGTTGGGCGGAGACAAAGTCCACTACGAACTATCTCAATGAAAGAAATGTACAAAAAATCGATCAATAAAATGGCAAGACGAACCAAGCGCAATCGTCTTCGAAGGAATAGAGAAGACCACAGCCTTGGCTAGAATACCTGCAGAAGATGTCACGACCCGCACCCTGAAGAGGGACACGAGCAAGTGGTTACGTCCATCCTACGCCGCAGTATCGGCGGTAGAACGCTGTATATAGGGTCTGTAAATACTACGACTAAAATAGATAAAGGTACCTGTACAGTATATACACTCCGAATGGAGGTGACATAGCAATACAGTCTCAATCACATATATCAAAACTTAGGTAGATAGCATGGAAAGGAAAATGATAGATAAGAAAGGAAATGAGTCCAAGATCCACAAGTCAGAGCTATACACAAACATCCAGTCTCAGAAAATATATAAAATAGATACTACAACTGAAAATGTACTAGCTGGCTCGCAGGCCAGGCAAACCTAACTAAACTATGCTACTCAGGGTGAGCAAAGTCTAGTGGCTCTACCAATAAGCCACGGTCTAACTCTAATCCATCAGACTCAAACCCATAGTAGGTCGGGCAATCAGCCTCTGAATCATCTGTAAAATTTGTCAACGATATCCTGTCAGGAAAATGAGCAAGTACAAACACCAACAGCAGTTCCATATGAATTGACAAATTCTATAAGAGACAGTGTAATAAAATACAAGACAAAATCAACTGGAAATATATATAATGGTGTGAGTACTGAAAAGGACGACAATATGAATGTATATAGGGCGACTTGGGAACTATTCGGAAAGCCGAGTTACAACCCCTAAACCAAATAAGGACTGGGGCTGTAACCCTTCTCCCGAACAGAACTTAGTCACCAAAGATAATAAATATAAAAGGTGCCTTGAATTATTAGTGCGTCATGTGATCGGCTTGGAAAAAACATGTTCAGACTTTCCATCCGACCGGCTACGAACAAATATCAAGTGTGAGCAACAAGTGTGAAGATAAGGCCGGTCACCATGGAAAGTTGTGAACAAGTAGCTATGGACAAGTGTCGAGTACAAGTGTGAAGCAACAAGTGGGGATTTTGATCACACAACCACTAATAACTCCCCATCCCCGAATAGTATAAAGGATCCGGACATAACACGTCATGACATGAGATTCAAAAGCAGGTGATCAGCCTACTCCCAAGTCCATGTCTATACAAGTACAAGTAACAAGTCGAGTCTTGTACCAATATACCAAGTAATCCAGGAACAACATCTCATGACAGGATCCGATAAATACTAGTCCGTGAAATATCGTGTCTGGAAATCAAGTAAGACACTACAACTGAATCGGATATAGCAGATATCAAGACAATGAAAACTATCAGTGAATGTACTCGTCAGTGGTCCTAAGCTGATAGGGTGAACAGAAGCTCAGAGCGATCACAGACCTAAGATAAGATACTATGAGTCAAACAGGACTAAATACTGAAAAAGGAAGCTAATTCAAGTCATGAATACAAGTCTAAGTCAAAACTAGGTCAATCTAGGTCAGACTGAGTCACACTAGGTCATACTGGCTCACACTGGGTCATACTAGGTCACTAGGAGTCAATCCAAGTCAAACTAGGTCAATCGGGGTCAAGGGTTGACTTACGGTTGACTTTTGGTCAAAAAGTCAACCCTGGTCAACTCTAGGACAAAATAGTCTAATGTTGACCAACTGTTAACTTTCAGTCAACTAGTCAACTCTGGTTTGGTTTCGGTCAAATCGGATCGCTTAAAGACTAAGTTTGACTCTCGGTTGACTTTTGTTGACTTTTGGTCAAAAAGGTCAACCGACGTCAAAACTAGTCTATGAGTACCATATTTGATCGTTACCAACCAAGGGAATCAGGTTCTAACCCTATCTTAGACTCCTAATACTAATACCCTATTCCTAGGCAAAACTAACATTTACCCTAACAAGGTAAATCCCGATACCTTGCCCAATCCCAAGGAAACCCTACAAATACCCATGGTACTAACCTAGACTCCTTAGGGTAGCTAGATATCAACCTATCTAAGGTTTACTTACCAAGGAAAATAGGTATCCTAGGTATCTAGGCCATGTTAGGATATGTATAGGTTTTACCTTATTACCTACCTTACCCATATCATGTATTTACCCTCATAACCTACCACACTCATCTACACACAACCCTCTCACAAATATCACACTCTAATAGGCTCTCCTATAGGCTTTCCTACTAGTTTAGACATAGGCCAAACTATAGGTTACTTAACCATACTCATAGGCCCTCACACACACACACACATAACCTTACAAACACTCACACACACATAGCTCAACTCACAAATTCATACACACACACAAGGCTAAAGGGGACAGGTATGTGGCATGTTTGTGGACTGAAATTGATGGGTTTTAAGGGCTGTTATTTGGGTGTTGGATGAGGTGCAATGACAGCCATATAGGGTGATATTTGGGACTGATATTGGACAAGAGGGGGACTGTCATGAAGGTGGTTTTGGGGGCTGTCATATAGGGGAAAATTATGGACTGATTTGAGGCAAAAGTGGGAGACAGCCATGGGGTTTAGGGGGACAGCCAAGAGCTGTCCCAAAGGCTGTTCTATTGGCAAAATGGACAGCAGTGCATGTGGTATTGGTTGTGGTGTTAAGGAGTGACAAATAGGACTGTTTGAAGGGGTTAACATGACAGCCATGAGGGGGGCAAATCAGGACAGTCCAAGGGTTTTATTTGGACTGTTTTGACAGTCCAAGGGGACTATTTTTGAGTGAAGATAGGATTGGAATTTAGCTGCAAGAGTGGATTGCCATGGAGGCAATTTGGGGACAGGTATATGGGAAGTTTAAGGGGTTAACAAGTGACCGCCATCAATGGATTATGGACTGTTTTAATAGTTGTAACACCCAATTTTCTGAAATTAGGATATTTTTGAAAATTTATTATTTATTATTATTTATTAATGGTATTTTAGACATGATATAATTTTTGGTGATTTTTAGTTATTTAAAACTATTTTCTAAGTCACGACTTATGACTTTGTGACTTTACTAGTATAACCCTAGTGTAAACCCTAGAGATTTCATAACCTAGAGACTAACCATGATCATGTGAGCCTAGCCATAGGTTTAGAACATCAAATTAGGGCTTTTTAGCCTAAAGGGTATTTTGGTAATTTTCTAGGATTTATTTGGAATTATTTGTATTTATGTGTTTTTATTATTGTCTAATTATTGATTAGTGTCATGTTAGTCCCTAACCTAGTTTAGCCTAATCTAGGGGTTAGCAACTAACCTAGAAGACTAATGTTAGATATTAGCTTTATGTATAAATATCTAGTTAGATAAATATCTAGATATTTCACTTTTTAGATATTTTAGAACCTAAATATCTAACCCCTTAGTCAAAGACTTAGGGGCTAAGTATGCAAGGTGGTAGGACACTCTCCCCTACCCCCATGGTGTAGGCCTTAAAAATGAAAAGTCACGCTGAGTTGATCAGGACAAAGTCCAAAAGTCACGCTGAGTTGATCAAGACAGAGTCTAAAAAGTCACGCTGAGTTGATCAGGACAATATTTAAAAATCACGCTAGAGACAGCTCATCATTTGTCAGAAGTGTCATTATGACTGACAGCACGACAGTCGAAGAATGTCTCCTCGTATGCCACGTATGTACGGAACTCGAGAAATCACAGCCGACTATTGCGTGATTTTTGAAATCTTCTTCAGCAAGACTCAGCCTTCACCAAGTTGGCGTACCAAAAGAGCTTATTGTCATTTAATGTGACTGACAAAGCAATCATTGTCAGAGATTTTGTGTCAGACAAGGCATGTCGAATCAAGACAGCTGGCAGTCCTGGCTCAAGTCTGCGTGTATTTTGAACTTCTATGTTCCTTCCTAAAGTCTGCGTGTATTTTGAGTTTTCTGTCTCAAGTTTGCGTGGATTCTGAAGCTTTCTGCCCCAAGTCTGCGTGGATTTTGAAGCTTTCTGCCCCAAGTCTGCGTCTGCGTGGATTTTGAAGCTTTTTGCCCCAAGTCTGCGTGGATTCTGAAGCTTCTTGCCCCAAGTCTGCGTGGATTTTGAAGCTTTCTGACCCAAGTCGGCATAGATTTCGTCTTCAACAAGTCTGTGTGGATTTCATCAAATTGGAGTACGTGGCAGCCATGCCACTGATCTCTCATCCGCGTGTCCTGTAACTTGTACACGACTCATGCATGATTGCCATGTGTCCAACAGTTACAGGCCATGTCCAGTAACTGCTCATAACCTTGCATATGTTAAATCCTGCATGATTTTCAACTAGGCACAGGCTGTGAAGACAGTTATCTTTTCAGTTATTTTTTTGACTCTATAAATAGAGTTCTTTTTCTCATTCATTGTACAGATACATAGTTATCTAAATTACTGTCAAAATTTTGAGAGGTTTTCTTCTTCACATCGTCCAAGGGATAAAGCGATCGTCTTCTAGATCGGATTCCTACAGTTGTAATTTTCCCAGATACACAATAAATAAAGTAAATTTATTTATGAAAAACAAATTGGCGACTCTGCTGGAGAAAACCATCTCCTCTTTTGAGATGGCAACAACTCAATGCGACACTTCGTCAGTCGGCTCGACGAAGAAGGTGATATCGATCCAATTCGATCAACTCGCTTATGAAGAAATACAGCGGGCTAAGGGTGGCAAGCCCACTTCAGCCTCCATCACTACTGCCAAGTCGAAGGGACGATCTGTCTACGTCCCTAAGAATCTGTTGGCAACCAAGGGTGAAGTTTCTGCCACAGTGTCTACTCCTAACACTGGCAAGGACTCTACTACAAGCACGCACACTCTTATGTGCTCGAAGACGACAGTAGTCAGAAAGCACGCCTGTTCCAGCGTGTAATCTCAATCCCAATCATCACGCTGGCAACATTGACTCCTTAGTCAAGCCTGTTCCAGCGTGTAATCTCAATCCCAATAGTCACGCTGGTAGCACTGGCTCCTTAGCCAAATCTGTCCCAGCGTGTCTTTCTAAATTCAAGAGTCACGCTAACAATACTGGCTCCTTAGCTAAAACTGTTCCAGCGTGTATTTCCAAGTCAATTCCTTCTGACTCAGTATGCGTACCAAAATCTGGCTCTTTAGCCAAGACTTTATATACTGACAATACTGGCTTCTTAGCCAAATTATCACCAGCATACTCAAAGAAGAATAGCTCTTTAGCTATCTCTTCTTCTTTGCCAAGTTCTACTAGAACTGGGGGTGGTCTTGCTAGAACTCCTCCACACAAAGTCCCTTCGAAAAGAAATAACTCCTTAGTTGTTTCTTCTACTCCTGTAGTCTTTACTTCAGGAGCAGCTTTGACTGACAATTTTGTTAGTCAAAGAAAAGGAGATGGTCTTTTGACTACTCTTCCTTCTGGACATTCTATGTCTCAAAACTTGAATAGGTCGAAAAAGAAACATTCCTTAAAGTCTTCTTCTGCGACTTCTTCGAATTGGGCACAGAATTTGTCTATAAAAGAGGGTCTATTACCAACTCCTAATCAAGGGGGTGGTTTAACTCTTCCTTCTTTGCAAATATCCAGATCAATGGAAGGAAAACTCCAAGTTTCAAAAACCAATGTGTTACCTCCAACTGATCTAAGGGCAAAACTTAATCAAATCCGTTTGGGAAGTACTTCTGGTGTCAAAAAAATACACCAATCGGATATAAAAAATAAAAGATCCAGATGCAGAGTATGCTAGAAATTACGTGGCTCAGATTAATCACTCTCTATATAATCAAGAGCCATCAAGACCCAAGAACCGGAAATATATTCCTAAAAATGCACAAAGAATGTTCTCTGATGTACCTCAATCTTCACAGACAGATCTACGAGAACACCTTCAACAGAAGAGAAGGAATAATTCTGTGTCAATGGATCATACTGAATGTGACTTCTAGCCAAGAGTCATCATTCAATGTAGATGTCAATCAATGGATCAGGACCATATTGATCATGACTGTGACTTTCAACCGAGAGTCATAATGCAATGCAGATGTCAAACTAAACGACAATCTGTCTTCAATCGGATTCAGTGTGAACCCATGCCTGATGAAGATGAACCTCTGTTTGCTTCTGTCAACATGACCTCTAGGGATACAAGGGGTAAAACTGATAGTCCAGATGGAGTATACAGAGGCACCAGAGCAAGAGTCCTGGCTTCTAGTCAAAGGACTTTGATTTCTGAAGATGATTCTGAATTTCTTGGAGAATCTAACTTTCCACCTCTTCCTACTGGGGGTAGTTCTCCTACAAATGACTTTGATACACAAAGTAATGATTCAGTACAAACAACATCCACCAGTTCATCAATAATCCCTCGTACAGTCACGACTTATATGGTCGATGGGAATACTGATGAACCTTCTTCTTCCTTGACTCCTCAAGAACAAAGAATTGCTTCTTTGGAACAGCAAATGAAGTCTATGGCTGACACTATGAAGTCGATGTATGAACTCATGGCAACCCAGATGCAAAATCGATAGACTGTACCAGATGCCATACCAATTGATACTGGTGTAAGTCCAATACATGTTCCTCCAGCAGTACAATCTAATACTCCTGGGCAAGTTCAACCAAATCCTAGTCTCTCCGGAGCTGGGGGTAGTGCTTATAATGTTGTTCCTCCACCCAACTATTCTCTGCAAGCTACAACTCCACAATCCTCCGGAGTTGTTACTGAAGAATTGAGAAATCTCAAAACTCAATTTGAGGCATTCAAACAGAAGGACGGTTTACAAAGGTTAGGCATCAAGCAACCTTATCCGATAGAATGGAAGCAAGTATCGTATCCTCCTAAATACAAGCCTCCTACTATCTCATTCTATGATGGAACCACTTCTCTGAGTCAATTTATTAATCACTTTGAAGTGATGACTGACCAACTGCAGCCAAGTGATGCCCTCCTTACTCGGGTGTTTGTCGGATGTCTCAAAGGAATGGCTTATGAATGGTACAGAAGTCTCCCGGATGGGTGTATTGCCTCATTTGCCGGTTTCAAGCAAATATTTCTTGAACGATTCTATGAAGGGCTCAATGACATGACTATGTCTGCTCTTATAAGAATCAAGCAAAAAAATAATAAAACTACAGAGGATTTCATTGAACGGTTTCGAAGAGAAGCTCTGAAGATGCCTCTTGGAACTCCTGATACTGTCACCATCGACACATGTAAATCAAATTTGTTGCCCATCATCAGCATGTGGACAGGATCTACTCAATTTCAAGATTGGCCTTCCTTCATTGTTAGTGCCAAAGCCGCAAAAATTAGTGCTGAAACTTTCAAAGGCTTAGGAGTGCAAATGACTCCCAAAGAAACAGGTCAAGGTACTAACAATAATGCTAAATCCAATAATCGCAAGGGAAAAGAAACCCTTGAAGTTAATCTTCAGAGTAAAGATGCATCGACTGTTCAAACTCCTCCTGCATCCACAACTCAACAACCAAGAGCACCTCGTCCCAAAGAAGAATACTCTTTTGATGACGATGAAGTCCTTGGTATCTTTGAATGTCTGCTGAATGGTAATAAAGTACAATTACCTGAGATCAAAAAACCTGATGAAACTGGTAAGACGGATCATCCTAAATACTGTCCATACCACAGAATGTTAGGTCACACAATTCGTACATGTTATGTACTGAAAGGAAAAATCCAAGAAATGATTAAATCTTGAGCTATCTCTCTTACTCCGAAAGAGAAGACCGTCACCTCCAACGTCGTCTCTATGCAATTCGAAGATTTCCCTCCTCAACTCCTTGAAAGCGGGATTGTTCCTATTCCCAAGGCAACTCTTGAAATAGTGAATATTCCTCCTCCACAGTCTGAAGGATTAGTACCAATCACCATGGAAACAGGAGAAATCATGTGGATTCATCCTGATCTAGTGGCAGATTTTGAATCTCCTCCTCTTCAAAAGACTACTTCTCGAAGTCTAAGAAGGCTGGAAAGATTAAGTCATGTCATATGACTTTTCTTGGATCTACTCCTGACACAGAGCCGAAAGACAAGGAAGAAGCACTTGCTGGTGCTACTCGAACAGGAAAACCTTATCTAAAGGATTATTCCAAGAATCCTGAGGATACTCCTGATATCCCTCCTGCTGACAAAGATGTTTCTAATGTTCCTCTTGAAGAAGAATCATCCACTGCACCTATCCCTTCTACTGCTCCGATTGAACCTGCTCCTTCCAAGCTCACAGCTCTTGAGAAAGGCAAACAACAGGCTCGGTTTGATAAACCAATCAAGAAGTCCCCTCCTCTTGGACTTCAGAAGCCTTATAACTTCGACATTCTAGCTCAACTTGCTAATACTCCAGCTCGAATGTCACTCTTTGAACTTCTACGTCTTTCCAAAGAGACTCGGGAGACGTTAAGTGAGGCACTTCTACAAGCTGATTCTTGTCTTGTACAATTAAAGAAGCCAGGTGAAGAACCTGTCACTTGCTTACATTGCAACAGTGTATTGGAGATTATTCCAAATATCACCTTTACACAAGATGACATACTACTGGAGGATAATCGACATGATCGGCCTCTCTACTACACCGGTTATATCGATACGATGAAGATAGATCGTATCCTCATTGATCCAGGGTCTGCTATAAGCATAATGCCAAAGAGTTTGTTGGATGAACTAAAAATCCCTCTTCACAAGCTTTCTAAGACAATTACTACTATCCTGGGATTCAATCAAAGCCGAAGCGAGCCTTTGGAAAAGATTCATCTCAAACTTCAGATAGGTGATTTCAGATCCAAAGTCACTTTCTATGTGATTGAGATCGTGGGATCTTACAATCTTCTTCTGGGGAGGCCCTTTCTTCATGAAAATAATATGGTGCCTTTTACTCTTCATCAATGTTTTAAATACATTGACAGCAATAGAAGAGTTCAAAAGGAAGTTGCTGATATAAATCCCTTCCATGGGGTTGAAGCTTATTTCAATGATTCCCGGATGTACAAAGAAGAATATACAAGGGTGATACAAGCTATGGATAAAGAGGATTCGCAAAGTGAGACTTTAATAATCCCTGTTAAAGGTCGAACTACTCAGCAACAATCTTCCAAGTCCTCTGGAGAGGGTTTTTTCATTATTCCAGTAAGTGGACAGATCTCTCCATTACCTCAGTCGTCTACTCAAGATACACTGATCATTCCTGTCAGTGGACGTACTACAATTCCTGTATCTTCACATATGAAACAGGATACGCTGGTAATCCCTGTTGGAGGGCGGACTACTCTTCCATCTCAGGCTTCTAGGGAGCTCACCTCTTCTGAGCCATTTGTTATCGATCTTAATCGAAACAAAACTTCTTCTCGTTCTTCTTCTCCCCCTTTAGTCATTGATTTGACTAAGATTTCTAAGGCTCAGCCTTCTCCCGATGTAAATATTGCTACTTTTAAATTTAATGAAAAGTCTCCATCTTTGCAGTATATTGATGTGTGTAATCATGTTCATAGTTATTTACATTTGTTAGATGACTTGAGAACAATTACCATAGGAGTCGTACAGACTTTCCATACAGATGTATCTCTAGAATCAGTACAAACTTCATACTTTCTAGTTCCCAGTAGAAAGCCAGGAGACATTCCAATAGTCTTTTACAAAGGGCCCCAAAATCCTTCTAATCCTGAAGATGATGACAAAAACGATGATACTGGAAGATTACAACTACGTCGTTATAGTCAGCAATCTAAAGACATCATTAAAAATATGGGCTATGACTTCAGAACTGGCCTCAATAGTAGAAAAGAAAGAAAAATGCCTGTCCGAATTCCTCCTCTGAAATATGGGAGAACAAAATACGGATTGGGTTACATTGCTCCTACTCCTTTTATCAATATTGTTCATGAAGATCCCGAATCTGACGAAGATAAGAGATCTAATTCTTCTAGTACTACCTCTTGGAATTCTGATACAAGTATAGGTGATTTCTACTGCAACATTCTGTCTTCCAACATGGTCTCCATTGACCGTTCTGAAGAAAGTGATGAAGACGAAGACGAGTTTGAAATCTCACCTGAATCAGAACAATGGGCCCAAAGGTTAGATAATCAATGGGAGTTCCGATTCGAGCAAAAAGAACCTCCGACTGAAGACAAACTTGTTCAAATAGATGTTGGCGAAGAGGGATCCCCCAAACCAATATTCATCAGTAAAAGTCTTTCGGAAACTGATAAGCAAGACATGATCAAACTTATTCGTGAATATATCAATGTCTTTGCTTGGAGTTATGAAGATATGCCGGGACTTGATCTACAAATTGCAACTCATAAACTCAATATCATGCCGAATGCTAAGCCGGTCAAACAACAACAGCGACGATTTCGTCCAGACATCATGGATGCAATTGAAGCTGAAGTCAATAAACTCATAGCCTCTGGGTTTATTAGAGAGGAACAACATCCCGATTGGGTGGCTAATATAGTTCCTGTTCTTAAAAAGACTGGCAAGATCAGAGTATGTATAGACTTCCGCGATCTCAATGCGGCATGTCCTAAAGACGAATTCCCTCTACCAATTACTGATGTCATGATCGATAATACCTGTGGGTTTGAACGGATGTCATTCATGGACGGGTATTCTAGGTACAATCAGATTAAAATGTTTCCAGACGACGAGAAACACACTTCTTTCAGAACGTCGATCGGTACATACTGTTATACAGTTATGTCATTCGGTCTCAAGAATGCAAGAACAACTTATCAACGAGCCATGAGTACTATATTCTGCGAACATTTGCGGAAAATAGTCGAATGCTACGTTGATGATATTGCAGTTAAAAGTCGACAAAAAGAGGATCATATCCAAGATTTGAAGACTAAATTTGATCTAATGCGTAAGCATCAATTAAAGATGAACCCTACTAAGTCCTTCTTAGGCGTCTCTAGTGGTAAATTTCTCAGCTTCGTCATTACCTCTAAAGGTATACACGTGGATCCCGAGAAGATCAAAGCCATCCAAGAGACGCGTCCTCCACGCACCTTAAAAGAGCTACGAGGATTTTAAGGAAAGATCGCTTATATCAGGAGATTCATCTCTAATCTTTCAGGACGCTGCAGACCATTCAATAAACTTATGAAGAAAGGTGTTTCTTTTGTCTGGAATGATGAATGTCAGAAAGCATTCGATGATATAAAACAATATCTGATGAGCCCTCCAGTATTGGTACCTCCCGTCTCAGGAATACCGTTCCTCCTATATACCCGAGCAATGAGTCATTCATTGGGTGCATTGCTCGCTCAAAAGAATAAAAATGGTCATGAATAAGCCATTTACTATGTCAGTCGTACTATGACCGGAGCTGAACCTCGATATTCACCGGTCGAAAAAGAATGTCTAGCCCTGATGTTCGCTGTCCAAAAGACACGACACTATATCATTGGCCAGACTATTCATGTCATTTCCAGGATCAATCCTATACGGGTTATGATGAAGAAACCTAGTGTTTTGAATTCTCGATTGGCTAATTGGGGAATCTTACTTGCTCAGTATGATATGCACTATATTCCTCAGAAATCGGTCAAAGGACAAGCTTTAGCTAATTTTTTGGCTGCTCATTCAATTCCAGAAAATTCAAAACTCTATGATGAAATCCCAGATGAAGTCCTAAATTCAAACCAAATTGCTGAAGACGATCCTACTTGGCGTCTATTCCTTGACGGAGCTTCAAGAATAGGTCCTAATGGTGATATTGTTGTTGGAGTTGGAATTATTCTTGTGTCGCCAGAAGGTCTTGCTATCCAAAGAGCTTATTCTCTCGATCAACCATGTTCCAACAATGTAGCTGAGTACAATGCACTGCTTATTGGTCTTCAACTCGCTAAACATCTGAATATTCAACATTTGGAAGCGTATGGAGATTCTAAACTCATTGTCAATCAGATAAGGGGTACTTATGAAGTTCGCCACCAAGATCTGGTTCCTTATCATAGATCGGCTATATCTATGGCTTCTTCATTTGAAGGGTTCTTCATTGAGCATGTTAGGCGAGCATGTAACACAGAAGCTGATGCTCTTGCTAATCTTGCGGCGGTGTTGGCTATTCCCATCAGACGTCAACAAATGATTGTTGTCTGTAATCGAGAATTATTTCATCTCGAAAACAATCTAACTCTAGGACTTCCAGTTGACATTAAAGAATCAACATTTCATGATGTCAATGCAACAAGAGGATTTGGATTAAGTCGTAAATCATTATCATCTTCAATGATTCTAGCATGGAATTCATCTTCAGTAATACAGCTGAGACTCAGAATACGGATAAAGATTGGAGACTTTCTTTCTTAGATTTCGTATTGTATGATATTCTTCCAGATAATCCGAGTGAGGCAGCATCTATCAGACGACGATCACTCAGATTCTATTACAATAATACAACAAAAACCTTATATCGTCGAGCTTATGATGGTTTACTTCTTCGATGTATTGCCGGTGATGAGGCTCAATAAATTATTCACGAAGCACATGATGGAATTTATGGAGCACATCAGCCTGGACCAAAACTTCAGGACCGTATTCGACGTATGGGTTATTATTGGCCCACTATGGTATCAGATGCCATCGAATATACAAGTGTAAAGCTTGCCAAATCTACGCAAATTTTATTCATCAACCCTCTGAATTTCTACATCCGACGACAGCATCATGGCCCTTCAAAGCTTGGGGCATGGATATTATTGGTCTGATTAATCCGCCGTCATCAAAAGGTCATCGATTTATTCTCGCAATAACCGATTATTTCTCCAAATGGGCCGAAGTCATTCCTTTATCCGAAGTCAAAACTTCTAATGTCATCAATTTTATCAAGCATCATGTCATTTACAGATTTGGTGTTCCTCGATGCATTATTCATGATAATGGACCTCAATTCGTCAGCCAGAAATTTATTCGATTCTGTGACGATCATCGGATCAACAATATGGCCTCTACAACATACAATCCGACAGCTAACGGATTAGCAGAAGCTTTCAGCAAGACCATCATCAAACTCCTAAAGAAGTTTGTCTCTACTAACAAACGCAATTGGAGTGAGAAACTCGATGAATGTTTGTGGGCTTACCGTACTACAGTTCGTAATGCTACTAAATATACACATTTCTCTCTGGTGTATGGATGCGAAGCTGTTCTTCCATTAGAGATTCAAATTCCTTCCTTAAGGATAGCAATCGCTAATGAACTTACTACCGAGAATAATGATCGTCTTCGACTTCAGGAATTAGAAGCTCTGGATGAAAAGCGATTATTTGCTCAACAGAATATCGAATTCTATCAAGCTAGAATTTCAAGAGCTTTTAACAAGAAAGTTAGAGTTCGAGCATATCAAAAAGGAGAACTTGTTCTAACAGTCAGACGTCCTATGACTATGACCCATATGAGCAAAGGCAAATTCGACGCAAAGTGGGAAGGTCCTTATGTTGTGAGCAGAGTTTTCTCAAATGGAGCTTATCAACTCTCAGAACTGGATGGTCGAAAAGTTATGATGCCTATTAATGGCAAATTCCTTAAAAAGTATTATGTATAAATGTAAATACTTGTAAATTATCAGACAAGTTCATGTTTATAAATAAAACTTTATTTTATTTAATCATGAATGATAGTACATGATTTTAAAGAAGATCACTATCATCCTTCTCTACATTCGGACGCGGACCACTGCCGTCCTTCTCGAAAACGCGATCAGCAAAAGAGCTGAGAACTTCTTTGCTGGAGCCCACGAGAAACTTGCAAGCAGCCATCCTCATGGCTTCCTCTTCTTCAGTCCTTCCTGGATCAAGCAAAAAATCCAGAATGTCTCGTGGTGGGTTGGGTGCAGACGAACCTTCGCCTACATCTACCTCCTTGGCTGAACTGGATCGACAGGACGTTCTTCAGTGTCCTTCAGAACCTTCGGGGCGATTCCAGCCTTCTTGGATGCTTCTTCAGACGACATTTTTATGTTGAAGGGTAGAAGTGTTCGTTCTTGACAGATTTTTGCTATATTTATAGGTAGAAATTCCTCAAATAATGAAGCGACACATTCATCCGACGGTTCGCCCGTTCATTAATGCCTGACGGTTCATCCGTTCATTTATCACATTCATCCAACGGTTCGCCCGTTCGTTATAATTTGACGGTTAACTCGTTCGTTCATCATCATCTGACGGTTCATCCGTTCATTATTATCCAAAAATAATGAAAAATTGAATTCGAAGATATTTTTATGTCTGAATTCTATTTTTTCCAATTAGTATTAAACTAATATCATCTGATAGAATCAAAGTTCGTTTGTATATTCTACTCTATTGAAACGTGTCATCTATGAATATATCATTATCAAAACAACAAAACCAAAAATCAGATCAAGAATTCTCATTTGTTTTCATATGGAATACAAGTGACAATGAAAAAGATTCATTTATTAGGAGTTATCAACTCCCTGATACGTTCAAGAACAGCATTCAGTTTCTCTTCATGAGCTTTTTGAACTCTTTCAGCTGCTTCAACTGTGACATTTTGCTCATCAAAAATAATGATAGCAGATTGGATGCGGTTAACTTCTTCAATCTGTTCCGCTTGCATCTGCTCTCGCTCCTTTTGAAGAGTGTCACAATGTTCGGCTTCAGAAATATAAGCAGCAACGACCTCAGCTTGCTCTGTTTCTATAACAGCAATTCGCTCTTGGAGACGAGCCAACTCCTCTTTCAATTTCTTCAGCTCTTCAGCTTTGGATGCTTTGTCTTTCTCCAGAAGCTCTACTCTCTGACGAGTAGCTAATATTTCTTCACCTTTTTCTACTAATTTCTTAGAAGAAGAGGCAAGAAATGCTTCTAATACAGCTTGTTGGGACTGGGCTTCATGCTCCAATTGACTGATTTCAGCCACAGTTAAAGAATCAATGTCTTCCTTCTTAGTCTCCCAGTATTTTCGGATAGTTATTTCCAACTCATCCAGGAGATGTTCGAAGAAGATGCACTGAGACTCGCAACCAGCATGTCGCAACGCCATGAGCGGGAACTTGACCATAGTTCGAAGGTCAGAAAAGGGCATACCTTCATCCTTCAAGAAACGTCTGGTGTATGTATCTAGATATGAGTAAATGATCTCTGAATATATCCCCAAAGTTCTTGCTAGTCCAGTCTCAAATCCAGGAGTCGCTGTCATCGTGGAAGAAGAAGCCTGAATGTTCTCTATCCTGGGAACAGAAGTGTGTACGACTGGAGAAGTTGGCAAGTGTGCACTCCCTTTATCAGCATCAGCCTGGATAAGCGGAGCATGAGTTGAACTCATTGCTGCAGCAGTTCCTACAGTCAAAGAAAAAAATAATATATATCAGTATATAAAGAAAAATAAACAGCAGAAATAGAGTTTGAAATAAAATTCTACCAGGTTGAGGTTCATATTCGATATGTGAAGGGAGTCTGGCATCTTCTCGTAGCCGGTCCATGATAGTGTCCGACACCTGCTTCATATGGCTGCTTCCAACTCCAGAATTACTAGCCGCTGGAGCATTGTCTGGAGATTGAGCAGGTTCGGGGCTAAGTTCCATTCTGTTCCCCCTGACTTTATCCTCATCATAAGGAGTAGAAGTGCCAGCATGCCAATCCTCTCCTTCTTCCTCTTCTTCTTCAGACTCTTTATCATCTCCAGCTTCAAGATGAGTCTCTGATCTAGAGTCCATTATGTTCACATCTTCATCTATTCCTTGAGATGGATGAATCTCAGGAACAGTGATGATAGCAAGCTCAGCATTGACTTCCGCTTCAGTCTCCCCTGGAATATCAGTTCGAAGAATGATGTCTGTACAAACATTCTTCAACAAGTCATCAGCAGCTGGTAGCTCGGACGTTTGCACGTCTTCATCGCCTCTGGCCGAAGAAATGTCTTCTTCAATATGAGTTTCAGGAACTTTTGGCTGTTCTGTAACTTTTGCTGGGGCAGGTTCTTCTTCAGAATAATTAATTTGGTCATCCAGTGCCTGAATGACGCCTTCTGTCCCATGCTCAAATGGGATTATCCTCGTCTCTGAGGGTTCAATAGCTACTCCACTTGTTGTAGGAGTAGTCATTTCCTGAGCTTGAATAGACTCTACCTCAGTATGTTCAGTTGAAGCTGCCGGAAAGTGAACATCATCAGACTCTGTCTTCTCAGTAGAAGCCGCTTCATTAATTTCTGGCAAAACTCCTCCACTCATAATTGTTTCTAGGAGTTCATTGCCCTTCATGTTGCTGACGAACTTCTTGACATACTTGCCTCTCGACCTCCTTATCAAAGGAGCGTCGTCTTCATCAGTCTCTTCGTCTTTATCGACGGCATCATCTTCGCCAACTGAGATGCCACCTAAAGATGAAGTAGCAGTCACTGAGACCCCTTTCTTCTTCTTCTTAGATGCCTGAGACTTGGTACTCTTATTTGAGACAGTCTCAGATTCATCACTTCTCTTCCTCTTAGAGAGGGATACAAAAATGGACGGAAGAACTTCATCAGGAAAATTTCCCTCCTGGAATAATTCGTATAGGGGCTCAACCTCTGTTGTCTCATCTTCGGGTTCCGAAGGAAATTGTTGAATAACAGTTTTCTTCTTTGACCTCTTCGATGGAGCTGGCTCATCCTCCGCAACAAAGGTCTTCAGATTGAAACTCGGCTTGAAGGTGCTCGATGACACATAGAAGCGAGCATATGTATAAAGCATCTTTGTCCCCGAGCTAGATAAAGGATTAGGCATAGAGAATACAGCTTTTGTATCTCTAGCCGCAAAATATCTCCAAGCCCGAGCTCCGTCAATAAGCCCTCCACGTACAGAAAGGCAAGTGGTGGCATTCCCAACGTGAAGTTGGTCATATCCGAATTGTCTAGCAAATCGGCTTGGTAAATATGGCTCCAGATACGTCATTTCTTCATGACGGTATACTAGATGAGACGGCCTGATTCTCTGCAACCACTGGAAGGCTACGTCATCTAGCCTATTTCCTATATCTCCGTCTATCATATTCAACGGCATGCTTTCATAACCCAATGGTGGAGGGACACATTGGATGGACCAATGTGAAGCTCGATTCAAGATATTTCTGCATTCTAGAAGGGTGTGAACCTTCCAGAAAGTCTCTCCAGAGTACCTCTCCAGAAAAAGACTGCCACTTCCTCCTGCCCCTTGAGGTATCAAGCCATCATGATGGAGGAGAAGCCAACCATATAAATAGGTGAAGGGCATCTCTATCCGTGGGAATTCTTCAGTCATCCTCCTCTGATCAGATAACATGTTGGTTACAAAATTTCAAAGACCTGCATTCAGTCTACAGGTCATCGCTGATAATAAGTCTAGCTTGTAACCATACATAAGGCGCACCGCTGCAAAGATAACGCCTCTATGTATCCTGTCCAAAGATCTGGAGCCAGGAACAATGAATCTTCTTAACCACAGAGATAGGAATCCGGCCAAATGACCATTCCTCGACAGAGTCTTTTCACTCTGTCTTACATAAGAGCTGAAGGTGGTTCCAGCTTTGAACTCGTACCAGTCTTCAGTGATCGTGAAATCCTTGCAGTCATATTTCTCCAGCAGATAAATGATTTCACTCTCAGAGAGAGGTTTGAAGTTGCTAATCTGATACCATCTCTTCTCGTTTATTTTCTTCTCATCCTTTTCACGGTTCATGAAAAGATAGGACATCCACTTCTGGATGTGGTTGCCAGCTTCATCTTTAGAACTCTTGTAATATAGAGTACATGTGCCAAAATGGCACATCATCTCTTCAAATAGATGTACCATCTCTGGGTTCTTCTCTGACAGAAAATTTAGCTCTTCTATCGTAGGTACGTACTCCTCATACGGCAACGTGCCTGAAGGCAGGTGTGAGATGTATTCCATCTCATAAAGGGCGAAGCCCATCTCCCCTTTCGGAGTCATGAATGTCCCCGTCCTGTGGTTATACCTCTCTACCAATGCCAGGAACAGAAAGGGGTTAGGCCTGAAGCCGTAGGATGAATTAACGAATGCATCATAAAGGTTTATCTTCTTTAACTCAGTCTCAAAATTCTCCAAAGCCCAGTGGACCACAGTCCTCCATCTCACATTCTCCTGATTCATTAAGCCGTTCATCCTCGGCGTTGAATCGGTGGGGTAGAATGCATTCTTGTTTGTCATGAATTCGTTTATGAAAATGGGCATCCTGAATGGCATCAATATTGATGAGTCTTCAGGTGGTATGCATCCAGGCTTCAAACCCCTAAATACGGATACATGATTCTCAGGGGCACTGAAGAATCCCTCCTTTTTGTAAATTATACGGCTCGCCTTCGCCTGCTGATATTCAGTTAAATGCCAGGACATCTTCCTGGGATAGCTGGCATGCATGAATCTCATGATTGATAAGCCTCTGGAAACCTTTGGCCAGTTCATGGGCTGGTTTATATCACCTTCGAAGTAGAAGCACACTTTCTCTCTGATGCCCATTGGCTGAGATTTCTGTGCTATGGCATCTCCGAACAAAAATGCTGGTTTCTTGTGGGATACCAAATCCAAACTCTGAAAGGGTTGTCCATTCATTAAGCAGAGTAGGGTTGTATGGTCTTGATTGGCCAACAATGATAGTCTGGCTTCTGGAAGATCAAATTGGGGAAATTGCACATGAGATAAATCATGTTTAAATGAGAAACTCAAGTGCCCTTCATAATCTGCTTCTTCGCTTCGGATGTTCACTACAGAAAATGAAAGAAGACAAGGTCAGATATATTTCAGTAAAATCTATGTCTATGCGTGTATTACAATATTTGAAGGAAATTTCAAAAGTCATGCAGACTTCAGACAGATATACTACCAAGACATGCTGAGTGATTTATTCACGCAAAGTCCAGACAGATTAGGATAAAAGTCACGCATCATTGCCAAAATCACATTTAAATGAAAATGACAAAAACACGCTGACAGATAAAGACTAATCTATCCAGAGGATGACTTTCAAAAGTCTGCGTGACTATTTCAACATGGACATTCCTACCAACATGTGAAAAATCACGCAGAAGTCATCATGAAAGCTGCGTGAATAATTCAACATGGACATTTCTGCCAACATGAAAAATCACGCAGAGTCATGAGAGCCATGCTCCTTTGCGTGAAACACAGAGCTTCGTAAATACGAAAATATGAAGTATGGCCGACCCTAAAGAGGGGGCATACTTTATTAATATCCTTTACCCTAAGAAGGGGGATATATTTCTAAAGTTCATTATTTGTTTTAAGATCCTAAAATTTCTATGTGGAGTTCATCTTCATCTTCATCAAGTCATCTTCAAAACAGTTCGTATTCCCCCATTACTTACGCTGCAAAGGAGGATGCGTGACTTCGCGTCGAGGGAGTCTGTCGGTTGTGGCACGCGAAGAAGTCGCAGGGGCTTTCCCCTTGGCCTGAGCATCGGCTTTCTTGGGAGCCATTGCTGCTGAGAAGGAGAAGAAGAAGTCGGGGAAGATGAAGTTCGTCGGGGAAGTTCTCTTCTGTGGATTCTCTTTCTCTAAAAGCAAGTAAAGAAGGAAAGAAATGACTTATGGCTTACTTATAGGCTCATGAAGAATTCTAAACGGCACATCATTATTTTCTTCGATTTAGGAGTTTGATACGGGATCCTAACTGCACAGAATCCCAACAGTCCAATCATTTAGGAGTAAATATCTCTTTAAAGTCATCTCAGCGTGACTAAATTCATTTTATCATCTTGATTTCAAAGTATTTCGAAATAATTTATCATTTTTCGAAAACTTTGAAGGGGGTTTTGTATGCCTTAAAAATGAAAAGTCACGCTGAGTTGATCAGGACAAAGTCCAAAAGTCACGCTGAGTTGATCAAGACAGAGTCTAAAAAGTCACGCTGAGTTGATCAGGACAATATTTAAAAATCACGCTAGAGACAGCTCATCATTTGTCAGAAGTGTCATTATGACTGACAGCACGACAGTCGAAGAATGTCTTCTCGTATGCCACGTATGCACGAAACTCGAAAAATCACAGCCGACTATTGCGTGATTTTTGAAATCTTCTTCAGCAAGACTCAGCCTTCACCAAGTTGGCGTACCAAAAGAGCTTATTGTCATTTAATGTGACTAACAAAGCAATCACTGTCAGAGATTTTGTGTCAGACGAGGCATGTCAAATCAAGACAGCTAGCAGTCCTGGCTCAAGTCTACATATATTTTGAACTTTTATGTTCCTTCCTCAAGTTTGCGTGGATTCTGAAGCTTTCTGCCCCAAGTCTGCGTGGATTTTGAAGCTTTCTGCCCCAAGTCTGCGTGGATTTTGAAGCTTTCTGCCCCAAGTCTGCGTGGATCCTGAAGCTTTTTGCCCCAAGTCTGCGTGGATTCTGAAGCTTCTTGCCCCAAGTCTGCTTGGATTTTGAAGCTTTCTGACCCAAGTCTGCGTAGATTTCGTCTTCAACAAGTCTGTATGGATTTCATCAAATTGGAGTACGTGGCAGCCATGCCACTGATCTCGCATCCGTATGTCCTGTAACTTGCACACGACTCATGCATGATTGCCATGTGTCCAACAGTTATAGGCCATGTCCAGTAACTGCTCATAACCTTGCGTATGTTAAATCCTGCGTGATTTTCAACTAGGCACAGGCTGTGAAGACAGTTATCTTTCAGTTATTTTTTTTGACTCTATAAATAGAGTTCTTTTTCTCATTCATTGTACAGATACATAGTTATCTAAATTACTGTCAAAATTTTGAGAGCTTTTCTTCTTCGCATCGTCCAAGGGATAAAGCGATCGTCTTCTAGATCGAATTCCTACAGTTGTAATTTTCCCAGATACACAATAAATAAAGTAAATTTATTTATAGAAAACACATGGCAGCCAAACACTACCCCCCTTCCTATATAACCCCATCACACTCATTCATGATCATTTTACATGAATTAAAAACCTAGAAATTCCATTCCCTCACAAAACCATAACTTGATCATTTTTGATCCAAATTGGGTCTAGTCTTTTGCATTGGACTCTCCTACACTAGAGGATACTAGTTAGGGCTTGCTAGCAAGGATTTATGAGCTTTGGGCATCACCAAGTTGAAGGACACACACCCCCTCTTTATTGATTTTTCCTTGGAATTGCACAAATAGGTAAATGCCCTCAAACCTAGTTAATATTCTATTTTTTCTTCATAAATGCATGCATATAGGACTACCATAACTGTGGGTCAAGTTTGGTGAAAATTAGAGTTGGTTTGGTGTCCATATCGGACACGTATCCTAGGCTATAAACCCTCGTTTGATGAAATGCCACAAAGGATTGGTTTTTATGTTTTTCTAAAACAAATTACATTTTTGTGTAGCCCTAGACTTGTAGGTTACAACCCAAGTGGACTGAGCACGTTTTCGTGCTGTGTCCGTGTCCAAAATGGACACGAACCCACTGCACGAGCACACGTGTGCATGCCCTGCTACCACACCCTTCGTGCTCACTGCACAGAGCACGTGGACACGCCAAAATTGGTGGAGACGAGGGGGCAACATCTGCGAACATGCCCCCAAAATCTCACAACTTCTCGTGTCGTGTCGAGTGAGAAATCTCACTCGCACTGGACCCGCACTGCTGTACACGCGCGTATTTCAGTCGAAAATTCGACTTAGACACGGCCTTCGTGTCGCGTAGACACGAGTCGAGGACACCTCGTGGTGACACGAGCGTGTAGCCCTTCAAGTGGTAAACACGAGGACACGACCACGAGATGTGTCGTGTCCTGTGTCACGAGCACGAGACGTGCAACCGCGTGCACGACGCGGTCTGAATGTGTGTATCAGTCGTATTTTTCACGACTGATACGGGTTTCGTATCGTGTCCAGGAGTGTCGTGGACGCATGTCAGTGTGTGGATCGTGTAGCCCTATGTGTGGGCTACACGTGTGCATGACCACGAGACGTGTCGTGTCTCGTGGTGTGTCCACGAGCGTAAGGAACACATGCACGACGCTGTGTACGCGTGTGCGTATCAGGATTTACCCGATTGGGTTTTTGAGTGTTTGGACACATTATTTCGTGTCGTGGTGTCGTGTCAGGCCCCCTAGACACTAGAGGACACTTGGGGCATCACTTACCAACCTTTAGGTTCGAGCCTTAGCTCGGTTTTGTGTGCGTATTTGGGTTTACCTGTTTTCGAATACACAATGCTATTATTTCCAGATTTTGGGATTTTTCCCTGTTTTTCAAAATGAATTTCAAATCGATTTTTATTATGATTTATGCATGTATATGTGTATTTCAGTATATGTATAGATAGTATATGTGTATGTGAGTGTGTATGTGAGATTTTAGGATGTATACATGTATATACATGTGTATATACATGTATGTATATATGTAGGTTTGTGGGTGTTTTGTGTGTGTGTGTGGGGAGCCATTTCCGGTTCCAGGAAAACTGGAACACCCCTCCCCCCTTTCCTGTGTCATCTAAGTCCCTCTCTCTCACTGTTTTCCTCCTTCACTCTCTCTCTAATTCTCTCTTTCACTCTCTCACATCTCTCTCTCTATTTCCCTCTATATATATATATGTTATATATATATATATATATATATATATATATATATATATATATATATATATATATATATATATATATATATATATATATATATATATATATATATGTTATATTATATACAACTATATATATTGGTATATATATAGTTGAGGGTATACATTTATGGGAAAAAAAAAAAAAATAAAAAATAAAAAATAAAAAATAAAAATATATATATATATATATATATATATATATATATATATATATATATATATATATGAAAATGTATATATATGTATATATGTTACATGTATATACATGTGTATATACATGTATGTATATATGTAGGTTTGTGGGTGTTTTGTGTGTGTGTGTGGGGAGCCATTTCCGGTTCCAGGAAAACTGGAACACCCCTCCCCCCTTTCCTGTGTCATCTAAGTCCCTCTCTCTCACTGTTTTCTCCTTCACTCTCTCTCTAATTCTCTCTTTCACTCTCTCACATCTCTCTCTCTATTTCCCTCTATATTATATATATATATATATATATATATATATATATATATATATATATATATATATATATATATATATATATATATATATGTTATATTATATACAACTATATATTGGTATATATATAGTTGAGGGTATACATTTATGGGCTTATATATATATATATATATATATATCTATATATATATATATATATATATATATATATATTTTAATATATATATATATATATATATATATATATATATATATATATATATATATATATATATATATATATATATATATATAATATATATATATATATATATATATATATATATATATATATATATATATATATATATATATATATATATGAAAATGTATATATATGTATATATGTTAGCTATTTATATATGTATATATATTATGTATATATGTGAGAATTATTGGTATTATATATATAGGGTATACACATATTGATTTATAGGTAGTAGATAGATTGTGTGTATATATATATATATATATATATATATATATATATATATATATATATATATATATATATATATATATATATATATATATATATATATATATGACTTACTAAATATAGGTTTATATGGAAACCTATGACACATAGCCTATAGGCCTAAGTAGTTATTGTATATATGTATATATGTAAGTCATATATATATATATTGTATAAGGGAGATACCTATATGGTATAAGCCTATGGAACCTAGTTACTAGCCTATGGCCTATGGTCTATGGTTAGTGAGTTTGGAGTTGACCAATAGGCTTAGTAGACCTAGGTTGACTAGCAAGTTGACCCTTGTTGACCATGGTTGACTAAAGTCAACTATTGGTCAAACCATGACCTAAATGACCTAAAAATAACTAGTTTAACTAGTCTGACCATGTTTGACCCAATTACCTTATTGACTAGTCTTTGTTTGACCTAATTACCTTACTGGCTAGTCTTTGTTTGACCAAAACCTTAGTTGGTCTAAGTTTGACCTAGACTTGACCCAGATTGATCATGTTGACTAGTATTTGACTAGTTTGATTAGAATATTGACCAAGAGTTGACTTTAACCTAGATTTGACTAACCTTGACTTGTTTGACCTTGTTTGACTCTAATTGACCTAGTATAACTTTTTATGACCTAGTATGACTTCCTGTGACCTAGTTTGACTGTTGAGTTGACCAAGAGTTGACTTTTGACCAGATTAACCTAGAATCATGTAGTATGCATTATATACTTTATTTTTACCATTGTGGATATATTATGACTTGAATTGCTCTGATTAGGAGCCAGACACCTCTCCTCAGGCAGTATATCCTCTTCGGACATTCAATTATCAGGCGAGTACATTCTCTGACCGTTTCATACTTGTTCAGGCTTTACTTATCGCTCTAGATTACTTTACTTGATGCTGTCACGTTGGTTACACGGATTGGTACTATATAGATCTTTACATGAGATGTTATCCCCCTCGGGAGCATCGGGTACTTCATGTTACGTGTGTTTCACTTTCATCATGTACTCCTGTGCTTCTATCATGCATGTATACTCATGTGATCATATACTCTCATGTTCACTGAGCCCTCATGTATAAATTCACGTATACTCATTTATGAGCCTCATGTGAAGTAATCATGTATAATAACGTAACTTGTCTAGATCCTTGTGTATTGATTGGGGAAACAGGGGAGTAGAAGTAGACATGTGAATAATTCCAAAGTAGTGTAATCATGTACAAACTCAGTAGTGTAATCATGTATATATTCTAGCCATTCACATGCTTATCTTGTACTCTACATCACTAGCCACTTACAGTTCTCTATATACAGTAGATATTTCCTTTACAAGCTATCTCTTTTACAGCGTATATTTCCTTTCAGCATTTCCTGTATCTTACTCTATTGCCTGTATCGTATTTCCTAACCTGATATGAACTGCGTGAGATATATTGTGCTCGTTCCTGTCCTGACTGGACCTGTTGAAAATATTACAGAGGATGAGAATGAGGCCCTGGTGTCTACCTATTATGGAGCAGGACTAGATGATACTTATGTTGTGGACCCTCAGCAGGATCCACCTGCAGCCGAGGATGTTGCCCCAGTAGTCTAGGCTAGCTTAGCTAGACAGTCTTTTTCATATTATCTTTTTGTCTCACATTCTGAGTTGTATTTTGAGATGTTGAGATATATAGACTCTTAGACTTATTGTATTATGAGTTGACATTCTGGATGTTATGTATCCTAGACACTTAGACTTATTTTATCTATTCTACTGTTCTCTTTGAGTTACTGTCTATCTATCTATCTTTCATACTTCTACCTAGATGTGATTGAGATTGTATTCTGTTTGTCACCTCCATTCGGAGAGTATAAACTGTACAGGTACTTTTATATTGTTAGATGATTGACCTAGGACAAGCGTTCTAACCGCCGATACTACGGCGTAGGCTGGACGTACCCACTTCTCGTGCCCCTATACAGGGCGCGGGTCGTGACACGTTTTTAGTGGTGGCCCATGCAGGTCGAGTTTATGTAGTGATATTCGAACTAGAGTATCACTACAGCCTGCGATAGGATTTGAGGAATAAGCTTAGTGAGAGGATACTCATCACTGTTAGGATACCTTAAGAGATTTCTGGGATGACCCTTGAGAATCTTATTTGAATTACGATTTAAACTCCTTTTCCCTTGATTGAATTTGATTTTGGAGGATTCACTCTAGAACTTTGAATCCTGGTGTTAGTAGATGATTTTGAAATTTTTGTAGTTGTTAATTTTAATTTCTTTGTGTTAGATTAATATATTTATTTTAAGGTACTCAATCACATTTATGAGAAAACTTTCATCTGTTTCTTGCCATCTAATTCTCTTGCTAATTGCTTTCCCTTGAAATGAATTATCCCCTCTATTTTTGTATCTTGCTCAACCCTTTCTACCAACTATGTGACTGTATCCCAAACCTTACTTATTCGACATTTCCTCAAATCAAGACTTTATTAAGACCTTCTAACCTTTGACCTTTGGTTGATCGAACCTTAACTATATTCATCTAGTAGCCTATCTGTCCCTAGGACTGTGTTCCTAAATTATTTTCTGGATTCCTAATTAATTTTATTCCATGCGTTAATTTGATCTTCTTTAATTTTTGCATCAATTATCACGTCTTGAACTCCCACTTTCTATTCTAGATCATTGGACGTCCTTTACCGTGACTTAGATATTCAGAGTATAATACTAGCTGTTACCCTCCCAACAAACTTTGCATGTAAGACCAAGACTAGCCTACCTTCATATAGGTATTCTATGTCCTACTGAAACCCGTCTCCTTGTACTATATTTTCTTGATATGATTTTCTGGTCAAATGGCTAAACTATAACCTCTACCATGATACTAAACTAATTCTTATTTCAATTAGATCCACCTTGGTTCAATTCTTTCGACCTGGCATGTGATGGTGTTCTGCTTGAATCCTTGAATACTTAACCTTGTACCTTACCTTGAATGCTTGACCCGATTGGTTAAGGATCTTGGACTATGTATCTTCTTTCATCATTTCCACCCTTACTTATATCTTATGCTATAAATTTATTCTTAGTTTTACAAGCTTATCCTTTTCGAGCTTGATCATGATATATTTTATTGGGTGTACACCCACTAACATATTATCTAATCAGAACCGACGCATGATGGTCTGATCAACCTATTGCATTTTGGTTCGCTTTTCATATATTAATCTACGTGGATGGAGACATAGTTAAACTTGCCCTAGAATCTTATCCGCACCAGCCTTGACAATTCTCCTTGGAATTATTTTATCGCCTATGAACCTCGTATTCGTATCCAGTTGAATTAAATTTAATCATGACCTGGATCTTCATTATTGGATGCTCGTGCTTATACTTGATTTCATTGATTTCCCATCTTGTCCAAATCTCGATTTATCCTGAAATTGATTAACTTAGATCGTGTCAAGACTAAAATCTATTTGTGATTGTTTGTGCCTAAATTTTCAATTTTCTTTTACCACTTTATGGAATAGTAACTTTTAATGATTTCTCACTTGCTTGTTAATGACAAATTTTCATATAGGATGTAGATGGCCCTATAGCCTTGATGATTGTTGTTCCCTTACCTTCCAATTAGGACACCCTAGATTGCTTGTACGTTTGATACCATAGGACAGTCTTAATCTAGAATGACTAGTGCACCTAGATGGAGACCACAGACTGTCCATTTAACCTATCCCCTTGGTACCACTATTGCATCATAATTTCTGGTTTAATTTAGGTAACATAGACTTTT